>JAUIMM010001350.1:0-600000 GCA_031769625.1 Taudactylus pleione | reverse complement strand
ACCTGTGCTGAGCTAGGTAATAGATGAGACAGGTGTTACACCACAGGTGGCTGCAGTCATACATTAGGTGGGGAGTACAGGAGCAGAGCACTGTGTATATAATGTATGACTGCAGACACCTGTGCTGAGCTAGGTAATAGATGAGACAGGTGTTACACCACAGGTGGCTGCAGTCATACATTAGGTGGGGAGTACAGGAGCAGAGCACTGTGTATATAATGTATGACTGCAGATACCTGTGCTGAGCTAGGTAATAGATGAGACAGGTGTTACACCACAGGTGGCTGCAGTCATACATTAGGTGGGGAGTACAGGAGCAGCACTGTGTATATAATGTATGACTGCAGACACCTGTGCTGAGCTAGGTAATAGATGAGACAGGTGTTACACCACAGGTGGCTGCAGTCATACATTAGGTGGGGAGTACAGGAGCAGAGCACTGTGTATATAATGTATGACTGCAGACACCTGTGCTGAGCTAGGTAATAGATGAGACAGGTGTTACACCACAGGTGTCTGCCATCATACATTAGGTGGGGAGAACAGGAGCAGAGCACTGTGTATATAATGTATGACTGCAGACACCTGTGCTGAGCTAGGTAATAGATGAGACAGGTGTTACACCACAGGTGTCTGCCATCATACATTAGGTGGGGAGTACAGGAGCAGAGCACTGTGTATATAATGTATGACTGCAGACACCTGTGCTGAGCTAGGTAATAGATGAGACAGGTGTTACACCACAGGTGGCCGCAGTTATACATTAGGTGGGGAGTACAGTAGCAGAGCACTGTGTATATAATGTATGACTGCAGACACCTGTGCTGTGCTAGGTAATAGATGAGACAGGTGTTACACCACAGGTGTCTGCAGTCATACATTAGGTGGAGAGTACAGGAGCAGAGCACTGTGTATATAATGTATGACTGCAGACACCTGTGCTGAGCTAGGTAATAGATGAGACAGGTGTTACACCACAGGTGGCTGCAGTTATACATTAGGTGGGGAGTACAGGAGCAGAGCACTGTGTATATAATGTATGACTGCAGACACCTGTGCTGAGCTAGGTAATAGATGAGACAGGTGTTACACCACAGGTGGCTGCAGTCATACATTAGGTGGGGAGTACAGGAGCAGAGCACTGTGTATATAATGTATGACTGCAGACACCTGTGCTGAGCTAGGTAATAGATGAGACAGGTGTTACACCACAGGTGGCCGCAGTTATACATTAGGTGGGGAGTACAGTAGCAGAGCACTGTGTATATAATGTATGACTGCAGACACCTGTGCTGTGCTAGGTAATAGATGAGACAGGTGTTACACCACAGGTGTCTGCAGTCATACATTAGGTGGAGAGTACAGGAGCAGAGCACTGTGTATATAATGTATGACTGCAGACACCTGTGCTGAGCTAGGTAATAGATGAGACAGGTGTTACACCACAGGTGGCCGCAGTTATACATTAGGTGGGGAGTACAGTAGCAGAGCACTGTGTATATAATGTATGACTGCAGACACCTGTGCTGTGCTAGGTAATAGATGAGACAGGTGTTACACCACAGGTGGCTGCAGTCATACATTAGGTGGAGAGTACAGGAGCAGAGCACTGTGTATATAATGTATGACTGCAGACACCTGTGCTGAGCTAGGTAATAGATGAGACAGGTGTTACACCACAGGTGGCCGCAGTTATACATTAGGTGGGGAGTACAGTAGCAGAGCACTGTGTATATAATGTATGACTGCAGACACCTGTGCTGTGCTAGGTAATAGATGAGACAGGTGTTACACCACAGGTGTCTGCAGTCATACATTAGGTGGAGAGTACAGGAGCAGAGCACTGTGTATATAATGTATGACTGCAGACACCTGTGCTGAGCTAGGTAATAGATGAGACAGGTGTTACACCACAGGTGGCTGCAGTTATACATTAGGTGGGGAGTACAGGAGCAGAGCACTGTGTATATAATGTATGACTGCAGACACCTGTGCTGAGCTAGGTAATAGATGAGACAGGTGTTACACCACAGGTGGCTGCAGTCATACATTAGGTGGGGAGTACAGGAGCAGAGCACTGTGTATATAATGTATGACTGCAGACACCTGTGCTGAGCTAGGTAATAGATGAGACAGGTGTTACACCACAGGTGGCCGCAGTTATACATTAGGTGGGGAGTACAGTAGCAGAGCACTGTGTATATAATGTATGACTGCAGACTCCTGTGCTGTGCTAGGTAATAGATGAGACAGGTGTTACACCACAGGTGGCTGCAGTCATACATTAGGTGGAGAGTACAGGAGCAGAGCACTGTGTATATAATGTATGACTGCAGACACCTGTGCTGAGCTAGGTAATAGATGAGACAGGTGTTACACCACAGGTGGCCGCAGTTATACATTAGGTGGGGAGTACAGTAGCAGAGCACTGTGTATATAATGTATGACTGCAGACACCTGTGCTGTGCTAGGTAATAGATGAGACAGGTGTTACACCACAGGTGGCTGCAGTCATACATTAGGTGGAGAGTACAGGAGCAGAGCACTGTGTATATAATGTATGACTGCAGACACCTGTGCTGTGCTAGGTAATAGATGAGACAGGTGTTACACCACAGGTTGCTGCAGTCATACATTAGGTGGGGAGTACAGGAGCAGAGCACTGTGTATATAATGTATGACTGCAGACACCTGTGCTGTGCTAGGTAATAGATGAGACAGGTGTTACACCACAGATGGCTGCAGTCATACATTAGGTGGGGAGTACAGGAGCAGAGCACTGTGTATATAATGTATGACTGCAGACACCTGTGCTGAGCTAGGTAATAGATGAGACAGGTGTTACACCACAGGTGGCTGCAGTCATACATTAGGTGGGGAGTACAGGAGCAGCACTGTGTATATAATGTATGACTGCAGACACCTGTGCTGAGCTAGGTAATAGATGAGACAGGTGCTACACCACAGGTGGCTGCAGTCATACATTAGGTGGGGAGTACAGGAGCAGAGCACTGTGTATATAATGTATGACTGCAGACACCTGTGCTGAGCTAGGTAATAGATGAGACAGGTGTTACACCACAGGTGTCTGCCATCATACATTAGGTGGGGAGTACAGGAGCAGAGCACTGTGTATATAATGTATGACTGCAGACACCTGTGCTGAGCTAGGTAATAGATGAGACAGGTGTTACACCACAGGTGGCTGCAGTCATACATTAGGTGGGGAGTACAGGAGCAGAGCACTGTGTATATAATGTATGACTGCAGACACCTGTGCTGGGCTAGGTAATAGATGAGACAGGTGTTACACCACAGGTGGCTGCAGTCATACATTCGGTGGGGAGTACAGGAGCAGCACTGTGTATATAATGTATGACTGCAGACACCTGTGCTGAGCTAGGTAATAGATGAGACAGGTGTTACACCACAGGTGGCTGCAGTCATACATTAGGTGGGGAGTACAGGAGCAGAGCACTGTGTATATAATGTATGACTGCAGACACCTGTGCTGTGCTAGGTAATAGATGAGACAGGTGTTACACCACAGGTGGCTGCAGTCATACATTAGGTGGAGAGCACAGGAGCAGAGCACTGTGTATATAATGTATGACTGCAGACACCTATGCTGTGCTAGGTAATAGATGAGACAGGTGTTACACCACAGGTGGCTGCAGTCATACATTAGGTGGGGAGTACAGGAGCAGAGCACTGTGTATATAATGTATGACTGCAGACACCTGTGCTGTGCTAGGTAATAGATGAGACAGGTGTTACACCACAGATGGCTGCAGTCATACATTAGGTGGGGAGTACAGGAGCAGAGCACTGTGTATATAATGTATGACTGCAGACACCTGTGCTGAGCTAGGTAATAGATGAGACAGGTGTTACACCACAGGTGGCTGCAGTCATACATTAGGTGGGGAGTACAGGAGCAGCACTGTGTATATAATGTATGACTGCAGACACCTGTGCTGAGCTAGGTAATAGATGAGACAGGTGTTACACCACAGGTGGCTGCAGTCATACATTAGGTGGGGAGTACAGGAGCAGAGCACTGTGTATATAATGTATGACTGCAGACACCTGTGCTGAGCTAGGTAATAGATGAGACAGGTGTTACACCACAGGTGTCTGCCATCATACATTAGGTGGGGAGTACAGGAGCAGAGCACTGTGTATATAATGTATGACTGCAGACACCTGTGCTGAGCTAGGTAATAGATGAGACAGGTGTTACACCACAGGTGGCTGCAGTCATACATTAGGTGGGGAGTACAGGAGCAGAGCACTGTGTATATAATGTATGACTGCAGACACCTGTGCTGGGCTAGGTAATAGATGAGACAGGTGTTACACCACAGGTGGCTGCAGTCATACATTAGGTGGGGAGTACAGGAGCAGCACTGTGTATATAATGTATGACTGCAGACACCTGTGCTGAGCTAGGTAATAGATGAGACAGGTGTTACACCACAGGTGGCTGCAGTCATACATTAGGTGGGGAGTACAGGAGCAGAGCACTGTGTATATAATGTATGACTGCAGACACCTGTGCTGAGCTAGGTAATAGATGAGACAGGTGTTACACCACAGGTGGCTGCAGTCATACATTATATACACAGTGCTCTGCTCCTGTACTCCCCACCTAATGTATGACTGCAGCCACCTGTGGTGTAACACCTGTCTCATCTATTACCTAGCTCAGCACAGGTGTCTGCAGTCATACATTATGTACACAGTGCTCTGCTCCTGTACTCCCCACCTAATGTATGACTGCAGCCACCTGTGCTGGGCTAGGTAATAGATGAGACAGGTGTTACACCACAGGTGGCTGCAGTCATACATTAGGTGGGGAGTACAGGAGCAGCACTGTGTATATAATGTATGACTGCAGACACCTGTGCTGAGCTAGGTAATAGATGAGACAGGTGTTACACCACAGGTGGCTGCAGTCATACATTAGGTGGGGAGTACAGGAGCAGAGCACTGTGTATATAATGTATGACTGCAGACACCTGTGCTGAGCTAGGTAATAGATGAGACAGGTGTTACACCACAGGTGGCTGCAGTCATACATTAGGTGGAAGTACAGGAGCAGAGCACTGTGTATATAATGTATGACTGCAGACACCTGTGCTGAGCTAGGTATTAGGTGAGACAGGTGTTACACCACAGGTGGCTGCAGTCATACATTAGGTGGGGAGTACAGGAGCAGAGCACTATGTATATAATGTATGACTGCAGACACCTGTGCTGAGCTAGGTAATAGATGAGACAGGTGTTACACCACAGGTGGCTGCAGTCATACATTAGGTGGGGAGTACAGGAGCAGAGCACTGTGTATATAATGTATGACTGCAGACACCTGTGCTGAGCTAGGTAATAGATGAGACAGGTGTTACACCACAGGTGGCTGCAGTCATACATTAGGTGGGGAGTACAGGAGCAGAGCACTGTGTATATAATGTATGACTGCAGACACCTGTGCTGAGCTAGGTAATAGATGAGACAGGTGTTACACCACAGGTGTCTGCCATCATACATTAGGTGGGGAGTACAGGAGCAGAGCACTGTGTATATAATGTATGACTGCAGACACCTGTGCTGAGCTAGGTAATAGATGAGACAGGTGTTACACCACAGGTGGCTGCAGTCATACATTAGGTGGGGAGTACAGGAGCAGAGCACTGTGTATATAATGTATGACTGCAGACACCTGTGCTGAGCTAGGTAATAGATGAGACAGGTGTTACACCACAGGTGGCTGCAGTCATACATTAGGTGGGGAGTACAGGAGCAGAGCACTGTGTATATAATGTATGACTGCAGATACCTGTGCTGAGCTAGGTAATAGATGAGACAGGTGTTACACCACAGGTGTCTGCAGTCATACATTAGGTGGGGAGTACTGGAGCAGAGCACTGTGTATATAATGTATGACTGCAGACACCTGTGCTGGGCTAGGTAATAGATGAGACAGGTGTTACACCACAGGTGTCTGCCATCATACATTATGTGGGGAGTACAGGAGCAGAGCATTGTGTATATAATGTATGACTGCAGACACCTGTGCTGAGGTAGGTAATACATGAGACAGGTGTTACACCACAGGTGGCTGCAGTCATACATTAGGTGGGGAGTACAGGAGCAGAGCACTGTGTATATAATGTATGACTGCAGACACCTGTGCTGAGCTAGGTAATAGATGAGACAGGTGTTACACCAAAGGTGGCTGCAGTCATACATTAGGTGGGGAGTACAGGAGCAGAGCACTGTGTATATAATGTATGACTGCAGACACCTGTGCTGAGCTAGGTAATAGATGAGACAGGTGTTACACCACAGGTGGCTGCAGTCATACATTAGGTGGGGAGTACAGGAGCAGAGCACTGTGTATATAATGTATGACTGCAGACACCTGTGCTGAGCTAGGTATTAGGTGAGACAGGTGTTACACCACAGGTGGCTGCAGTCATACATTAGGTGGGGAGTACAGGAGCAGAGCACTATGTATATAATGTATGACTGCAGACACCTGTGCTGAGCTAGGTAATAGATGAGACAGGTGTTACACCACAGGTGGCTGCAGTCATACATTAGGTGGGGAGTACAGGAGCAGAGCACTGTGTATATAATGTATGACTGCAGACACCTGTGCTGAGCTAGGTATTAGGTGAGACAGGTGTTACACCACAGGTGTCTGCAGTCATACATTAGGTGGGGAGTACAGGAGCAGAGCACTATGTATATAATGTATGACTGCAGACACCTGTGCTGAGCTAGGTAATAGATGAGACAGGTGTTACACCACAGGTGGCTGCAGTCATACATTAGGTGGGGAGTACAGGAGCAGAGCACTGTGTATATAATGTATGACTGCAGACACCTGTGCTGAGCTAGGTAATAGATGAGACAGGTGTTACACCACAGGTGGCTGCAGTCATACATTAGGTGGGGAGTACAGGAGCAGAGCACTGTGTATATAATGTATGACTGCAGACACCTGTGCTGAGCTAGGTAATAGATGAGACAGGTGTTACACCACAGGTGTCTGCCATCATACATTAGGTGGGGAGTACAGGAGCAGAGCACTGTGTATATAATGTATGACTGCAGACACCTGTGCTGAGCTAGGTAATAGATGAGACAGGTGTTACACCACAGGTGGCTGCAGTCATACATTAGGTGGGGAGTACAGGAGCAGAGCACTGTGTATATAATGTATGACTGCAGACACCTGTGCTGAGCTAGGTAATAGATGAGACAGGTGTTACACCACAGGTGGCTGCAGTCATACATTAGGTGGGGAGTACAGGAGCAGAGCACTGTGTATATAATGTATGACTGCAGATACCTGTGCTGAGCTAGGTAATAGATGAGACAGGTGTTACACCACAGGTGTCTGCAGTCATACATTAGGTGGGGAGTACTGGAGCAGAGCACTGTGTATATAATGTATGACTGCAGACACCTGTGCTGGGCTAGGTAATAGATGAGACAGGTGTTACACCACAGGTGTCTGCCATCATACATTATGTGGGGAGTACAGGAGCAGAGCATTGTGTATATAATGTATGACTGCAGACACCTGTGCTGAGGTAGGTAATACATGAGACAGGTGTTACACCACAGGTGGCTGCAGTCATACATTAGGTGGGGAGTACAGGAGCAGAGCACTGTGTATATAATGTATGACTGCAGACACCTGTGCTGAGCTAGGTAATAGATGAGACAGGTGTTACACCAAAGGTGGCTGCAGTCATACATTAGGTGGGGAGTACAGGAGCAGAGCACTGTGTATATAATGTATGACTGCAGACACCTGTGCTGAGCTAGGTAATAGATGAGACAGGTGTTACACCACAGGTGGCTGCAGTCATACATTAGGTGGGGAGTACAGGAGCAGAGCACTGTGTATATAATGTATGACTGCAGACACCTGTGCTGAGCTAGGTAATAGATGAGACAGGTGTTACACCACAGGTGGCTGCAGTCATACATTAGGTGGGGAGTACAGGAGCAGAGCACTGTGTATATAATGTATGACTGCAGACACCTGTGCTGAGCTAGGTAATAGATGAGACAGGTGTTACACCACAGGTGTCTGCCATCATACATTAGGTGGGGAGAACAGGAGCAGAGCACTGTGTATATAATGTATGACTGCAGACACCTGTGCTGAGCTAGGTAATAGATGAGACAGGTGTTACACCACAGGTGGCTGCAGTCATACATTAGGTGGTGAGTACAGGAGCAGAGCACTGTGTATATAATGTATGACTGCAGACACCTGTGCTGAGCTAGGTAATAGATGAGACAGGTGTTACACCACAGGTGGCTGCAGTCATACATTAGGTGGGGAGTACAACAGCAGAGCACTGTGTATATAATGTATGACTGCAGACACCTGTGCTGAGCTAGGTAATAGATGAGACAGGTGTTACACCACAGGTGGCTGCAGTCATACATTAGGTGGGGAGTACAGGAGCAGAGCACTGTGTATATAATGTATGACTGCAGACACCTGTGCTGAGCTAGGTAATAGATGAGACAGGTGTTACATCACAGATGGCTGCAGTCATACATTAGGTGGTGAGTACAGGAGCAGAGCACTGTGTATATAATGTATGACTGCAGACACCTGTGCTGAGCTAGGTAATAGATGAGACAGGTGTTACACCACAGGTGGCTGCAGTCATACATTAGGTGGGGAGTACAGGAGCAGCACTGTGTATATAATGTATGACTGCAGACACCTGTGCTGAGCTAGGTAATAGATGAGACAGGTGTTACACCACAGGTGGCTGCAGTCATACATTAGGTGGGGAGTACAGGAGCAGAGCACTGTGTATATAATGTATGACTGCAGACACCTGTGCTGAGCTAGGTAATAGATGAGACAGGTGTTACACCACAGTTGTCTGCCATCATACATTAGGTGGGGAGTACAGGAGCAGAGCACTGTGTATATAATGTATGACTGCAGACACCTGTGCTGAGCTAGGTAATAGATGAGACAGGTGTTACACCACAGGTGGCTGCAGTCATACATTAGGTGGGAAGTACAGGAGCAGAGCACTGTGTATATAATGTATGACTGCAGACACCTGTGCTGGGCTAGGTAATAGATGAGACAGGTGTTACACCACAGGTGGCTGCAGTCATACATTCGGTGGGGAGTACAGGAGCAGCACTGTGTATATAATGTATGACTGCAGACACCTGTGCTGAGCTAGGTAATAGATGAGACAGGTGTTACACCACAGGTGGCTGCAGTCATACATTAGGTGGGGAGTACAGGAGCAGAGCACTGTGTATATAATGTATGACTGCAGACACCTGTGCTGTGCTAGGTAATAGATGAGACAGGTGTTACACCACAGGTGGCTGCAGTCATACATTAGGTGGAGAGTACAGGAGCAGAGCACTGTGTATATAATGTATGACTGCAGACACCTGTGCTGTGCTAGGTAATAGATGAGACAGGTGTTACACCACAGGTGGCTGCAGTCATACATTAGGTGGGGAGTACAGGAGCAGAGCACTGTGTATATAATGTATGACTGCAGACACCTGTGCTGTGCTAGGTAATAGATGAGACAGGTGTTACACCACAGATGGCTGCAGTCATACATTAGGTGGGGAGTACAGGAGCAGAGCACTGTGTATATAATGTATGACTGCAGACACCTGTGCTGAGCTAGGTAATAGATGAGACAGGTGTTACACCACAGGTGGCTGCAGTCATACATTAGGTGGGGAGTACAGGAGCAGCACTGTGTATATAATGTATGACTGCAGACACCTGTGCTGAGCTAGGTAATAGATGAGACAGGTGTTACACCACAGGTGGCTGCAGTCATACATTAGGTGGGGAGTACAGGAGCAGAGCACTGTGTATATAATGTATGACTGCAGACACCTGTGCTGAGCTAGGTAATAGATGAGACAGGTGTTACACCACAGGTGTCTGCCATCATACATTAGGTGGGGAGTACAGGAGCAGAGCACTGTGTATATAATGTATGACTGCAGACACCTGTGCTGAGCTAGGTAATAGATGAGACAGGTGTTACACCACAGGTGGCTGCAGTCATACATTAGGTGGGGAGTACAGGAGCAGAGCACTGTGTATATAATGTATGACTGCAGACACCTGTGCTGGGCTAGGTAATAGATGAGACAGGTGTTACACCACAGGTGGCTGCAGTCATACATTAGGTGGGGAGTACAGGAGCAGCACTGTGTATATAATGTATGACTGCAGACACCTGTGCTGAGCTAGGTAATAGATGAGACAGGTGTTACACCACAGGTGGCTGCAGTCATACATTAGGTGGGGAGTACAGGAGCAGAGCACTGTGTATATAATGTATGACTGCAGACACCTGTGCTGAGCTAGGTAATAGATGAGACAGGTGTTACACCACAGGTGGCTGCAGTCATACATTAGGTGGGGAGTACAGGAGCAGAGCACTGTGTATATAATGTATGACTGCAGACACCTGTGCTGAGCTAGGTAATAGATGAGACAGGTGTTACACCACAGGTGGCTGCAGTCATACATTAGGTGGGGAGTACAGGAGCAGAGCACTGTGTATATAATGTATGACTGCAGACACCTGTGCTGAGCTAGGTAATAGATGAGACAGGTGTTACACCACAGGTGGCTGCAGTCATACATTATATACACAGTGCTCTGCTCCTGTACTCCCCACCTAATGTATGACTGCAGCCACCTGTGGTGTAACACCTGTCTCATCTATTACCTAGCTCAGCACAGGTGTCTGCAGTCATACATTATGTACACAGTGCTCTGCTCCTGTACTCCCCACCTAATGTATGACTGCAGCCACCTGTGCTGGGCTAGGTAATAGATGAGACAGGTGTTACACCACAGGTGGCTGCAGTCATACATTAGGTGGGGAGTACAGGAGCAGCACTGTGTATATAATGTATGACTGCAGACACCTGTGCTGAGCTAGGTAATAGATGAGACAGGTGTTACACCACAGGTGGCTGCAGTCATACATTAGGTGGGGAGTACAGGAGCAGAGCACTGTGTATATAATGTATGACTGCAGACACCTGTGCTGAGCTAGGTAATAGATGAGACAGGTGTTACACCACAGGTGGCTGCAGTCATACATTAGGTGGAAGTACAGGAGCAGAGCACTGTGTATATAATGTATGACTGCAGACACCTGTGCTGAGCTAGGTATTAGGTGAGACAGGTGTTACACCACAGGTGGCTGCAGTCATACATTAGGTGGGGAGTACAGGAGCAGAGCACTATGTATATAATGTATGACTGCAGACACCTGTGCTGAGCTAGGTAATAGATGAGACAGGTGTTACACCACAGGTGGCTGCAGTCATATATTAGGTGGGGAGTACAGGAGCAGAGCACTGTGTATATAATGTATGACTGCAGACACCTGTGCTGAGCTAGGTAATAGATGAGACAGGTGTTACACCACAGGTGGCTGCAGTCATACATTAGGTGGGGAGTACAGGAGCAGAGCACTGTGTATATAATGTATGACTGCAGACACCTGTGCTGAGCTAGGTAATAGATGAGACAGGTGTTACACCACAGGTGTCTGCCATCATACATTAGGTGGGGAGTACAGGAGCAGAGCACTGTGTATATAATGTATGACTGCAGACACCTGTGCTGAGCTAGGTAATAGATGAGACAGGTGTTACACCACAGGTGGCTGCAGTCATACATTAGGTGGGGAGTACAGGAGCAGAGCACTGTGTATATAATGTATGACTGCAGACACCTGTGCTGAGCTAGGTAATAGATGAGACAGGTGTTACACCACAGGTGGCTGCAGTCATACATTAGGTGGGGAGTACAGGAGCAGAGCACTGTGTATATAATGTATGACTGCAGATACCTGTGCTGAGCTAGGTAATAGATGAGACAGGTGTTACACCACAGGTGTCTGCAGTCATACATTAGGTGGGGAGTACTGGAGCAGAGCACTGTGTATATAATGTATGACTGCAGACACCTGTGCTGGGCTAGGTAATAGATGAGACAGGTGTTACACCACAGGTGTCTGCCATCATACATTATGTGGGGAGTACAGGAGCAGAGCATTGTGTATATAATGTATGACTGCAGACACCTGTGCTGAGGTAGGTAATACATGAGACAGGTGTTACACCACAGGTGGCTGCAGTCATACATTAGGTGGGGAGTACAGGAGCAGAGCACTGTGTATATAATGTATGACTGCAGACACCTGTGCTGAGCTAGGTAATAGATGAGACAGGTGTTACACCAAAGGTGGCTGCAGTCATACATTAGGTGGGGAGTACAGGAGCAGAGCACTGTGTATATAATGTATGACTGCAGACACCTGTGCTGAGCTAGGTAATAGATGAGACAGGTGTTACACCACAGGTGGCTGCAGTCATACATTAGGTGGGGAGTACAGGAGCAGAGCACTGTGTATATAATGTATGACTGCAGACACCTGTGCTGAGCTAGGTAATAGATGAGACAGGTGTTACACCACAGGTGGCTGCAGTCATACATTAGGTGGTGAGTACAGGAGCAGAGCACTGTGTATATAATGTATGACTGCAGACACCTGTGCTGAGCTAGGTAATAGATGAGACAGGTGTTACACCACAGGTGTCTGCCATCATACATTAGGTGGGGAGTACAGGAGCAGAGCACTGTGTATATAATGTATGACTGCAGACACCTGTGCTGAGCTAGGTAATAGATGAGACAGGTGTTACACCACAGGTGTCTGCCATCATACATTAGGTGGGAAGTACAGGAGCAGAGCATTGTGTACCTGATGGGACGGGCTGTGATTACAGTCACCTGTGTTGAAGCTCCCTTCTCATCAATTACTTAGTTCAACACAGGTGGCTGCAGTCATACAGGAACTCTGTGTATCTGATAGGAGGGGTAATGTAGGATGGCCTGTACAAGGGAGGGGGCGCGGTGCCCACTGTCAGTCTGCCTTCTGTGTAGCCACCGAGTGGGGGGCAGTACCCGGGCAATGCTGCCATCTGTGTAGCCAGCCAGTGGGAGCAGTACCCGGGCAGTGCTGCCTTCTGTGTAGCCAGCCAGTGGGAGCAGTACCCGGGCAGTGCTGCCTTCTGTGTAGCCAGCGAGTGGGGGCAGTACCCGGGCAGCGTTGCCATCTGTTTAGCCAGCGAGTGGGGGCAGTACCCCGGCAGTGCTGCCATCTGTTTAGCCAGCGAGTGGGGGCAGTACCCAGGCAGTGCTGCCATCTGTGTAGCCAGCTAGTGGGGGCAGTACCCGGGCAGGGCTGCCATCTGTTTAGCCAGCGAGTGGGGCAGTACCTGGGCATTGCCATCTGTGTAGCCAGTGAGTGGGAACAGTACCCGGGCAGAGCTGCCATCTGTGTAGCCAGCGAGTGGGGGCATTACCCGGGCTGTGCTGCCATCTGTGTAGCCAGCGAGTGGGGGCAGTACCCGGACAGCATTGCCATCTGTGTAGCCAGTGAGTGGGAGCAGTACCCGGGCAGAGCTGCCATCTGTGTAGCCAGCGAGTGGGGGCATTACCCGGGCAGTGCTGCCATCTGTGTAGCCAGCGAGTGGGGGCAGTACCCGGGCAGAGCTGCAATCTGTGTAGCCAGCGAGTGGGGCAGTACCCGGGCAGTGCTGACATCTGTGTAGACAGCGAGTGGGGCAGTACCCGGGCAGTGCAGCCATCTGTGTAGCCAGCGAGTGGGGCTGTACCCGGGCAGTGCTGCCATCTGTGTAGCCAGCGAGTGGGGGCAGTACCCGGGCATTACTGCCATCTGTGTAGCCAGCGAGTGGGAGCATTACTGAAGCAGTGCTGCCATCTGTGTAGCCAGCGAGTGGGGGCAGTACCTGGGCAGTGCTGCCATCTGTGTAGCCAGTGAGTGGGAGCAGTACCCGGGCAGTGCTGCAATAATAATTGTAGTGTTTGTACTGTTTTGTGCACTATGTTTTGCTCACGTGTATATATAAGCTCTGTGACCCCAGTCCATGCAGGAATACAGCTGCACCATAAATACTAATAATTGTACTGTATGTACTGTGTTGTGCACTATGTTTTGCTCACGTGTATATATAAGCTCTGTGACCCCAGTCCATGCAGGAATACAGTTGCACCATAAATAATAATAATTGTAGTGTTTGTACTGTTTTGTGCACTATGTTTTGCTCACGTGTATATATAAGCCCTGTGACTCCAGTCCATGCAGGAATACAGCTGCACCATAAATAATAATAATAATTGTAGTGTTTGTACTGTTTTGTGCACTATGTTTTGCTCACGTGTATATATAAGCCCTGTGACCCCAGTCCATGCAGGAATACAGCTGCACCATAAATAATAATAATTGTAGTGTTTGTACTGTGTTGTGCACTATGTTTTGCTCACGTGTATATATAAGCCCTGTGACCCCAGTCCATGCAGGAATACAGCTGCACCATAAATAATAATAATTGTAGTGTTTGTACTGTTTTGTGCACTATGTTTTGCTCACGTGTATATATAAGCCCTGTGACCCCAGTCCATGCAGGAATACAGCTGCACCATAAATACTAATAATAATTGTAGTGTTTGTACTGTTTTGTGCACTATGTTTTGCTCACGTGTATATATAAGCTCTGTGACTCCAGTCCATGCAGGAATACAGCTGCACCATAAATACTAATAATTGTAGTGTATGTACTGTTTTGTGCACTATGTTTTGCTCACGTGTATATATAAGCTCTGTGACCCCAGTCCATGCAGGAATACAGCTGCACCATAAATAATAATAATTGTAGTGTTTGTACTGTTTTGTGCACTATGTTTTGCTCACGTGTATATATAAGCTCTGTGACTCCAGTCCATGCAGGAATA
Organism: Taudactylus pleione; assembly: GCA_031769625.1. Lineage (NCBI taxonomy): Eukaryota > Metazoa > Chordata > Amphibia > Anura > Myobatrachidae > Taudactylus > Taudactylus pleione. The sequence goes on along the minus strand of JAUIMM010001350.1, from coordinate 585,119 downwards.
CAGCTGCACCATAAATAATAATAATTGTAGTGTTTGTACTGTGTTGTGCACTATGTTTAGCTCACGTGTATATATAAGCCCTGTGACCCCAGTCCATGCAGGAATACAGCTGCACCATAAATAATAATAATTGTAGTGTTTGTACTGTTTTGTGCACTATGCTTTGCTCACGTGTATATATAAGCCCTGTGACTCCAGTCCATGCAGGAATACAGCTGTACCATAAATAATAATAATTGTAGTGTTTGTACTGTTTTGTGCACTATGTTTTGCTCACGTGTATATATAAGCCCTGTGACCCCAGTCCATGCAGGAATACAGCTGCACCATAAATAATAATAATTGTAGTGTTTGTACTGTTTTGTGCACTATGTTTTGCTCACGTGTATATATAAGCCCTGTGACTCCAGTCCATGCAGGAATACAGTTGCACCATAAATAATAATAATAATTGTAGTGTTTGTACTGTTTTGTGCACTATGTTTTGCTCACGTGTATATATAAGCTCTGTGACCCCAGTCCATGCAGGAATACAGCTGCACCATAAATAATAATAATTGTAGTGTTTGTACTGTGTTGTGCACTATGTTTTGCCCACGTGTATATATAAGCCCTGTGACCCCAGTCCATGCAGGAATACAGCTGCACCATAAATACTAATAATTGTAGTGTATGTACTGTTTTGTGCACTATGTTTAGCTCACGTGTATATATAAACTCTGTGACCCCAGTCCATGCAGGAATACAGCTGCACCATAAATAATAATAATTGTAGTGTTTGTACTGTGTTGTGCACTATGTTTAGCTCACGTGTATATATAAGCCCTGTGACCCCAGTCCATGCAGGAATACAGCTGCACCATAAATAATAATAATTGTAGTGTTTGTACTGTTTTGTGCACTATGTTTTGCTCACGTGTATATATAAGCCCTGTGGCCCCAGTCCATGCAGGAATACAGCTGCACCATAAATACTAATAATTGTAGTGTTTGTACTGTTTTGTGCACTATATTTTGCTCACGTGTATATATAAGCTCTGTGACCCCAGTCCATGCAGGAATACAGCTGCACCATAAATAATAATAATTGTAGTGTTTGTACTGTGTTGTGCACTATGTTTTGCTCACGTGTATATATAAGCCCTGTGGCCCCAGTCCATGCAGGAATACAGCTGCACCATAAATAATAATAATTGTACTGTATGTACTGTTTTGTGCACTATGTTTTGCTCACGTGTATATATAAGCCCTGTGACCCCAGTCCATGCAGGAATACAGCTGCACCATAAATAATAATAATTGTAGTGTTTGTACTGTGTTGTGCACTATGTTTTGCTCACGTGTATATATAAGCCCTGTGACTCCAGTCCATGCAGGAATACAGCTGCACCATAAATACTAATAATTGTAGTGTTTGTACTGTGTTGTGCACTATGTTTTGCTCACGTGTATATATAAGCTCTGTGACCACAGTCCATGCAGGAATACACCTGCACCATAAATACTAATAATTGTAGTGTTTGTACTGTTTTGTGCACTATGTTTTGCTCACGTGTATATATAAGCCCTGTGACCCCAGTCCATGCAGGAATACAGCTGCACCATAAATAATAATAATTGTAGTGTTTGTACTGTTTTGTGCACTATGTTTAGCTCACGTGTATATATAAGCTCTGTGACCCCAGTCCATGCAGGAATACAGCTGCACCATAAATAATAATAATTGTAGTGTTTGTACTGTTTTGTGCACTATGCTTTGCTCACGTGTATATATAAGCCCTGTGACTCCAGTCCATGCAGGAATACAGCTGCACCATAAATAATAATAATTGTAGTGTTTGTACTGTTTTGTGCACTATGTTTTGCTCACGTGTATATATAAGCTCTGTGACTCCAGTCCATGCAGGAATACAGCTGCACCATAAATAATAATAATTGTAGTGTTTGTACTGTGTTGTGCACTATGTTTTGCTCACGTGTAAATATAAGCCCTGTGACTCCAGTCCATGCAGGAATACAGTTGCACCATAAATAATAATAATTGTAGTGTTTGTACTGTTTTGTGCACTATGTTTTGCTCACGTGTATATATAAGCCCTGTGACCCCAGTCCATGCAGGAATACAGCTGCACCATAAATACTAATAATTGTAGTGTTTGTACTGTTTTGTGCACTATGTTTTGCTCACGTGTATATATAAGCCCTGTGACCCCAGTCCATGCAGGAATACAGCTGCACCATAAATAATAATAATAATTGTAGTGTTTGTACTGTGTTGTGCACTATGTTTTGCCCACGTGTATATATAAGCCCTGTGGCTCCAGTCCATGCAGGAATACAGCTGCACCATAAATACTAATAATTGTAGTGTTTGTACTGTTTTGTGCACTATGTTTTGCTCACGTGTATATATAAGCCCTGTGACCCCAGTCCATGCAGGAATACAGCTGCACCATAAATAATAATAATAATTGTAGTGTTTGTACTGTGTTGTGCACTATGTTTTGCCCACGTGTATATATAAGCCCTGTGGCTCCAGTCCATGCAGGAATACAGCTGCACCATAAATACTAATAATTGTACTGTATGTACTGTTTTGTGCACTATGTTTTGCTCACGTGTATATATAAGCCCTGTGACCCCAGTCCATGCAGGAATACAGCTGTACCATAAATAATAATAATTGTAGTGTTTGTACTGTTTTGTGCACTATGTTTTGCTCACGTGTATATATAAGCCCTGTGGCCCCAGTCCAGGCAGGAATACAGCTGCACCATAAATACTAATAATAATTGTAGTGTTTGTACTGTGTTGTGCACTATGTTTTGCTCACGTGTATATATAAGCCCTGTGGCCCCAGTCCAGGCAGGAATACAGCTGCACCATAAATACTAATAATAATTGTAGTGTTTGTACTGTTTTGTGCACTATGTTTTGCTCACGTGTATATATAAGCCCTGTGACCCCAGTCCATGCAGGAATACAGCTGCACCATAAATAATAATAATTGTAGTGTTTGTACTGTGTTGTGCACTATGTTTTGCTCACGTGTATATATAAGCCCTGTGGCCCCAGTCCATGCAGGAATACAGCTGCACCATAAATACTAATAATTGTAGTGTTTGTACTGTTTTGTGCACTATATTTTGCTCACGTGTATATATAAGCTCTGTGACCCCAGTCCATGCAGGAATACAGCTGCACCATAAATAATAATAATTGTAGTGTTTGTACTGTGTTGTGCACTATGTTTTGCTCACGTGTATATATAAGCCCTGTGGCCCCAGTCCATGCAGGAATACAGCTGCACCATAAATAATAATAATTGTACTGTATGTACTGTTTTGTGCACTATGTTTTGCTCACGTGTATATATAAGCCCTGTGACCCCAGTCCATGCAGGAATACAGCTGCACCATAAATAATAATAATTGTAGTGTTTGTACTGTGTTGTGCACTATGTTTTGCTCACGTGTATATATAAGCCCTGTGACTCCAGTCCATGCAGGAATACAGCTGCACCATAAATACTAATAATTGTAGTGTTTGTACTGTTTTGTGCACTATGTTTTGCTCACGTGTATATATAAGCTCTGTGACCCCAGTCCATGCAGGAATACAGCTGCACCATAAATAATAATAATTGTAGTGTTTGTACTGTTTTGTGCACTATGTTTAGCTCACGTGTATATATAAGCTCTGTGACCCCAGTCCATGCAGGAATACAGCTGCACCATAAATACTAATAATTGTACTGTATGTACTGTTTTGTGCACTATGTTTTGCTCACGTGTATATATAAGCTCTGTGACTCCAGTCCATGCAGGAATACAGCTGCACCATAAATAATAATAATTGTAGTGTTTGTACTGTTTTGTGCACTATGCTTTGCTCACGTGTATATATAAGCCCTGTGACTCCAGTCCATGCAGGAATACAGCTGCACCATAAATAATAATAATTGTAGTGTTTGTACTGTTTTGTGCACTATGTTTTGCTCACGTGTATATATAAGCTCTGTGACTCCAGTCCATGCAGGAATACAGCTGCACCATAAATAATAATAATTGTAGTGTTTGTACTGTGTTGTGCACTATGTTTTGCTCACGTGTAAATATAAGCCCTGTGACTCCAGTCCATGCAGGAATACAGTTGCACCATAAATAATAATAATTGTAGTGTTTGTACTGTTTTGTGCACTATGTTTTGCTCACGTGTATATATAAGCCCTGTGACCCCAGTCCATGCAGGAATACAGCTGCACCATAAATACTAATAATTGTAGTGTTTGTACTGTTTTGTGCACTATGTTTTGCTCACGTGTATATATAAGCCCTGTGACCCCAGTCCATGCAGGAATACAGCTGCACCATAAATAATAATAATAATTGTAGTGTTTGTACTGTGTTGTGCACTATGTTTTGCCCACGTGTATATATAAGCCCTGTGGCTCCAGTCCATGCAGGAATACAGCTGCACCATAAATAATAATAATTGTAGTGTTTGTACTGTTTTGTGCACTATGTTTTGCTCACGTGTATATATAAGCCCTGTGACCCCAGTCCATGCAGGAATACAGCTGCACCATAAATAATAATAATTGTAGTGTTTGTACTGTTTTGTGCACTATGTTTTGCTCACGTGTATATATAAGCCCTGTGACCCCAGTCCATGCAGGAATACAGCTGCACCATAAATAATAATAATTGTAGTGTTTGTACTGTTTTGTGCACTATGTTTTGCTCACGTGTATATATAAGCCCTGTGACCCCAGTCCATGCAGGAATACAGATGCACCATAAATAATAATAATTGTAGTGTTTGTACTGTTTTGTGCACTATGTTTAGCTCACGTGTATATATAAGCCCTGTGACCCCAGTCCATGCAGGAATACAGCTGCACCATAAATAATAATAATTGTAGTGTTTGTACTGTTTTGCGCACTATGTTTTGCTCACGTGTATATATAAGCCCTGTGACTCCAGTCCATGCAGGAATACAGCTGCACCATAAATAATAATAATTGTAGTGTTTGTACTGTTTTGTGCACTATGTTTTGCTCACGTGTATATATAAGCTCTGTGACCCCAGTCCATGCAGGAATACAGCTGCACCATAAATAATAATAATTGTAGTGTTTGTACTGTTTTGTGCACTATGTTTTGCTCACGTGTATATATAAGCCCTGTGACCCCAGTCCATGCAGGAATACACCTGCACCATAAATACTAATAATTGTAGTGTTTGTACTGTGTTGTGCACTATGTTTTGCTCACGTGTATATATAAGCCCTGTGGCCCCAGTCCATGCAGGAATACAGCTGCACCATAAATACTAATAATTGTAGTGTTTGTACTGTTTTGTGCACTATATTTTGCTCACGTGTATATATAAGCTCTGTGACCCCAGTCCATGCAGGAATACAGCTGCACCATAAATAATAATAATTGTAGTGTTTGTACTGTGTTGTGCACTATGTTTTGCTCACGTGTATATATAAGCCCTGTGGCCCCAGTCCATGCAGGAATACAGCTGCACCATAAATAATAATAATTGTACTGTATTAGGGGTGAGCGGGTTCGGATTTCTGAAATCCGAACCCCCCCGAGCCCCCCCGATCCGAGTCAGGCTCGACTTTTCCCGCCTGACTCGGATCTGACATCGAGGCAAAACGTCATCATCCCGCCTTCCGAGTCTCGCGGGTTTTGATTCCTATATAAGGTACCCGCGTCGGCGCCATTTTCTCACTCGGCTGTGGACAGTGAAGAGGGAGGGTGGGAGTTAGTGCTGTGTAGTGTAGTGTAGTGTAGTGCTGCTGTTGTCCACTACTTCAAAGTCCATAGGGGCTGGCTGTGTTGTGCTGTGCTGCTGTTGTTAATAGGAGCTGTGTCCACTACTTCAAAGTCCATAGGGGCTGGCTGGACTGTGTTGTGCAGTCAGTTCTCCATAGGGGCTGTGTCCACTCCAAAGTCCTGTGCAGTGTCCCAGTCCTAAAGGGGTGCTGTAGTGTTGTCCAGGGGGTGCTCTGTCCATCAGGGGTGCTCCCCCCAAGTGCTAAAAAAAAAATTATTTTCTGTGTTTGTGAATTGTGTGCGCAGTAGCCGCACGTGCATCAACAAAGTAGTGCCAAACGTGCGCCTGTGTCATAAGTAAAAGGCCGGCTGGCTTGACCGTTAAGGGTGCTGTAACCCCCGAAAGTACACTCCAGTCCAAACCAAAAAAAAAATTATTTTCTGTGTTTGTGAATTGTGTGCGCAGTAGCCGCACGTGCATCAACAAAGTAGTGCCAAGCGTGCGCCTGTGTCATAAGTAAAGGGCCGGCTGGCTTGACCGTTAAGGGTGCTGTAACCCCCGAAAGTACACTCCAGTCCAAACCAAAAAAAAAATTATTTTCTGTGTTTGTGAATTGTGTGCGCAGTAGCCGCACGTGCATCAACAAAGTAGTGCCAAGCGTGCGCCTGTGTCATAAGTAAAGGGCCGGCTGGCTTGACCGTTAAGGGTGCTGTAACCCCCGAAAGTACACTCCAGTCCAAACCTAAAAAAAAATTATTTTCTGTGTTTGTGAATTGTGTGCGCAGTAGCCGCACGTGCATCAACAAAGTAATGCCAAGCGTGCGCCTGTGTCATAAGTAAAGGGCCGGCTGGCTTGACCGTTAAAGGGTGCTGTAACCCCCGAAAGTACACTCCAGTCCAAACCAAAAAAAAATTATTTTCTGTGTTTGTGAATTGTGTGCGCAGTAGCCGCACGTGCATCAACAAAGTAGTGCCAAGCGTGCGCCTGTGTCATAAGTAAAGGGCCGGCTGGCTTGACCGTTAAGGGTGCTGTAACCCCCGAAAGTACACTCCAGTCCAAACCTAAAAAAAAATTATTTTCTGTGTTTGTGAATTGTGTGCGCAGTAGCCGCACGTGCATCAACAAAGTAGTGCCAAGCGTGCGCCTGTGTCATAAGTAAAGGGCCGGCTGGCTTGACCGTTAAAGGGTGCTGTAACCCCCGAAAGTACACTCCAGTCCAAACCAAAAAAAAATTATTTTCTGTGTTTGTGAATTGTGTGCGCAGTAGCCGCACGTGCATCAACAAAGTAGTGCCAAGCGTGCGCCTGTGTCATAAGTAAAGGGCCGGCTGGCTTGACCGTTAAAGGGTTCTGTAACCCCCAAAGTACACTCCAGTCCAAACCAAAAAAAAATTATTTTCTGTGTTTGTGAATTGTGTGCGCAGTAGCCGCACGTGCATCAACAAAGTAGTGCCAAGAGTGCGCCTGTGTCATAAGTAAAGGGCCGGCTGGCTTGACCGTTAAAGGGTGCTGTAACCCACAAAGTACACTCCAGTCCAAACCAAAAAAAAAATTATTTTCTGTGTTTAGCCGCACGTATATATCAAATCGATATAACATAAATGGAGGACCAAACTTTCTCCGATAAAAATAAAATAGAGAAAGATCAAGAACCACTTCCTCCTAGTGCTGAAGCTGCTGCCACTAGTCATGACATAGACGATAACATGCCATCAACGTCGTCTGCCAAGGCCGATGCCCAATGTCATAGTAGAGGGCACATACAATCCCAAATGGCAAAGTTCAGGAAAATGACCTTGAAAAAGACATTTAAATCAGCTGAAGAGAAACGTAAACTTGCCAATATGCCATTTACGACACGGAGTGGCAAGGAACGGCTAAGGTCGATCCCTAGTATGTTCATGACTAGTGGTTCAGCTTCACATGACGATGGAAGCACTCCTCCCACTAAAAAAATCAAAAGAGTTAAGCTGGCAAAAGCACAGCGAAGAACTGTGCTTTCTAAGAAGATATCACAAATCCCCAAGGAGAGTCCAAGTGTGGTGGTGGTTGCGATGCCTGACCTTCCCAGCACTGGACGGGAAGAGGTGGCTCTTTCCACCATTTGCACGCCCCCTGCAAGTGCTGAAAGGAGCACCCACAGTCCACTTGCTGATATGCAAATTGAAGATGTCACTGTTGAAGTACAACAGGATGAGGATACTGGTGTAGCTGGCGCTGAGGAGGAAGTTGGCGAGGAGGATTCTGATGGTGATGTGGTTTGTTTAAATCAGGCTCCGGGGGAGACAGTTGTTGTCCGTGGGATGAAAAAGCCCATCACGGTCATGCCTGGGCAGAAGACCAAACATTCCACCTCTTTGGTCTGGCAATATTTCTATCCAAATCCGGACAACAACTGTCTTGCCATATGTACCATATGTAAAGGTGAAATAAGTAGGGGTAGGGACGTCAACCACCTAGGAACATCCTCCCTTATACGGCACCTGCAGCGCGTTCATAAAAAGTTACTGTCAAGTTCAGAAACTTTGGCTCAGACCGTAAGCAGTCCAGGGACACCTAAATCCCGTTGTCCTGTTGTATCCAAGCGCCTGCAAACCACACCGTCAACTCCCTCCTCGTCAATTTCCTCCTTAGTCAGGATCGGAAGTAGTCCTGCAGGCCATATCACTGGCATGACTGACTCTCCTATCCGGGATTCCTCCGGAGGATCCTGCATTGCTACGCCTACTGCTGCCGCTGCTGCTGCTGGGAGTCGTTCATCATCCCAGAGAGGAAGTAGGAACACCACTACTTTTACTAAACAATTGACCCTCCAACAGTCCTTAGCGAGGAGGATGAAGTACGACAGCAGTCATCCTGAAGCAAAACGTATAACTGAGGCCTTGACTGCTATGTTGGTGTTAGACGTGCGTCCGGTATCCGCCATTAGTGCAGTGGGATTTAGACAATTGATGGAGGTAGTGTGTCCCCGGTTCCAAATCCTGTCTAGATTCCACTTCACTAGGCAGGCGATACCGAGACTGTACAGAAACGTCAGAAAAAGTGTCCTCAGTGTCCTGAAAAATGCCGTTGTACACAATGTCCACTTAACCACGGACATGTGGACAAGTGGAACAGGGCAGACTAAGGACTATATGACTGTGACAGCCCACTGGGTAGATGTATCACCTTACGCAGCAACAGCAGCAGCGTCACCAGTAGCAGCATCTCAGAAACGCCAGCTCGTTACAAGGCAGGCTACGCTGTGTATCACCGGTTTCAGTAAGAGGCACACCGCCGACAACCTCTTAGAGAAACTGAGGGAAATCATCGCCCAGTGGCTTACCCCACTTAGACTCTCCTGGGGATTTGTGATATCTGACAACGCCACCAATATTGTGCGGGCATTACATCTGGGCAAATTCCAGCACGTCCCATGTTTTGCTCACACAATAAACTTGGTGGTGCAGAATTTTCTGAAAAGCGACAGGGGCGTGCAGGAGACGCTTTGGGTGGCCCGAAAAATTTCTGGCCACTTTCGCCATTCAGCGACTGCGTGCCGAAGACTGGAGCGCCAGCAAACACTCTTGAACCTGCCCCGCCATCACCTGAAGCAAGAGGTTGTGACGCGGTGGAACTCAACCCTCTATATGCTTCAGAGGATGGAGGAGCAGCAAAAGGCCATACAAGCCTATACATCCACCTATGACATAGGCAAAGGAGGGGGTATGCACCTGACTCAAGCGCAGTGGAGAATGATTTCCGTGTTATGCAAGGTTCTTCAGCCCTTCGAACTTGCCACACGTGAAGTCAGTTCAGACACTGCCAGCTTGAGTCAGGTCATTCCCCTCATCAGGCTTTTGCAGAAGCAGCTGGAGAAAGTGAAGGAGGAGCTAAGACGGAGCGATTCCGCTCGGCATGTGGGACTTGTGGATGAAGCCCTTCATTCGCTTTGCCAGGATTCCAGGGTGGTCAATCTGTTGAAATCAGACCACTACATTTTGGCCACCGTGCTCGATCCTAGGTTTAAAGCCTATGTGGTGTCTCTCTTTCCGGCCGACACAAGCCTGCAGAGGTGCAAAGACCTGCTGGTGAACACACTGTCAGCTGAAGCGGAACGTGACACGTCAACGGCTCCTTCTTCATTTTCTCCCGCAACTGGGGCTGCCAGGAAAAAACTTAGGTATCCTAAGCAACCCGCTGGCGGTGATGCAGGGCAGGCAGGACCAAGTTTGGACATCTGGTCCGGACTGAAGGACCTGGCAACAATTTCTGACATGTCTACTGTCACTGCATATGATACTGTCACCATTGACAGAATGGTGGAGGATTACATCGGTGACAGCATCCAAGTAGGCATGTCAGACAGTCCATACCTGTACTGGCAGGAAAAAGAGGCAATTTGGAGGCCCCTGTACAAACTGGCTCTATTTTACCTGAGTTGCCCCCCCTCCAGTGTGTACTCCGAAAGAGTGTTTAGTGCAGCCGGGAACCTTGTCAGCGAAAGGCGTAGGAGGTTGCTTCCACAGAATGTGGAGAAGATGATGTTCATCAAAATGAATTATCAGCTCTTCCAGGGAGACCAGCCTCCAGAACGTACAGAGGGACCTGTGGTGGTGGATTCAAGTGGGGACGAGTTAATACTTTGTGAGGATGAGGATGTACACACTGAAGAGGGTGAGGAATCGGTGGATGAGGAGGATGAGGATGACATCTTGCCTCCGTAGAGCCAGTTTGTGCAGGGACACATTAATTGCCAGCTTGTTTTGTGGGGGCCCAAACGAACCAATCATTTCAGCCACAGTTGTGTGGCAGACCCTGGCGCTGAAATGATTGATTTGTTAAAGTGTGCATGTCCTGTTTATACAACATAAGGGTGGGTGGGAGGGCCCAAGGACAATTCCATCTTGCACTTCTTTTTTTTCTTTGCATTATGTACAGTTTGGGGCCTAGTTTTTCTAACTGCCATCCTGTCTGCCACTGCAGTGTCACTCCTAGATGGGTCACGTGTTTGTGCCGCCCACTCGTGTCGCTTAGCATAGTCATCCAGCTACCTCGGTGCAACCTTTTGGACATGAAAACACTATTGTGAGGTGTGAGGTGTTCAGAATAGACTGGAAATGAGTGGAAATTAAGGTTATTGAGGTTAATAATAGCATAGGAGCAGAGAAACCAACAAATTCTGTGATTTTAGCTGTTTTTATGCTTTTTAGAAAAAAAATACAGATCCAAAACACAAAACCCAGAACCCAAAACACGGAAGGGTGGTTTTGGCAAAACCAATCCAGATCCAAAACACGAAGAAAGATCCAGATCCAAAACCAAAACACAAAACACGAAAAGTGGCCGGTGCACACCCCTATACTGTATGTACTGTTTTGTGCACTATGTTTTGCTCACGTGTATATATAAGCCCTGTGACCCCAGTCCATGCAGGAATACAGCTGCACCATAAATAATAATAATTATAGTGTTTGTACTGTGTTGTGCACTATGTTTTGCTCACGTGTATATATAAGCCCTGTGACTCCAGTCCATGCAGGAATACAGCTGCACCATAAATACTAATAATAATTGTAGTGTTTGTACTGTGTTGTGCACTATGTTTTGCTCACGTGTATATATAAGCCCTGTGGCCCCAGTCCAGGCAGGAATACAGCTGCACCATAAATAATAATAATTGTAGTGTTTGTACTGTGTTGTGCACTATGTTTTGCTCACGTGTATATATAAGCCCTGTGACTCCAGTCCATGCAGGAATACAGCTGCACCATAAATAATAATAATTGTAGGGTTTGTACTGTTTTGTGCACTATGTTTTGCTCACGTGTATATATAAGCCCTGTGACCCCAGTCCATGCAGGAATACAGCTGCACCATAAATAATAATAATTGTAGTGTTTGTACTGTTTTGTGCACTATGTTTTGCTCACGTGTATATATAAGCTCTGTGACCCCAGTCCATGCAGGAATACAGCTGCACCATAAATAATAATAATTGTAGTGTTTGTACTGTTTTGTGCACTATGTTTTGCTCACGTGTATATATAAGCCCTGTGACCCCAGTCCATGCAGGAATACAGCTGCACCATAAATAATAATAATTGTAGTGTTTGTACTGTTTTGTGCACTATGTTTAGCTCACGTGTATATATAAGCCCTGTGACCCCAGTCCATGCAGGAATACAGCTGCACCATAAATAATAATAATTGTAGTGTTTGTACTGTTTTGTGCACTATGTTTTGCTCACGTGTATATATAAGCCCTGTGACTCCAGTCCATGCAGGAATACAGCTGTACCATAAATAATAATAATTGTAGTGTTTGTACTGTTTTGTGCACTATGTTTTGCTCACGTGTATATATAAGCCCTGTGACTCCAGTCCATGCAGGAATACAGCTGCACCATAAATAATAATAATTGTAGTGTTTGTACTGTGTTGTGCACTATGTTTTGCTCACGTGTATATATAAGCCCTGTGACTCCAGTCCATGCAGGAATACAGCTGCACCATAAATAATAATAATTGTAGTGTTTGTACTGTTTTGTGCACTATGTTTTGCTCACGTGTATATATAAGCCCTGTGACCCCAGTCCATGCAGGAATACAGCTGCACCATAAATACTAATAATTGTAGTGTTTGTACTGTTTTGTGCACTATGTTTTGCTCACGTGTATATATAAGCCCTGTGACTCCAGTCCATGCAGGAATACAGCTGCACCATAAATAATAATAATTGTAGTGTTTGTACTGTTTTGTGCACTATGTTTAGCTCACGTGTATATATAAGCCCTGTGACCCCAGTCCATGCAGGAATACAGCTGCACCATAAATACTAATAATTGTAGTGTTTGTACTGTTTTGTGCACTATGTTTTGCTCACGTGTATATATAAGCCCTGTGACCCCAGTCCATGCAGGAATACAGCTGTACCATAAATAATAATTATTGTAGTGTTTGTACTGTTTTGTGCACTATGTTTTGCTCACGTGTATATATAAGCCCTGTGGCCCCAGTCCATGCAGGAATACAGCTGCACCATAAATACTAATAATTGTAGTGTTTGTACTGTTTTGTGCACTATGTTTAGCTCACGTGTATATATAAGCCCTGTGACTCCAGTCCATGCAGGAATACAGCTGCACCATAAATAATAATAATTGTAGTGTTTGTACTGTTTTGTGCACTATGTTTTGCTCACGTGTATATATAAGCCCTGTGGCCCCAGTCCAGGCAGGAATACAGCTGCACCATAAATACTAATAATAATTGTAGTGTTTGTACTGTTTTGTGCACTATGTTTTGCTCACGTGTATATATAAGCCCTGTGGCTCCAGTCCATGCAGGAATACAGCTGCACCATAAATAATAATAATTGTAGTGTTTGTACTGTTTTGTGCACTATGTTTTGCTCACGTGTATATATAAGCCCTGTGACCCCAGTCCATGCAGGAATACAGCTGCACCATAAATAATAATAATTGTAGTGTTTGTACTGTTTTGTGCACTATGTTTTGCTTACGTGTATATATAAGCCCTGTGGCCCCAGTCCAGGCAGGAATACAGCTGCACCATAAATACTAATAATAATTGTAGTGTTTGTACTGTTTTGTGCACTATGTTTTGCTCACGTGTATATATAAGCCCTGTGGCTCCAGTCCATGCAGGAATACAGCTGCACCATAAATAATAATAATTGTAGTGTTTGTACTGTTTTGTGCACTATGTTTTGCTCACGTGTATATATAAGCCCTGTGACCCCAGTCCAGGCAGGAATACAGCTGCACCATAAATAATAATAATTGTAGTGTTTGTACTGTGTTGTGCACTATGTTTTGCTCACGTGTATATATAAGCCCTGTGGCCCCAGTCCAGGCAGGAATACAGCTGCACCATAAATACTAATAATAATTGTAGTGTTTGTACTGTTTTGTGCACTATGTTTTGCTCACGTGTATATATAAGCCCTGTGGCTCCAGTCCATGCAGGAATACAGCTGCAACATAAATAATAATAATTGTAGTGTTTGTACTGTTTTGTGCACTATGTTTTGCCCACGTGTATATATAAGCCCTGTGACCCCAGTCCATGCAGGAATACAGCTGCACCATAAATAATAATAATTGTAGTGTTTGTACTGTTTTGTGCACTATGTTTTGCTCACGTGTATATATAAGCTCTGTGACCCCAGTCCATGCAGGAATACAGCTGCACCATAAATAATAATAATTGTAGTGTTTGTACTGTTTTGTGCACTATGTTTTGCTCACGTGTATATATAAGCTCTGTGACTCCAGTCCATGCAGGAATACAGCTGCAACATAAATACTAATAATTGTAGTGTTTGTACTGTTTTGTGCACTATGTTTTGCTCACGTGTATATATAAGCTCTGTGACCCCAGTCCATGCAGGAATACAGCTGCACCATAAATAATAATAATTGTAGTGTTTGTACTGTGTTGTGCACTATGTTTTGCTCACGTGTATATATAAGCCCTGTGACTCCAGTCCATGCAGGAATACAGCTGCACCATAAATACTAATAATTGTAGTGTTTGTACTGTTTTGTGCACTATGTTTTGCTCACGTGTATATATAAGCTCTGTGACCCCAGTCCATGCAGGAATACACCTGCACCATAAATACTAATAATTGTAGTGTTTGTACTGTTTTGTGCACTATGTTTAGCTCACGTGTATATATAAGCCCTGTGACCCCAGTCCATGCAGGAATACAGCTGCACCATAAATAATAATAATTGTAGTGTATGTACTGTGTTGTGCACTATGTTTTGCTCACGTGTATATATAAGCTCTGTGACCCCAGTCCATGCAGGAATACAGCTGCACCATAAATACTAATAATTGTAGTGTTTGTACTGTTTTGTGCACTATGTTTTGCTCACGTGTATATATAAGCTCTGTGACTCCAGTCCATGCAGGAATACAGCTGCACCATAAATAATAATAATTGTAGTGTTTGTACTGTGTTGTGCACTATGTTTTGCTCACGTGTAAATATAAGCCCTGTGACTCCAGTCCATGCAGGAATACAGTTGCACCATAAATAATAATAATTGTAGTGTTTGTACTGTTTTGTGCACTATGTTTTGCTCACGTGTATATATAAGCCCTGTGACCCCAGTCCATGCAGGAATACAGCTGCACCATAAATACTAATAATTGTAGTGTTTGTACTGTTTTGTGCACTATGTTTTGCCCACGTGTATATATAAGCCCTGTGGCTCCAGTCCATGCAGGAATACAGCTGCACCATAAATACTAATAATTGTAGTGTTTGTACTGTTTTGTGCACTATGTTTTGCTCACGTGTATATATAAGCCCTGTGACCCCAGTCCATGCAGGAATACAGCTGCACCATAAATAATAATAATAATTGTAGTGTTTGTACTGTGTTGTGCACTATGTTTTGCCCACGTGTATATATAAGCCCTGTGGCTCCAGTCCATGCAGGAATACAGCTGCACCATAAATAATAATAATTGTAGTGTTTGTACTGTTTTGTGCACTATGTTTTGCTCACGTGTATATATAAGCCCTGTGGCCCCAGTCCAGGCAGGAATACAGCTGCACCATAAATACTAATAATAATTGTAGTGTTTGTACTGTGTTGTGCACTATGTTTTGCTCACGTGTATATATAAGCCCTGTGGCCCCAGTCCAGGCAGGAATACAGCTGCACCATAAATACTAATAATAATTGTAGTGTTTGTACTGTTTTGTGCACTATGTTTTGCCCACGTGTATATATAAGCCCTGTGGCTCCAGTCCATGCAGGAATACAGCTGCACCATAAATAATAATAATTGTAGTGTTTGTACTGTTTTGTGCACTATGTTTTGCTCACGTGTATATATAAGCCCTGTGGCCCCAGTCCAGGCAGGAATACAGCTGCACCATAAATACTAATAATAATTGTAGTGTTTGTACTGTGTTGTGCACTATGTTTTGCTCACGTGTATATATAAGCCCTGTGGCCCCAGTCCAGGCAGGAATACAGCTGCACCATAAATACTAATAATAATTGTAGTGTTTGTACTGTTTTGTGCACTATGTTTTGCTCACGTGTATATATAAGCCCTGTGACTCCAGTCCATGCAGGAATACAGCTGCACCATAAATAATAATAATTGTAGTGTTTGTACTGTTTTGTGCACTATGTTTTGCTCACGTGTATATATAAGCCCTGTGACCCCAGTCCATGCAGGAATACAGCTGCACCATAAATAATAATAATTGTAGTGTTTGTACTGTTTTGTGCACTATGTTTTGCTCACGTGTATATATAAGCTCTGTGACCCCAGTCCATGCAGGAATACAGCTGCACCATAAATAATAATAATTGTAGTGTTTGTATTGTTTTGTGCACTATGTTTTGCTCACGTGTATATATAAGCCCTGTGACCCCAGTCCATGCAGGAATACAGCTGCACCATAAATAATAATAATTGTAGTGTTTGTACTGTTTTGTGCACTATGTTTAGCTCACGTGTATATATAAGCCCTGTGACCCCAGTCCATGCAGGAATACAGCTGCACCATAAATAATAATAATTGTAGTGTTTGTACTGTTTTGCGCACTATGTTTTGCTCACGTGTATATATAAGCCCTGTGACTCCAGTCCATGCAGGAATACAGCTGCACCATAAATAATAATAATTGTAGTGTTTGTACTGTTTTGTGCACTATATTTTGCTCACGTGTATATATAAGCCCTGTGGCTCCAGTCCATGCAGGAATACAGCTGCACCATAAATAATAATAATTGTAGTGTTTGTACTGTTTTGTGCACTATGTTTTGCCCACGTGTATATATAAGCCCTGTGACCCCAGTCCATGCAGGAATACAGCTGCACCATAAATACTAATAATTGTAGTGTATGTACTGTTTTGTGCACAATGTTTAGCTCACGTGTATATATAAGCCCTGTGACCCCAGTCCATGCAGGAATACAGCTGCACCATAAATAATAATAATTGTAGTGTTTGTACTGTGTTGTGCACTATGTTTAGCTCACATGTATATATAAGCCCTGTGACCCCAGTCCATGCAGGAATACAGCTGCACCATAAATACTAATAATTGTAGTGTTTGTACTGTTTTGTGCACTATGTTTTGCTCACGTGTATATATAAGCCCTGTGACTCCAGTCCATGCAGGAATACAGCTGCACCATAAATAATAATAATTGTAGTGTTTGTACTGTTTTGTGCACTATGTTTTGCCCACGTGTATATATAAGCCCTGTGGCCCCAGTCCATGCAGGAATACAGCTGCACCATAAATACTAATAATTGTAGTGTTTGTACTGTTTTGTGCACTATATTTTCCTCACGTGTATATATAAGCTCTGTGACCCCAGTCCATGCAGGAATACAGCTGCACCATAAATAATAATAATTGTAGTGTTTGTACTGTGTTGTGCACTATGTTTTGCTCACGTGTATATATAAGCCCTGTGGCCCCAGTCCATGCAGGAATACAGCTGCACCATAAATAATAATAATTGTACTGTATGTACTGTTTTGTGCACTATGTTTTGCTCACGTGTATATATAAGCCCTGTGACCCCAGTCCATGCAGGAATACAGCTGCACCATAAATAATAATAATTGTAGTGTTTGTACTGTGTTGTGCACTATGTTTTGCTCACGTGTATATATAAGCCCTGTGACTCCAGTCCATGCAGGAATACAGCTGCACCATAAATACTAATAATAATTGTAGTGTTTGTACTGTGTTGTGCACTATGTTTTGCTCACGTGTATATATAAGCCCTGTGGCCCCAGTCCAGGCAGGAATACAGCTGCACCATAAATAATAATAATTGTAGTGTTTGTACTGTTTTGTGCACTATGTTTAGCTCACGTGTATATATAAGCCCTGTGACTCCAGTCCATGCAGGAATACAGCTGCACCATAAATAATAATAATTGTAGGGTTTGTACTGTTTTGTGCACTATGTTTTGCTCACGTGTATATATATATAAGCCCTGTGACCCCAGTCCATGCAGGAATACAGCTGCACCATAAATAATAATAATTGTAGTGTTTGTACTGTTTTGTGCACTATGTTTTGCTCACGTGTATATATAAGCCCTGTGACCCCAGTCCATGCAGGAATACAGCTGCACCATAAATAATAATAATTGTAGTGTTTGTACTGTTTTGTGCACTATGTTTAGCTCACGTGTATATATAAGCCCTGTGACCCCAGTCCATGCAGGAATACAGCTGTACCATAAATAATAATAATTGTAGTGTTTGTACTGTTTTGTGCACTATGTTTTGCTCACGTGTATATATAAGCCCTGTGGCCCCAGTCCAGGCAGGAATACAGCTGCACCATAAATACTAATAATAATTGTAGTGTTTGTACTGTTTTGTGCACTATGTTTTGCTCACGTGTATATATAAGCCCTGTGGCTCCAGTCCATGCAGGAATACAGCTGCAACATAAATAATAATAATTGTAGTGTTTGTACTGTTTTGTGCACTATGTTTTGCCCACGTGTATATATAAGCCCTGTGACCCCAGTCCATGCAGGAATACAGCTGCACCATAAATAATAATAATTGTAGTGTTTGTACTGTTTTGTGCACTATGTTTAGCTCACGTGTATATATAAGCCCTGTGACCCCAGTCCATGCAGGAATACAGCTGCAACATAAATACTAATAATTGTAGTGTTTGTACTGTTTTGTGCACTATGTTTAGCTCACGTGTATATATAAGCTCTGTGACTCCAGTCCATGCAGGAATACAGCTGCACCATAAATAATAATAATTGTAGTGTTTGTACTGTTTTGTGCACTATGTTTTGCTCACGTGTATATATAAGCTCTGTGACCCCAGTCCATGCAGGAATACAGCTGCACCATAAATAATAATAATTGTAGTGTTTGTACTGTTTTGTGCACTATGTTTTGCTCACGTGTATATATAAGCTCTGTGACTCCAGTCCATGCAGGAATACAGCTGCAACATAAATACTAATAATTGTAGTGTTTGTACTGTTTTGTGCACTATGTTTTGCTCACGTGTATATATAAGCTCTGTGACCCCAGTCCATGCAGGAATACAGCTGCACCATAAATAATAATAATTGTAGTGTTTGTACTGTGTTGTGCACTATGTTTTGCTCACGTGTATATATAAGCTCTGTGACCCCAGTCCATGCAGGAATACAGCTGCACCATAAATACTAATAATTGTAGTGTTTGTACTGTTTTGTGCACTATGTTTTGCTCACGTGTATATATAAGCTCTGTGACCCCAGTCCATGCAGGAATACACCTGCACCATAAATACTAATAATTGTAGTGTTTGTACTGTTTTGTGCACTATGTTTTGCTCACGTGTATATATAAGCTCTGTGACCCCAGTCCATGCAGTAATACAGCTGCACCATAAATAATAATAATTGTAGTGTTTGTACTGTGTTGTGCACTATGTTTTGCTCACGTGTATATATAAGCTCTGTGACCCCAGTCCATGCAGGAATACAGCTGCACCCTAAATAATAATAATTGTAGTGTTTGTACTGTGTTGTGCACTATGTTTTGCTCACGTGTATATATAAGCCCTGTGACCCCAGTCCATGCAGGAATACAGCTGCACCATAAATAATAATAATTGTAGTGTTTGTACTGTGTTGTGCACTATGTTTTGCTCACGTGTATATATAAGCCCTGTGACTCCAGTCCATGCAGGAATACAGCTGCACCATAAATAATAATAATTGTAGTGTTTGTACTGTTTTGTGCACTATGTTTAGCTCACGTGTATATATAAGCCCTGTGACCCCAGTCCATGCAGGAATACAGCTGTACCATAAATAATAATAATTGTAGTGTTTGTACTGTTTTGTGCACTATGTTTTGCTCACGTGTATATATAAGCCCTGTGGCCCCAGTCCAGGCAGGAATACAGCTGCACCATAAATACTAATAATAATTGTAGTGTTTGTACTGTTTTGTGCACTATGTTTTGCTCACGTGTATATATAAGCCCTGTGGCTCCAGTCCATGCAGGAATACAGCTGCAACATAAATAATAATAATTGTAGTGTTTGTACTGTTTTGTGCACTATGTTTTGCCCACGTGTATATATAAGCCCTGTGACCCCAGTTCATGCAGGAATACAGCTGCACCATAAATAATAATAATTGTAGTGTTTGTACTGTTTTGTGCACTATGTTTAGCTCACGTGTATATAGAAGCCCTGTGACCCCAGTCCATGCAGGAATACAGCTGCAACATAAATACTAATAATTGTAGTGTTTGTACTGTTTTGTGCACTATGTTTAGCTCACGTGTATATATAAGCTCTGTGACTCCAGTCCATGCAGGAATACAGCTGCACCATAAATAATAATAATTGTAGTGTTTGTACTGTTTTGTGCACTATGTTTTGCTCACGTGTATATATAAGCTCTGTGACCCCAGTCCATGCAGGAATACAGCTGCACCATAAATAATAATAATTGTAGTGTTTGTACTGTTTTGTGCACTATGTTTTGCTCACGTGTATATATAAGCTCTGTGACTCCAGTCCATGCAGGAATACAGCTGCAACATAAATACTAATAATTGTAGTGTTTGTACTGTTTTGTGCACTATGTTTTGCTCACGTGTATATATAAGCTCTGTGACCCCAGTCCATGCAGGAATACAGCTGCACCATAAATAATAATAATTGTAGTGTTTGTACTGTGTTGTGCACTATGTTTTGCTCACGTGTATATATAAGCTCTGTGACCCCAGTCCATGCAGGAATACAGCTGCACCATAAATACTAATAATTGTAGGGTTTGTACTGTTTTGTGCACTATGTTTTGCTCACGTGTATATATAAGCTCTGTGACTCCAGTCCATGCAGGAATACAGCTGCAACATAAATACTAATAATTGTAGTGTTTGTACTGTTTTGTGCACTATGTTTTGCTCACGTGTATATATAAGCTCTGTGACCCCTGTCCATGCAGTAATACAGCTGCACCATAAATAATAATAATTGTAGTGTTTGTACTGTGTTGTGCACTATGTTTTGCTCACGTGTATATATAAGCTCTGTGACCCCAGTCCATGCAGGAATACAGCTGCACCATAAATACTAATAATTGTAGGGTTTGTACTGTTTTGTGCACTATGTTTTGCTCACGTGTATATATAAGCTCTGTTACCCCAGTCCATGCAGGAATACAGCTGCACCATAAATAATAATAATTGTAGTGTTTGTACTGTTTTGTGCACTATGTTTTGCTCACGTGTGTATATATAAGCCCTGTGACCCCAGTCCATGCAGGAATACAGCTGCACCATAAATACTAATAATTGTAGTGTTTGTACTGTTTTGTGCACTATGTTTTGCTCACGTGTATATATAAGCTCTGTGACCCCAGTCCATGCAGGAATACAGCTGCACCATAAATAATAATAATTGTAGTGTTTGTACTGTGTTGTGCACTATGTTTTGCTCACGTGTATATATAAGCTCTGTGACCCCAGTCCATGCAGGAATACAGCTGCACCATAAATACTAATAATTGTAGGGTTTGTACTGTTTTGTGCACTATGTTTTGCTCACGTGTATATATAAGCCCTGTGACCCCAGTCCATGCAGGAATACAGCTGCACCATAAATACTAATAATAATTGTAGTGTTTGTACTGTTTTGTGCACTATGTTTTGCTCACGTGTATATATAAGCTCTGTGACCCCAGTCCATGCAGGAATACAGCTGCAACATAAATAATAATAATTGTAGTGTTTGTACTGTGTTGTGCACTATGTTTTGCTCACGTGTATATATAAGCTCTGTGACCCCAGTCCATGCAGGACTACAGCTGCACCATAAATAATAATAATTGTAGTGTTTGTACTGTTTTGTGCACTATGTTTTGCTCACGTGTATATATAAGCTGTGACTCCAGTCCATGCAGGAATAAAGGTGCGACATGAGAATATAAATGAAATAATTGTATTGTTTGTACTGTTTGGTGCACTTTACACTAGTGCGATTTATTTTTGTGTGCATATATAAGCCACGCATTGATCTGCAAATTGAAAAATGGATAAAGTTAAATTTAGAGAAGAGTAACCAAAAACTGTTGCTGCAGCGGCTGCCAACAGTCATAACGATATCAGTCCTTTTTTGCCTCCTTTCACCATTTCTGTACCATCTGCACATGTGAGGAGCAGTACAATTATTTTGGTGATGAGAACATAATAGAAATCGAGGATGCTTGTGTGGAAGTAGAACAGGATGAGGGTGATATGTGTGTACTACTACTATTTGGCAGTGCGGAATAGGATGTTGATGTTGATTGTGTAATTCAGTCAGCAAATGCTGCATTTCTTGCATGTGATAAAAAGAAAGTGATTGTGATGCCTGGGCAAAAGACCAGAAAAACCACCTCTTGGTGTAGGATTATTTTTACCCAAATCCTGACAAGTTTTTTTTTTAAGGCAGCTATTCCATTTGTGAGGCCAAAGTTAGTAGGTGTAGGGATGTTAACCGTCTAGTCACCTCCTCCATGTTATGTAATTTTTGGCAAGTTCATGAATTTTATTTTACAAGATTATAATGTCATTAATTAACACCCTCATCAACCTCCTTATTAATGAGCGGAGATAGTCCTTTCAAAAATTTGGTTTGTGGTGGCCCAAATAAACCGAGCACTTCAGCCAAAAATGTGGCAGTCCCTGCCACTGAAGGGCTTGGTTTTTTAACCTGCTCATGTCCTAGTTTTTAATATCCAACATGAAGGTGGGTGGGAGGGCCTAAGGACAACTCCATCTTGCACCACTTTTCTTTTCATAATGGGCTGTATTTTTGGGGTGCATTGGCGTGGTCTATTTTGCATAGTCAAACATCACCTCTAATAAAGGGAAAGTATACTGCAGAAAAATATGAAATTGCCAACACAGGAATCCACCATTTCTGAAGTCGCTGTATTTTGCTGCATTGGACGGCAAAGGTCTTTCTCATAGAATTTATAGTTCATTTTAATGAACAGGAGTGTTTTTTCCACATTTCATTAGTTGCTACTTCAAATGTTTTATTTTCAGTAGCTTGCATAAAACAGATAGATTCTCCAGTGTGCTGGAGTAAGGTACATTCACCCTCCTCCTCTTCCTATGTTATAGCTTCTTGTGTAGGTTTTGTGTAGATTTTGAAGGATTGTTGCTGTTCCTCTATTCGCTGAAGCATATAAAGGGTGCAATTCCACCTGGTCACTACCTCTTGCTTCAGTTGGTGGCATGGGAAATGGAACTATTCTTGTAGCCGCTGTAATCTTCTGCACGCCCCAGGTCACAGACAGCATCTCCTGCACCCCCCCAGGTCACAGACAGCGTCTCCTGCACCCCCCCAGGTCACAGACAGCGTCTCCTGCACCCCCCCAGGTCACAGACAGCGTCTCCTGCACCCCCCCCCAGGTCACAGACAGCGTCTCCTGCACCCCCCCCAGGTCACAGACAGCGTCTCCTGCACCCCCCCAGGTCACAGACAGCGTCTCCTGCACCCCCCCCAGGTCACAGAGAGCGTCTCCTGCACACCCCCCAGGTCACAGAGAGCGTCTCCTGCACGCCCCCCAGGTCACAGAGAGCGTCTCCTGCACGCCCCCCAGGTCACAGAGAGCGTCTCCTGCACGCCCCCCAGGTCACAGAGAGCGTCTCCTGCACGCCCCCCAGGTCACAGAGAGCGTCTCCTGCACGCCCCCCAGGTCACAGAGAGCGTCTCCTGCACGCCCCCCAGGTCACAGAGAGCGTCTCCTGCACGCCCCCCAGGTCACAGAGAGCGTCTCCTGCACGCCCCCCAGGTCACAGAGAGCGTCTCCTGCACGCCCCCCAGGTCACAGAGAGCGTCTCCTGCACGCCCCCCAGGTCACAGAGAGCGTCTCCTGCACGCCCCCCAGGTCACAGAGAGCGTCTCCTGCACGCCCCCCAGGTCACAGAGAGCGTCTCCTGCACGCCCCCCAGGTCACAGAGAGCGTCTCCTGCACGCCCCCCAGGTCACAGAGAGCGTCTCCTGCACGCCCCCCAGGTCACAGAGAGCGTCTCCTGCACGCCCCCCAGGTCACAGAGAGCGTCTCCTGCACGCCCCCCAGGTCACAGAGAGCGTCTCCTGCACGCCCCCCAGGTCACAGAGAGCGTCTCCTGCACGCCCCCCAGGTCACAGAGAGCGTCTCCTGCACGCCCCCCAGGTCACAGAGAGCGTCTCCTGCACGCCCCCCAGGTCACAGAGAGCGTCTCCTGCACGCCCCCCAGGTCACAGAGAGCGTCTCCTGCACGCCCCCCAGGTCACAGAGAGCGTCTCCTGCACGCCCCCCAGGTCACAGAGAGCGTCTCCTGCACGCCCCCCAGGTCACAGAGAGCGTCTCCTGCACGCCCCCCAGGTCACAGAGAGCGTCTCCTGCACGCCCCCCAGGTCACAGAGAGCGTCTCCTGCACGCCCCCCAGGTCACAGAGAGCGTCTCCTGCACGCCCCCCAGGTCACAGAGAGCGTCTCCTGCACGCCCCCCAGGTCACAGAGAGCGTCTCCTGCACGCCCCCCAGGTCACAGAGAGCGTCTCCTGCACGCCCCCCAGGTCACAGAGAGCGTCTCCTGCACGCCCCCCAGGTCACAGAGAGCGTCTCCTGCACGCCCCCCAGGTCACAGAGAGCGTCTCCTGCACGCCCCCCAGGTCACAGAGAGCGTCTCCTGCACGCCCCCCAGGTCACAGAGAGCGTCTCCTGCACGCCCCCCAGGTCACAGAGAGCGTCTCCTGCACGCCCCCCAGGTCACAGAGAGCGTCTCCTGCACGCCCCCCAGGTCACAGAGAGCATCTCCTGCACGCCCCCCAGGTCACAGAGAGCATCTCCTGCACGCCCCCCAGGTCACAGAGAGCATCTCCTGCACGCCCCCCAGGTCACAGAGAGCATCTCCTGCACGCCCCCCAGGTCACAGAGAGCATCTCCTGCACGCCCCCCAGGTCACAGAGAGCATCTCCTGCACGCCCCCCAGGTCACAGAGAGCATCTCCTGCACGCCCCCCAGGTCACAGAGAGCATCTCCTGCACGCCCCCCAGGTCACAGAGAGCATCTCCTGCACGCCCCCCAGGTCACAGAGAGCATCTCCTGCACGCCCCCCAGGTCACAGAGAGCATCTCCTGCACGCCCCCCAGGTCACAGAGAGCATCTCCTGCACGCCCCCCAGGTCACAGAGAGCATCTCCTGCACGCCCCCCAGGTCACAGAGAGCATCTCCTGCACGCCCCCCAGGTCACAGAGAGCATCTCCTGCACGCCCCCCAGGTCACAGAGAGCATCTCCTGCACGCCCCCCAGGTCACAGAGAGCATCTCCTGCACGCCCCCAGGTCACAGACAGCATCTCCTGTGGCATTTGAGGTTGCATACTACTGTTGCTGCTGAAGACAGTACACCCACCCATTGGGCTGTCACTCATGTAATCTTTAGTTTGACCACTGCCGCTGGTCCACATATCTGTGTTTAAGTAGATAGTGGCTAAAATGGCATTTTGTAGGCCAAGAATTAGGGTTTTTTTAAGGTCCAGGAACAAGCAAAAAAAAAAAAAAAAAAAAAGATTGTTTTGGTAAAATATGGAATCGAGGTTGAATTTGGTAGCAGGGACACAATTAAAGTAAGTTACCTCCCTCCTCCTTCATACATTTTCTAAGTCAAACAGCTTAACTAATCAATCAGTCCTTTCTTTTACAGTAACTAGGGCAGTATGGATGGTGTAATGGTTAACATTACTGTCTCACAGTTCTGAGGTCATGGGTTCAATTCCCACCATGGCCTTAACTGTGTGGAGTTTGTATATTCTCCCTGTGCTTGCGTGGATTTCCTCCAGGTGCACCGGTTTCATCCCCCAATCAAAAAACGTACTGGTAGGTTGATTGCTAACAACAAAAATATTAACCCACATGTGCATAAGATGGGACAAGAGGTTCTGCCATCAAATTCTCAGCTAATCCTTCTCTTTTTTTTCTTTTACAGCAACTCGGAAGAGAAAAGGCCATGAAAGAAGAATGTTTGATCATTGCTGTCCCCAATGGCCGGAATTAAATTAACTTACTGATCAATCCTTCCTTCTGATCCAAGTCTTACTTAATGAAAACATTATTGGTTACATTCTGTGTGGTCTTACAGTTTATTAAACTGCCATCCTGTACCACTCTGCTTCCTAGATGTGCCACCCACTGCTGCCACTTAGCTTAGTCAGACAGCTAGCTCAGTGTAACCTTTTGGCCTAAACTGGATGAAAACAATATTGTGAGGCGGAAATTAATGTTATGGAGGTTAATAATACTCTTGGAACAAAAAAAAAAAAAAGCATAAAATTATGATTTTAGCTTTTTTTTGTACATTTAAAAAAAAAAAAAAAAAAAAATACAAAACCATTTACGGCATTTTGGCAAAACAAACACCGGGCAGCAAATTAGAACCACAACCATAAAAAATGGTCCAGCGCACATCTCTAATGTCGTCGTTTCCCCTCTCATACTGACATGCTAAGTGGCCCGGATCATTTAAGACAGAGGGGCCCTCCTCCTCTTGCCAGCATGCCCCCCCCTGGCTGTGCCCGCTGATTGTGTGCCTCCTCCGCCCCACGCAACTCCATGAGGCAGCAGAGCATCACCTCCCTGCACTCCTGCGGTGGGGGCAGATTTCAGAGCCTTTTCTAGGGCTGCGCGGAGACTGATTTTGCTCGTCTCCGCCACCATCAGTGTTGCTGCTGTGAGAGATGCTACTGACGGCAAAGTACTTCCGATGATATCACTCCTGGTTCACCTTACAGTAGATGACTGATCAGTCTGGGGTTTGTTAGATAACTGGGCAATAATATTTTCTACTGCACAAAGTAACTTCAAGAGCACATAATGTAATAGCAAAATATAACATTGAAGTAATTGAGAAACTTTTCTATAGGTGTTGCTGCAGCAGTTAGGATAAAGGAGTGTGTTTAGTTGTCAAAGAGTAATACCACCAATTGATTGCCCATTACAGTATTGCTAATCATTGTTATATCAGTATTGTTTCATTTGTGTCAAATTGCATGCCATTTATATGCTGATCATTATTATCTGCATACCATTCCCTGGGGGGTGCAGGAGATGCTGTCTGACCTGGGGCATACTTCTTGCATCCTCTAATGCATTTGCTAGATTATTTTATTTAAGAAGGCTGTCACATTATATCATGTTACTGTGTGTATGGGCCTAGCCTCTCTGCTGCAGCCTGACAAGGTCATGGTGTCATTACCACAGCTATCATGTTATGGAGCTCATTCAGACCTGCTCGCTAGCAAGCGGTCGCTCATTGCAGATGATGTTCACTAATGTGCACATGCATGTAGTTCGCAATGCGCGTACGCAGACTAGTACGAGCGATCGGATTTTGCTTGCTCGCCCTGCAAAGACAGCCCAGTGGAATGAGTGACAGGAGAAGCAGTTTGTGAGTGGTAACGGGGGCAGGCCAGTAGTAACGGTGGAGTTGCGGATGCAGGAGTGCCAGAGTCTTTCCACGCCGTTTCTAGGGCGTGCTTAATTAACAGGCATGGTCATAGCACACATCACCTTTTTGAAAAATACACTGAAGTGGCTGCGGTAGGGTATAATCAACCACTGCGGTCAGATCCGATGGAACCCGATGGTTGAATATACTTCCTGGAGATGACGTACTCTAGTGGGCGGCTAAAAACAGGCTGGTGGGAGTCTAAACACAAAGTGATCACTCGCCAAGACACAGCTCATGCCTTGCCGAGCAGCTGCCTTGACGTCACTTTCCATACACTGAGAACGAGCGGGTCTGAATGAGCTCCTATGTCGTGCTGCAGCGTGTATGGGCCTGGCCTCTCTGCTGCAGCGTGAGAAGTACAAGCTCATGGAGACATTGCCAGAGAGAAAGGGAAGATCTATCATCTCTACTGTAAGAGACCATCTAGACTTAATTTATTAGTGCCCACACCCAGTGCACCACATATAGGACCTCATTCAGAGTCGGTCGTTGCGGCTGCACACCACCGATGTTCGCTAAACTGCGCATGTGTAAAATTCACATGCGCAAACTAGCTGTTACGATCGGAAATCTCTCTCCTTGAACTTGGCCAGGTCGTTAGTTTGAGTGACAGGATGAGGTGTTTGTGGGTGGTAACAGGGGAAGGTGCGTGTGAACAGGGGAGTGGAGATCCAAACGCAGGCGTGGCTGACTGCAAATGGCGTTTTATGGGAGTGCATAATTGACAAAGTAGTGTCATAGCACACGTGACATGGGAGGTTTTTACACTGACGATCGTAGAGCTTAAGAGAGGGTATGGTCAACCTTAAGCTCTACGACCAGTTCCGATGGTCTTTATTAATCCTTATATGCCCGGAGATGACGTGTAAAGCGAACGAGAAGGGGGCATATTTTTTTGTCTTATGGCCGCATCCTCCCCTTGGTTGTCCAGCTAACGATCCCATCTTGACGCAACTTGCGAGTGCATCATTTGCATATCCGGCCCCTTTTGCCTTTACGACCGTGCAGCCGCAACGACCGACTCTGAATGAGGTCCATAGGCAATGGGGGTATGATATGGGCACTATTTTTATATGGAGAGTGGGTATAGTCTGGGCATCTCTGGAATAAGGGTACTATGACGAGTTCTGGAATATAGGCACTGGGGAATAACCTGAGCAAATCTGGTATAATGTCCACAGAGGGATAGGAGGTGGTTAGCTGGTCGACAGGTTCTGAATGTCACCATGGTCGTTAGGTCGACAATCAAAATGTAGACATGCATTTAAGTCAACAGATTCAGAATAGCCACATTACCTGTCACTTTTGTTGATTTTTAGGGCCAGACTAAAACAAAGAATCATATGTAGACATTCTGAACGTGTTGACATGCACATGCAGCAGGAAACACAACAACCAGTCAGGAATGTCTCACCAGCAATACACCAGGAAGCCCATGGCCTGACCCTACCACCATTGTACAGCTGCATACACACCTAGAGATATACCTGTGCCAATCTGGTGAGAAGGGAAATCTGGTATGTTTGGGAGCAAACAATAGAAATTTGCTCCCAAACACTGGAGGACGGACCAGATTCCTTCCCATCAGTCAGATTGGACAGATATATCTTTGGGTGTGTACGTAGCCCAAGTTCTCAGAAACCCTTTTCAGTTCCCATAAACATTTTAAAGAGGTCAATCAGGCAAAATTGTATCTCCATCCCACCACTAGAAGGTTCGGTAAAGCTCCTGCCATGTGCCCACAACACCAGACAATGTGAAGATGATCACCACTTTATTGTATATTGTAGATCGATCACAATGGAGACACAAGGACTCTGCTGGACACCCAGAAACTGTCAGAATCATTTCATCGTTTTGCTAACTGGTCACCTAGATATCAACAGGAACCATATTCAATCTGGTGTCACTATTCATGAAAAGTCAGTGTTGATTGAAAGTACAATCTGTTTGGCAGCATTGTGTTCTGAAGAATGAAGAGGTCGTGGTTCAGCCAATTAGTGTTTCAATCAACTTTTGGGGAGTGGACTTAGACTTATAGGGGAGTGGGGCCAGCTGTGTCCAGGCAGCTGGTTATAGAGGAATTATTCCACCGTGATGGATTTCATCTGAATACCTTCCAAGGAGAGAAAAGAGATTGAATCCAGGGGCATTCGGACAGGGAAGGAGAACAGCTCTCCTGAAGACAACTTCACAATAAGCTCCTCCGACTGGTACTCAAAGCAGACCTGGAAAAACAAAAAAGGAGTCAATACAGTGACCTAACCACAACCCTTACAGCCGGTACACTGAGCATGCCGTAACCAGGGCCATAGAACACAGACATGCATTACAGAGACTGCTCAGTGCAGATAACATTCCCACCACCCCTCTTACCATAGTTTCTGCCCCCTGCTGGAAGGGAAAGGCATTTTCTCTCTGTTCTGCTCCCCAGGCATCAGCCTCCTTTGAGTTGCAGACTATTATCCGAGTGTCTCCATGAAGCAGAAAGCGAGCGTTGAAATGTAACAGTAAATTGGAAGCATCTTTACCCAAGTTTATTGCAAAGCTGAAAATAAGACAGGACATTTATGTCCTATTACACCTGGTACAAAGTGCAGTTCATACAATACACATGTATAAAGGGACTAAAAGATGACTTGGAGAAATGTATAAAATCTTCTACAGGGAAGATAATAGAGTTCCCCACAGCAACCAATCTGCTTCTGTCATTTTACAGACCTCACCTAACTTAAAGATTGAGTCTCTGGCGCTTGAATGGATGTTTAGACCATAGATACCATATGTGTAATAGCTGTGGATGGACAGTACCTTACTCTATATAACAGAGCCATATGTGTAATAGCTGTGGATGGACAGTACCTTACGCTCTATATAATGGGGGCCATATGTGTAATAGCTGTGGATGGACAGTACCTTACTCTATATAATGGGGGCCATATGTGTAATGGCTGTGGAAGTACAGTACCTTACGCTCTATATAATGGGGGCCATATGTGTAATAGCTGTGGATGGACAGTACCTTACTCTGTATAACGGGGCCATATGTGTAATAGCTGTGGATGGACAGTACCTTACTCTGTATAAGAGAGCCATATGTGTAATAGCTGTGGATGGACAGTACCTTACTCTGTATAACAGAGCCATATGTGTAATAGCTGTGGATGGACAGTACCTTACTCTGTATAACAGAGCCATATGTGTAATAGCTGTGGATGGACAGTACCTTACTCTGTATAACAGCCATATGTGATAAGTTTGTCCAATGAGTTAACATCTATATCAAAATGTTTATACTCACTAATGTGAGGAAGAGATATAAAAATGAATGTTTTTATCAAACTTGTGTCATGGATCAGTTTTAAATTTAAAAAAAGAGAAAGTGAAAGGCAAAGTATAAGATAAAGAGGTATTAGTTGATATGATCTGTTAGAGTAAGGTCATGTCCATCCACAGCTATTACACATATGGCCTCCATTATAGACAGTACCATTCATCCACAGCTATTACACATATGGCCTCCATTATAGACAGTACCATTCATCCACAGCTATTACACATATGGCCTCCATTATAGACAGTACTATTCATCCACAGCTATTACACATATGGCCTCAATTATAGACAGTACCATTCATCCACAGCTATTACACATATGGCCTCCATTATAGACAGTACCATTCATCCACAGCTATTACACATATGGCCTCCATTATAGACAGTACTATTCATCCACAGCTATTACACATATGGCCTCCATTATAGACAGTACTATTCATCCACAGCTATTACACATATGGCCTCCATTATAGACAGTACCATTTATCCACAGCTATTACAAATTATCCTCCTTTATTTTTATGGCACCACAAGGTTTACACAGCACCTTACAAATGAGCAAAACAAGTATAGTGACTTACAGTACAAAACTGCAGGACAAGGACATTGGGA
The DNA here is from genome assembly GCA_031769625.1 of Taudactylus pleione. Lineage (NCBI taxonomy): Eukaryota > Metazoa > Chordata > Amphibia > Anura > Myobatrachidae > Taudactylus > Taudactylus pleione. The sequence goes on along the minus strand of JAUIMM010001350.1, from coordinate 553,842 downwards.
ACCTCTGGTATAAACAAACAGATCAGGTTTTAGAGATATCAGTGGTTGAGAACAGGTGGTCAAATCAAATTGAATGAGGTACTAATTAAGTCACCTGTGCTCAACCAAGGATATCTGTAAAACCTGAACTGTGGGTGAACTTTGGGGATTGCATTTGGGGACCTCTGGTTTATACACATTGCTGTATCAACGATCATAACAAACAGCAAGGAGGCTGCAGTCAACGGTTAGGTGCCATTGTAGCATACAGTGTAAGTAAGGGAAAAGAGAAGCACATGAGGGAAGAAGGCCCTGCTTTTGAGCTTACAATATAAAGGGGAGGGGCAGAAAGACAGGGGTGACAGACTGGGTAGACAGTGAGGAAGGAGCAGTGGATTAGGATAAGTGGGTTTAAAGAGCCCTTTGGAACTCTCAACCTCTACAAAACTTCAAGAGGTATGGAGCAGCACAGGCAAAGTCTTGGAGGCGGGAGTGGGAGGAAGTAATCAGGTGGCGGCATGCATTTGTGGACGGGCAGGAGAGTGAAGGGAGATTAGGTCAGAGATGCAAATGGGTGAGGGCTTTGTAAGAGGGTGAGGAGCTTGAAATATATTCTGAAGGGGAACGGAAGCCAATGTAGGGCTTGTAGGAGAGGGGAGACAAATGTAGAACATTTGGAGAGGAAGAGGAGCACCACTGAGGACAGACTGGAGAGAGATGGAAGTTAGGGAAGAGGTTACAGTAGTCCAATCTCAAGAAGACCAGCGAGTGTATGAAGGTCTTCGTTGCCTCCAGGGTGAGATAGGGTCTTATCCTAGATATATTTCAGAGATGGAAGCGGCAGGTCAGCAGAAGACTGCATGTGTGATTTGAAGGAGAGGTAGGAGTAAAGGATAGCTAATGCTGGGTAAACACTTAGCGATGTGCATCCAGCATGACATCACTGGCGACGGGACCCGGCAGGGGAGCCTGCATCAACAAGTGCACACACACATGCCGAGCGGGCAGTGACTGAGTGACAGCAGGGCACATTCTGCATTTGGCAGTATGGCCCTTGGTAAAGACATCCTCTGTCGGCCCTGCATGTAGGGCTGACAGGGGTCACTGACGTCGCGCAGGTACACACTAGACGATGTGCCGGATATGTCACTGATTAGATGACATGTCGTCTAGTGTGTACCCAGCATAAGACAGCGCACTTGGGGGCTACAAAAATTATAGTAAGCAGCAGATTAGTGGCTATGGGCTCTCTGTAGGAGGTTTAATCTTCTAGGAATGAACCATAATGAATATTCTGCAATCTCCCTGCTGTTAGGTGAGGCTTTATATAGGCCCAATTCAGTTTTGATGCCTCCAGCCAAGTGCAGAAAGTCCCTATGAGGAGGAGCAGGACAACAGCTGTGCAATGGCTACAGGAAGTGTCAGATCTGATCGGCACCTGCCTGGCACCAGTACTGTAGGAGGAATCCTGAGTAACAGCTGCATGGGTAGTGTAGTGTGTGATCATCCAATATCACCGCAGTGGGGGGGGGGGGGGGAATGGTCACAGGAGGGGATCTGAGAGACTAGTCTGCTGCCCATAGGATGGAAGGGTCTTCTCCACATAGCAGGGTGCTGCCCATAGGATGGAAGGGTCTTCTCCACATAGCAGGGTGCTGCCCATAGGATGGAAGGGTCTTCTCCACATAGCAGGGTGCTGCCCATAGGATGGAAGGGTCTTCTCCACATAGCAGGGTGCTGCCCATAGGATGGAAGGGTCTTCTCCACATAGCAGGGTGCTGCCCATAGGATGGAAGGGTCTTCTCCACATAGCAGGGTGCTGCCCATAGGATGGAAGGGTCTTCTCCACATAGCAGGGTGCTGCCCATAGGATGGAAGGGTCTTCTCCACATAGCAGGGTGCTGCCCATAGGATGGAAGGGTCTTCTCCACATAGCAGGGTGCTGCCCATAGGATGGAAGGGTCTTCTCCACATAGCAGGGTGCTGCCCATAGGATGGAAGGGTCTTCTCCACATAGCAGGGTGCTGCCCATAGGATGGAAGGGTCTTCTCCACATAGCAGGGTGCTGCCCATAGGATGGAAGGGTCTTCTCCACATAGCAGGGTGCTGCCCATAGGATGGAAGGGTCTTCTCCACATAGCAGGGTGCTGCCCATAGGATGGAAGGGTCTTCTCCACATAGCAGGGTGCTGCCCATAGGATGGAAGGGTCTTCTCCACATAGCAGGGTGCTGCCCATAGGATGGAAGGGTCTTCTCCACATAGCAGGGTGCTGCCCATAGGATGGAAGGGTCTTCTCCACATAGCAGGGTGCTGCCCATAGGATGGAAGGGTCTTCTCCACATAGCAGGGTGCTGCCCATAGGATGGAAGGGTCTTCTCCACATAGCAGGGTGCTGCCCATAGGATGGAAGGGTCTTCTCCACATAGCAGGGTACTGCCCATAGGATGGAAGGTCTCACCACATAGCAGGGTGCTGCACATAGCATGGAAGGGTCTCACCACATAGCAGGATGCTGCCCATAGCATGGAAGGGTCTCACCACATAGCAGGATTTCCTTTGGTCCCAGGAGGTCTCAGAGAACACAGCAGTCTGTAGTGACTACTGCAGAGTCTTGGACTAGGGTGTTTGTACCCGTCTATCTGCAGAGGACATGACTTTTACAGGCCTGCGAACAGATGGGAGATAGTCACCACCTTGCTGTGGGAAGAAGTCTGGAATATAGCATTGGAAGAAATGGTTATATCCATCCTTCATAGAAAGGAGACCTGCAGCAGAAATGCACGTTGTAGCTCTGGTACGGTGCCCTCCCTGGTGCAACACTGGGGTCATTCCAGCAACTTGGGCTGCAGTTTGGTTTTTATTCATTTGTGTAAAACTGCAGGAACTGCTGCGATTAATTATCCCTATTGCAATAGATACATTTTCATTTGTAAGGAAAAATATTCCAGCTATGTACAAAGGGGAACTCAGGGACAGCAGCTGCAGTAACCACTGTCCCCGTCAGTTATATCTGACATTTTGTCAGTCTCAAGTCTGAAAGATTTCTCCGGGGGAAGCAGACACTTTGGGGTCTATTTACTAAGCAGTGTTAGGAGACAGTGATAAGGTACCAGCCAATCAGCTCCTGTCATTTTTTTCAAACACAGCCTGTGAGATGACAGTTGGGAGCTGATTGGCTGGTACCTTATCACTCTCTCTCCTAACACTGCTTAGTACATAGACCCCTGTATGTGCAGTGTCATTTTCCACTGAGGCTGAGGGAGAGATGTCTCTCCAGTTTGTAAGCCTCCATCAGAAGATTTTTGTAATCCAACGGGGCCACACTCTCCTCTGATAATAATGGAGAATGTGTTCTAATTAGGGGTGAGAGTATAGTCCCCATTGATAATAAAGACTGATCTGCAGTGGTTAATAGCACTCAGCAGGTTTCACATAAATCTCCGGCAATGTGTTAATAGTAATCTTATGAATGTGTTGCTATGTACTAAGAAACTGCAGTGGAAACAAGCTTGGTAAATAGACCCCTTGAATGAACATTATTCTGATCTGTTTTAGAGAAGACACGATAGAGTCCATCTAATTTGTGCCCCCGAGGTCTCCCCTCCCGCCTCCTCGCCTTGTGAGTCACAGTCCTGTGACTATCCGGGCATACAGCCCATTACAGTGAGTGCAGAATGCCAGAGTCTATTTATAAAAGTTACAAAATGCTTTTCTCCAGCTCTACCTCAATTCTCTGCATTCCGTGGAAAAATCAGATTTCTCTGTTAGTTTTACTCCTCATGTTCCCGCCGCCCTGATAGCTCGCGGTGGGGACTGCGCAGGTCTGCTACTTGTACAGATGAGAGAAGCTTTGCACTCATCTTTTGTTAAACAAATAACCCCGTGTCTGGAGGCCATGACTTACCGAAATCCGCTTACCGGCTGGTAACGCACCGCATGAGCAGTACCAAATTGGGTAGTTTTGGCCCTACCAGCTCACATGTATAACCTGGGAAACTGAGCTTTGTATAAGCTATTATAGCAATGCTAGGGGACACCGCTCACTCACCACAGAGTTAGGTTACCGCTTTATTATATCTAGATGAATAGGTAGTGCAAAACATTCCAATACTTTACAGGAGGAAAAATGACAAATAGACCCCTAAATATCACTTTCAAGGGTATTCCATGAGTGGTCTGCAATCATTAGGTTATTAAAGGATTGTGGAAGAAAGTGCTGTATCTAATTAGCAGCATCAATCATGTACAGCTGGTTAGTTCATTCATATCCCAATCATGGGAATAAGACTGAAGACAGCTGTCAAAAGGGAATAAAAACAACTTTAATTGAGATTTGCAAGAACAGGACAGTGACACTAGCCCATCAGGGACATACATGTGATAAGTGTATATTGCACAATACAGTGACACTAGCCCATCCGGGACATGTGATAAGTGTATATTGCACAATACAGTGACAGTAAGTGTGTGACTGCTGTTTAGCTGGCGAGGATGAGCAATGCTTCCTGTACAGACAATTAAAATAGCCTGGTTTGAAACATAACATACATATTAATATATACACACAATATCTATACACACACACACACACATCCATAAGTGTGGAAACCCTTATAAAAATGAAGGATATGAGTAAGGAAATATTAATCCAGTGTCTACGCCCGGGGAGCACCGCCAGCTGCAATCCAGGCCACGGCATATACACATTAAAACAAACACGCAAATGGCGGCAGCGTTTATTTTAGCACTGCAGCCAATAAGGGTCAGATAAACTCCTATTGGCTGCTGCACTCCGGGACGGAGCTCACTCATAAGCTCCACTTCTGGCTCACACACTGGGTGCAGGGAGAGACATCATGACTTCTCTCCCATAGTCCCGAGCGGTACAGGTGCAGCGGACAGCGCTGGGCATCCAGGCAAGTGGAAATTTGTCTGTCTGCTTGTTTTAGTTGTACAAGGCACTGCTACCAGGGGGCACTGTATACTGGCCACTGCTACCAGGGGGCACTGTATACTGGCCACTGCTACCAGGGGGCACTGTATACTGGCCACTGCTACCAGGGGGCACTGTATACTGGCCACTGCTACCAGGGGGCACTGTATACTGGCCACTGCTACCAGGGGGCACTGTATACTGGCCACTGCTACCAGGGGGCACTGTATACTGGCCACTGCTACCAGGGGGCACTGTATACTGGCTACTGCTACCAGGGGGCACTGTATACTGGCCACTGCTACCAGGGGGCACTGTATACTGGCCACTGCTACCAGGGGGCACTGTATACTGGCCACTGCTACCAGGGGGCACTGTATACTGGCCACTGCTACCAGGGGGCATTACAAACAGGGGGCATATGGAAAGGGAAGTTCCCAAAGTGACGATAACAGCGGTGTCATGTTGACACGCCCCATTTTTCAGTGGCCACATCACTTGTGTAATGTGGCCACGCACGCCTTCGTCATGCGCACATGGGGGGTGGAGGCTCCATTTGTCAGCTTGCCATGGGCTCCAAATAGCCTAGTTACACAACTGGTCTACACATAAGGGGGAAACTTTGGGGTACAGTATGTCAGCCATTTTGGATGCAACTAATTTAAATGGGAAAGTAGTCATGTGACAAACAGATGCAGAATTACATAAAACAAACAATGTTCTTCATTTTAACGCTTCTTTATTAGTTCTTCAGTTTTATCAAAGTTTATAGAATGTGTGAAGCGCTGCACACCAGGATGCATTGCACAAGCTTTTCTCTTCCCATTCCTGCTGAATCACAGCACAAGCATTGGATCTTTTTAATATATGTATGTAATGTGTTTATGTGGTACCTCTATAGTTATGGGGTTACCCCTTAGTAAATTAAGGAGGCATTAAGGTGTCCTGTAGCCCCTGTCAGTTTGTTTTTTCTCTTCATAAGTTAATACAGCACTATGGATCCCATAGAAACAGTGACCTTTCCCTGACCCTGCTCCCCTGGATCATACTGAGCATGTGCAGACAGGGAGGTAGAAGATGCCCCTTGGTCAGTAACTCATTTTTGCGGGAAAATCCTGCCCCACTCATTGGTAGCCCCGGGGTCTAGGCAGAGAACCTTGTAGGCAGCCTGTTGCTGGGGCTTCACTGTCCATTCAGAGGAGCTGGACAAGCAGGGAGGGGAAGGTTATAAAACAGCAATCCCCTGGGAGGAGAGGAGATGTCCTGATGGGAAGCAGCTGGGCAGTAGGAGCTGCCATGTAGCATGTAATAAGGTGTACCAGCAGAAGGGGAGAAGAGATGCCCTGATGGGAAGCAGCTGGGCAGTAGGAGCTGCCATGTAGCATGTAATAAGGTGTACCAGCAGAAGGGGAGAAGAGATGCCCTGATGGGAAGCAGCTGGGCAGTAGGAGCTGCCATGTAGCATGTAATAAGGTGTACCAGCAGAAGGGGAGAGGAGATGCCCTGATGGGAAGCAGCTGGGCAGTAGGAGCCGCCATGTAGCATGTAATAAGGTGTACCAGCAGAAGGGGAGAGGAGATGCCCTGATGGGAAGCAGCTGGGCAGTAGGAGCTGCCATGTAGCATGTAATAAGGTGTACCAGCAGAAGGGGAGAGGAGATGTCCTGATGGGAAGCAGCTGGGCAGTAGGAGCTGCCATGTAGCATGTAATAAGGTGTACCAGCAGAAGGGGAGAAGAGATGCCCTGATGGGAAGCAGCTGGGCAGTAGGAGCTGCCATGTAGCATGTAATAAGGTGTACCAGCAGAAGGGGAGAAGAGATGCCCTGATGGGAAGCAGCTGGGCAGTAGGAGCTGCCATGTAGCATGTAATAAGGTGTACCAGCAGAAGGGGAGAGGAGATGCCCTGATGGGAAGCAGCTGGGCAGTAGGAGCTGCCATGTAGCATGTAATAAGGTGTACCAGCAGAAGGGGAGAGGAGATGCCCTGATGGGAAGCAGCTGGGCAGTAGGAGCCGCCATGTAGCATGTAATAAGGTGTACCAGCAGAAGGGGAGAGGAGATGCCCTGATGGGAAGCAGCTGGGCAGTAGGAGCCGCCATGTAGCATGTAATAAGGTGTACCAGCAGAAGGGGAGAGGAGATGCCCTGATGGGAAGCAGCTGGGCAGTAGGAGCTGCCATGTAGCATGTAATAAGGTGTACCAGCAGAAGGGGAGAGGAGATGCCCTGATGGGAAGCAGCTGGGCAGTAGGAGCTGCCATGTAGCATGTAATAAGGTGTACCAGCAGAAGGGGAGAGGAGATGCCCTGATGGGAAGCAGCTGGGCAGTAGGAGCTGCCATGTAGCATGTAATAAGGTGTACCAGCAGAAGGGGAGAGGAGATGCCCTGATGGGAAGCAGCTGGGCAGTAGGAGCTGCCATGTAGCATGTAATAAGGTGTACCAGCAGAAGGGGAGAAGAGATGCCCTGATGGGAAGCAGCTGGGCAGTAGGAGCTGCCATGTAGCATGTAATAAGGTGTACCAGCAGAAGGGGAGAGGAGATGCCCTGATGGGAAGCAGCTGGGCAGTAGGAGCTGCCATGTAGCATGTAATAAGGTGTACCAGCAGAAGGGGAGAGGAGATGCCCTGATGGGAAGCAGCTGGGCAGTAGGAGCTGCCATGTAGCATGTAATAAGGTGTACTAGCAGAAGGGGAGAGGAGATGCCCTGATGGGAAGCAGCTGGGCAGTAGGAGCTGCCATGTAGCATGTAATAAGGTGTACCAGCAGAAGGGGAGAGGAGATGCCCTGATGGGAAGCAGCTGGGCAGTAGGAGCTGCCATGTAGCATGTAATAAGGTGTACCAGCAGAAGGGGAGAGGAGATGCCCTGATGGGAAGCAGCTGGGCAGTAGGAGCTGCCATGTAGCATGTAATAAGGTGTACCAGCAGAAGGGTAGAGGAGATGCCCTGATGGGAAGCAGCTGGGCAATAGGAGCTGCCATGTAGCATGTAATAAAGTGTACCAGCAGAAGGGGAGAGGAGATGCCCTGATGGGAAGCAGCTGGGCAGCAGGAGCTGCCATGTAGTTTGTAGAGGGATTCAAATACCTGCAGGGGAAGAGGAGGGGTGTCCTAGCCAGCAGTAACCCAGATACAGAGCAGGACTCGCTGGAGGTCAGCGGCTGTGCTGGAAGCCAGAGCGCTGCCACAGAAGTTATCCCGGCTGCGAACAGCCAGCGCAAAAACCCCACGAGAACTCCTAGCTGTAAGGACCCCCAGTATGGAAGAGCCCCTGCTAAGCATGAGGGCTGTGCTGTCACTGCCTGCTGTTTAGAGGAGTGCCTGCTGCAGGGACCCCTGCTACCCACCTGGATTATAATTATTGAGCCCCTCGGTTGCCCTGGATTACAATTACTGTACTCTGTAGCAGAGAGGAGTACCCCACTGGAGTGTTATACCAAGCCCCTGAAGTGCCTTACCGTGGATTATAAATACTGTACTCCGCAGCAGAAGAGGAGTACCCCCTGGATTGCCATACCAATCCCCTACAAGTGCCTGAGGTGTAATTACACTCACCCTGGAGGCTAAAGAACCCAGCTGAGCCTGCCCCTGCAGGACCCCCTAGAGTAATCTCCACCTGTACCAGTCAACCACTGCATCCAAAGAAGACTGTTGCTGCAAGGAGTTGCTGGGAGAGCCGTAGGACCCCTTATGCCAGGGATGGGGAGCTTTAGTCCCAGAGGCCATATAAGGCCTGCGGAATCATTTTTTCTGGCCCTCAGATTTTTTCTTTTCTGCTAGCCTCATCTGGCCTAGAATGGTACCCTGCAGCCAGAATCTAACAGCAGCGCCGTGTGGAGTATCCTTAGGACGCTTCAGATGGTCACACCGCTGCCCTTACAGCTCCCTGGAGGATCCTCAGGATGCTCCAGGCATTGCAGTAATCACCGGCGATTGTGGCCCCACCCACTGATGTCACATGGAGGGGGCGTGACCTGCACTAGGCCCATGAATAATGTTACATATATCAAAATGGCCCTCGGCAGAAAACCCTGCCTTATGCTGTGGGCTGCCCGGAGAAGTGCCTGAAGAAACGGAAGATCGGCGCTGAGGAGCTGCCTGCGAGATCAAGGGGAAGGAGCCCACACTACAATTTGACCACTAGCACTGACTGGAGGGGACACCCACCTGGAGCAAGGCTACACTGGGAGGACCTGAGGACAGCATGCAAGGGAAGAGACATCCCCAAAGGAAAAGGCTCAAGTACCCCTGGGCTGCAGTAACTTCTCTGCCATTCAGAGCCCTGAGAAGGGGAATTTACCCTGCATCATTCCCTGTGTACTGACATCTGAGGACTGCTTCTTGGAGCTCTGGTGCAGTGCCAGTATCCCTGTGTACTGACATCTGAGGACTGCTTCTTGGAGCTCTGGTGCGGTGCCTTGTATCCCTGTGTACTGACATCTGAGGACTGCTTCTTGGAGCTCTGGTGCGGTGCCTTGTATCCCTGTGTACTGACATCTGAGGACTGCTTCTTGGAGCTCTGGTGCGGTGCCTTGTATCCCTGTGTACTGACATCTGAGGACTGCTTCTTGGAGCTCTGGTGCGGTGCCTTGCATCCCTGTGTACCGACATCTGAGGACTGCTTCTTGGAGCTCTGGTGCGGTGCCTTGTATCCCTGTGTACTGACATCTGAGGACTGCTTCTTGGAGCTCTGGTGCGGTGCCTTGTATCCCTGTGTACTGACATCTGAGGACTGCTTCTTGGAGCTCTGGTGCGGTGCCTTACATCTTGGAGCTCCACAGGATTTCATGGGAGGCTGAACAGCCACTACATTTTGGTGAAACGCTATACTTCCCTAGCGTTTACTCCACTGCCCACTGTTTGCCCTGTCACTAGTCAGGTCCCGTAGCCTGCTGCTATATCCCGGGGACAGGGTAATTTATGGTTCTTTCCACAAGCTAGGCCCCAATAGGTCACTTGGGTGTGGAAGTAGGAGGGAAGTAAGGGAGAGTTACCTTTTCTTTGTTGGAAGTTTAGTTGCAGTATTGTCAGGACCTTTCCCTGTACCTTTCAGCTTGTGCTGGGAGGAGAAATGTGATGTGTATAAATATATGTAATGTCAGCAGCGGTTGGTGCTCCTATTGCTTAAAGAAACATATGCTTTGCCAAATGCTGTTGCTGGTCCTCTATAGTGCCTAGAAGTGTGCTTTTATGTGCTTGCTTTAAATGCTAAATGCTCACTGTGTTGATTTCAAGTTAATGCTAAGGCTACATTTTAGTCATGTATTTTTGTCTGCTTAACCCAAATATCATTTATGGTCTGTTTGGAGTCTGAATCTGTTATTTATCTTATGTAAATGCTATACATTGCTTAATCGCAAATATTGTTACAAGTGCATTGAAGTCTTAACACTGCGGTCTTTTCATTATTATGTTACTCCGTTTATAGCCAACGCCACATACTGTAATCTCTATTCATTCCCCTTACTGCCAGACTCTACAGTATGTGGTGTTAGCTATAAGCAATCTCTATTCATTCCCCTTACTGCCGGGCTCTGCTTATAGCCAACACCACATACTGTAATCTCTATTCATTCCCCTTACTGCCGGGCTCTGCTTATAGCCAACACCACATACTGTAATCTCTATTCATTCCCCTTACTGCCGGGCTCTGCTTTTAGCCAATGCTGCATACTGTAATCTATTCATTCCCCTTACTGTAATCTCTATTCAATCCCCTTACTGCCGGGCTCTGCTTATAGCCAACACCACATACTGTAATCTCTATTCATTCCCCTTACTGCCGGGCTCTGCTTATAGCCAATGCTGCATACTGTAATCTCTATTCATTCCCCATACTGTAATCTATTCATTCCCCATACTGTCATCTATTCATTCCCCATACTGTCATCTATTCATTCCCCATACTGTCATCTATTCATTCCCCATACTGCCGGGCTCTGCTTATAGCCAACACCACATACAGTAATCTCTATTCATTCCCCTTACTGCCGGACTCTACAGTATGCAGCATTGGCTATAAGCAGAGCCCGGCAGTAAGGGGAATGAATAGAGATTACAGTATGCAGCATTGGCTATAAGCAATCTATTCATTCCCCATACTGCCAGACTCTACAGTATGTGGCGTTGGCTATAAGCAGAGTCTGGCAGTATGGGGAATGAATAGATTGCTTATAGCCAATGCTGCATACTGTAATCTCTATTCATTCCCCTTACTGCCGGGCTCTGCTTATAGCCAATGCTGCATACTGTAGAGTCCGGCAGTAAGGGGAATGAATAGAGATTACAGTATGTGGTGTTGGCTATAAGCAGAGTCTGGCAGTAAGGGGAATGAATAGAGATTACAGTATGGGGAATGAATAGAGATTACAGTATGTGGTGTTGGCTATAAGCAGAGCCTGGCAGTAAGGGGAATGAATAGAGATTACAGTGTGTGGTGTTGGCTATAAGCAGTCTGGCAGTATGGGGAATGAATAGAGATTACAGTATGGGGAATGAATAGAGATTACAGTATGGGGAATGAATAGAGATTACAGTATGCAGCATTGGCTATAAGCAGAGTCTGGCAGTAAGGGGAATGAATAGAGATTACAGTATGGGGAATGAATAGAGATTACAGTATGTGGTGTTGGCTATAAGCAGAGTCTGGCAGTAAGGGGAATGAATAGAGATTACAGTATGGGGAATGAATAGAGATTACAGTATGGGGAATGAATAGAGATTACAGTATGGGGAATGAATAGATTACAGTATGTGGCGTTGGCTATAAGCAATCTATTCATTCACCATACTGTAATCTCTATTCATTCCCCATACTGTAATCTCTATTCATTCCCCATACTGTAATCTCTATTCATTCCCCTTACTGCCAGACTCTGCTTATAGCCAACACCACATACTGTAATCTCTATTCATTCCCCATACTGTAATCTCTATTCATTCCCCTTACAGCCAGACTCTGCTTATAGCCAATGCTGCATACTGTAATCTATTCATTCCCCTTACTGTAATCTCTATTCATTCCCCATACTGTAATCTCTATTCATTCCCCATACTGTAATCTCTATTCATTCCCCATACTGTAATCTCTATTCATTCCCCATACTGCCAGACTGCTTATAGCCAACACCACACACTGTAATCTCTATTCATTCCCCTTACTGCCAGGCTCTGCTTATAGCCAACACCACATACTGTAATCTCTATTCATTCCCCATACTGTAATCTCTATTCATTCCCCTTACTGCCAGACTCTGCTTATAGCCAACACCACATACTGTAATCTCTATTCATTCCCCTTACTGCCAGGCTCTGCTTATAGCCAACACCACATACTGTAATCTCTATTCATTCCCCATACTGTAATCTCTATTCATTCCCCTTACTGCCAGACTCTGCTTATAGCCAACACCACATACTGTAATCTCTATTCATTCCCCATACTGTAATCTCTATTCATTCCCCTTACTGCCGGGCTCTGCTTATAGCCAATGCTGCATACTGTAATCTCTATTCATTCCCCTTACTGTAATCTCTATTCATTCCCCATACTGCCAGACTCTTCTTATAGCTAACACCACATACTGTAATCTCTATTCATTCCCCTTACTGCCGGGCTCTGCTTATAGCCAACACCACATACTGTAATCTATTCATTCCCCTTACTGTAATCTCTATTCATTCCCCATACTGTAATCTATTCATTCCCCTTACTGTAATCTCTATTCATTCCCCATACTGTAATCTCTATTCATTCCCCATACTGCCAGACTCTTCTTATAGCTAACACCACATACTGTAATCTCTATTCATTCCCCTTACTGCCAGACTGCTTATAGCCAACACCACATACTGTAATCTCTATTCATTCCCCTTACTGCCGGGCTCTGCTTATAGCCAACACCACATACTGTAATCTATTCATTCCCCTTACTGTAATCTCTATTCATTCCCCTTACTGCCAGACTCTGCTTATAGCCAACACCACATACTGCAATCTATTCATTCCCCATACTGCAATCTCTATTCATTCCCCATACTGCAATCTCTATTCATTCCCCATACTGCAATCTCTATTCATTCCCCATACTGCAATCTCTATTCATTCCCCATACTGCAATCTCTATTCATTCCCCATACTGCAATCTCTATTCATTCCCCATACTGCAATCTCTATTCATTCCCCATACTGCAATCTCTATTCATTCCCCATACTGCAATCTCTATTCATTCCCCATACTGCAATCTCTATTCATTCCCCATACTGCAATCTCTATTCATTCCCCATACTGCAATCTCTATTCATTCCCCATACTGCAATCTCTATTCATTCCCCATACTGCAATCTCTATTCATTCCCCATACTGCAATCTCTATTCATTCCCCATACTGCCAGACTCTGCTTATAGCTAAAGCCACTAAGTTGTTTTTTTTTTTCTTGAAAGTTGACTGACTCTTTAAAACTAAAACTGGAACTGTAGGAAAATCTTTGCCTCCTGTTATGCTGTAATATATAACAAGGTGTAATTGTGTGATGAACAGTTGATGTCTTAAAAAAAAAAAAAAAAAGTATGAATATTGTGATGCAATATACAGAGATTGTGTCATTTGTTTTCTCGCATAATAAAATTGCGTTGTACCAGTCTCATTGTGTGTTTAAAAAAGGGAAACCCATTGCTTGCCCCTCTGATCTAATACGAACCTGGTCCCTAGTCTAACAATAAGACATGACATTTATATTATATGCCCATATTTTTATAGCATTTTTGCTTATTATTTGTTGTGCAATTGTGACATCACTTCTGGCACCTGGAAACGTCTTGTATGCAGTCTTGTGAGAAAGTTGCTCTAATATCAAAACAGCTGTCAGGTCTATGTCTGTACTACAGATGTGCCCTCATACATCTATCCTCTGCACTACAAGTCACACAAAACCAGAGCTCCGTGTAACTTGGTAGCACCGAGCGTCTTTTATACGACTTTACCTTCAAATGAGTCTCACAGTGATGCGACTAGATAGCATAAGCAGCTTCTGCTGATTACAATGATATGCGGCATGCCTATGTTCTGTGTGTGTGTATGTGTGACTGCGAGTGTATCTGCATGCCTATATTCTGTGTGTGAGACTGAGTGTATCTGCATGCCTATAATGTGGGTGTATCTGCATGCCTATATTCTCTGTGTGTGTGAGTGCGGGTGTATCTGCATGCCTATATTCTGTGTGCGGGTGTATCTGCATGCCCATATTCTGTGTGTGAGTGCGGGTGTATCTGCATGCCCATATTCTGTGTGTGTGAGTGCGGGTGTATCTGCATGCCTATATTCTCTGTGTGTGTGAGTGCGGGTGTATCTGCATGCCTATATTCTGTGTGCGGGTGTATCTGCATGCCCATATTCTGTGTGTGTGTGAGTGCGGGTGTATCTGCATGCCCATATTCTGTGTGTGTGTGAGTGCGGGTGTATCTGCATGCCCATATTCTGTGTGTGTGTGAGTGCGGGTGTATCTGCATGCCCATATTCTGTGTGTGTGTGAGTGCGGGTGTATCTGCATGCCCATATTCTGTGTGTGTGTGAGTGCGGGTGTATCTGCATGCCCATATTCTGTGTGTGTGTGAGTGCGGGTGTATCTGCATGCCCATATTCTGTGTGTGTGTGAGTGCGGGTGTATCTGCATGCCCATATTCTGTGTGTGTGTGAGTGCGGGTGTATCTGCATGCCCATATTCTGTGTGTGTGTGAGTGCGGGTGTATCTGCATGCCCATATTCTGTGTGTGAGTGCGGGTGTATCTGCATGCCTATATTCTGTGTGTGAGACTGCGGGTGTATCTGCATGCCTATATTCTGTGTGTGAGACTGCGGGTGTATCTGCATGCCTATATTGTGTGTGAGACTGCGGGTGTATCTGCATGCCTATAATGCGGGTGTATCTGCATGCCTATATTCTCTGTGTGTGAGTGCGGGTGTATCTGCATGCCCATATTCTCTGTGTGTGAGTGCGGGTGTATCTGCATGCCCATATTCTGTGTGTGAGTGCGGGTGTATCTGCATGCCCATATTCTGTGTGTGAGTGCGGGTGTATCTGCATGCCCATATTCTGTGTGTGAGTGCGGGTGTATCTGCATGCCCATATTCTGTGTGTGAGTGCGGGTGTATCTGCATGCCCATATTCTGTGTGTGAGTGCGGGTGTATCTGCATGCCCATATTCTGTGTGTGAGTGCGGGTGTATCTGCATGCCCATATTCTGTGTGTGTGTGAGTGCGGGTGTATCTGCATGCCCATATTCTGTGTGTGTGTGAGTGCGGGTGTATCTGCATGCCCATATTCTGTGTGTGTGTGTGTGTGAGTGCGGGTGTATCTGCATGCCCATATTCTGTGTGTGTGTGTGTGTGAGTGCGGGTGTATCTGCATGCCCATATTCTGTGTGTGTGAGTGCGGGTGTATCTGCATGCCCATATTCTGTGTGTGTGAGTGCGGGTGTATCTGCATGCCCATATTCTGTGTGTGTGTGTGAGTGCGGGTGTATCTGCATGCCCATATTCTGTGTGCGGGTGTATCTGCATGCCTATATTCTGTGTGCGGGTGTATCTGCATGCCTATATTCTGTGTGCGGGTGTATCTGCATGCCTATATTCTGTGTGCGGGTGTATCTGCATGCCTATATTCTGTGTGTGACTGCGGGTGTATCTGCATTCCTATATTCTGTGTGTGTGACTGCAGGTGTATCTGCATGCTAAACACTACGTTACACTAGCATAGAGTTATGCATGCAGATACACCCGCACACAGAATATAGGCATGCAGATACACCTGCAGAATATAGGCATGCAGATACACCTGCAGTCACACACACAGAACATAGGCATGCAGATACACCTGCAGTCACACACACAGAACATAGGCATGCAGATACACCCGCAGTCACACACACAGAACATAGGCATGCAGATACACCCGCACACAGAATATAGGCATGCAGATACACCCGCACACAGAATATAGGCATGCAGATACACCCGCACACAGAATATAGGCATGCAGATACACCCACACACAGAATATAGGCATGCAGATACACCCACACACAGAATATAGGCATGCTGCATATCATTTTACTCAGCAGAAGCTGCTTGTGCCATCTATTCAATTAAGACATTTGATGGTAAAAAGTTGCACAAAAGACGCTCAGCACTACAGAGTCACACCACAGCTAGAAGGGCTGTAACACGCGAGGAGGCTAGATGTATGAGGACCCATCTGTATGGGAGGGACTCAGTGATACTATGCTGGACATGATAAGTATGTGGATGTAATACAGCAC
Organism: Taudactylus pleione; assembly: GCA_031769625.1. Lineage (NCBI taxonomy): Eukaryota > Metazoa > Chordata > Amphibia > Anura > Myobatrachidae > Taudactylus > Taudactylus pleione. Next base: position 537,615 of record JAUIMM010001350.1, on the reverse strand, counting down.
AATGGCTTATGTGAATAAGGCACAGACAGTAAGTGAAATATTTATTGGTCATCTTTATGTGAATCCCCTGGATGTTACCGCAAAGGATGTGTATGAATATTCATTTTGTGACCCTGCACCTTTACATTGTTCTGTGAGTGCGGTCTCTATACAGACGCTCAGATGATGAACCATATAGAGCATTGACCATGCGGCCTTCCAGCTGCTGTGGAACTACACATCCCTGCACAAGTGTTGCCATTATGGCATGCTGTGATGTGTAGTTCCACAGTAGCTGTAAGGTTGTGGGTTGAATACCCCTGATAGAGAACAGAGGGGGAGGGGGCAGTGCTCAGATCTAACAATCTAGTCCAGCGCTTCTCATATTCCAGGAACACGAACAGTCCAAGTGTAAGATCTCCATGTTACATAGAAATAAATGAGCAGTCCAGGGCTTAAACATGGATATACTTACAACCTGGTCTGTTAGTGTTCCCTGAAGACTGAGAAAGCCTGATGTAGAGATATGCAGCACCTGAGACTGGTGCATGGCAGCAGAACACATCTGAGCCAATAGATCGCAATATGTGCAGGGGTCTGGTATGTAGTGTCCAGTGTCAGCACGGTCATAATGACAACATTGTGCATGTCGGCAGTCAGCATGCTGACATAGCGTTGTTTCCAGGGTTAGAGCCCTAACAGTGATATGTACTGCTGACATAATGATTGCATACCCACTTACAGATTACTACATGTGACCGCAATGAGGTAGAACACTGCACCATATACAGGACAGCAGCAGAGTTCTCACCCTGCCGCCTCCGAGTCCCCCAGGACCATCACCTCCATGCTGATGCAGGCTTGCGCTATGGAAGCAGATAGCAATGTATATTCTTCATCTCCTGGCGAACGATTCACTGGACAGAATACCGTGCAGGGTGCATCCAGACCACAGACAATGTGCACAGAAAGCTGCATAATAAATTCTGTACACAAAGGTTTCCTACATCATAACTTACCCATTACAGTCTGCAGGGACAAGAGCCTTGATTTCAACACAGTGGCCGGGTGTCAGATTGAGATTGGTTAAAACCACACCCTGTACATGGAGAGAAGGGACACCCTGTATTACACTGGTCTGCAGAGGCTGGGTACAGAGATATATTATATACACACCCTGTACATGGAGAGAAGGGACACCCTGTATTACACTGGTCTGCAGAGGCTGGGTACAGAGATATATTATATACACACCCTGTACATGGAGAGAAGGGACACCCTGTATTACACTGGTCTGCAGAGGCTGGGTACAGAGATATATTATATATACACACCCTGTACATGGAGAGAAGGGACACCCTGTATTACACTGGTCTGCAGAGGCTGGGTACAGAGATATATTATATACACACCCTGTACATGGAGAGAAGGGACACCCTGTATTACACTGGTCTGCAGAGGCTGGGTACAGAGATATATTATATACACACCCTGTACATGGAGAGAAGGGACACCCTGTATTACACTGGTCTGCAGAGGCTGGGTACAGAGATATATTATATATACACACCCTGTACATGGAGAGAAGGGACACCCTGTATTACACTGGTCTGCAGAGGCTGGGTACAGAGATATATTATATACACACCCTGTACATGGAGAGAAGGGACACCCTGTATTACACTGGTCTGCAGAGGCTGGGTACAGATATATTATATATACACCCTGTACATGGAGAGAAGGGACACCCTGTATTACACTGGTCTGCAGAGGCTGGGTACAGAGATATATTATATATACACATCCTGTACATGGAGAAGGGACACCCTGTATTACACTGGTCTGCAGAGGCTGGGTACAGAGATATATTATATATACACCCCCTGTACATGGAGAGAAGGGACACCCTGTATTACACTGGTCTGCAGAGGCTGGGTACAGAGATATATTATATATACACATCCTGTACATGGAGAGAAGGGACACCCTGTATTACACTGGTCTGCAGAGGCTGGGTACAGAGATATATTATATATACACCCCCTGTACATGGAGAGAAGGGACACCCTGTATTACACTGGTCTGCAGAGGCTGGGTACAGAGATATATTATATATACACCCCCTGTACATGGAGAGAAGGGACACCCTGTATTACACTGGTCTGCAGAGGCTGGGTACAGAGATATATTATATATACACATCCTGTACATGGAGAGAAGGGACACCCTGTATTACACTGGTCTGCAGAGGCTGGGTACAGAGATATATTATATATACACCCCCTGTACATGGAGAGAAGGGACACCCTGTATTACACTGGTCTGCAGAGGCTGGGTACAGAGATATATTATATATACACACCCTGTACATGGAGAGAAGGGACACCCTGTATTACACTGGTCTGCAGAGGCTGGGTACAGAGATATATTATATATATATACACACACCCTGTACATGGAGAGAAGGGACACCCTGTATTACACTGGTCTGCAGAGGCTGGGTACAGAGATATATTATATATACACATCCTGTACATGGAGAGAAGGGACACCCTGTATTACACTGGTCTGCAGAGGCTGGGTACAGAGATATATTATATATACACATCCTGTACATGGAGAGAAGGGACACCCTGTATTACACTGGTCTGCAGAGGCTGGGTACAGAGATATATTATATATACACACCCTGTACATGGAGAGAAGGGACACCCTGTATTACACTGGTCTGTGAGATAGAGAGATTAGACACACACACACTATATACACACACACACACACACTATATACACACACACACACACTATATACACACACATCACTTCTCTGAGAATCACACACAGCCCAGTAACCCTGAAGCCAAACTTCCAACACTGCTTTATTTAACCAACAGGCTCCAGAGAAAATCATCTTATCCAGCTAATGGTTCTGCCGCCGGTACAGGACACAGTATACAGAGACCACTATACAGCTATATATGGTCTAATCTAATACAGGGATATCATCTGAGCACAGATCCTCAGTATACAGCTAATGGTTCTGCCACAGGCACAGTATACAGAGACCTCTATACAGCTATATATGGTCTAATCTAATACAGGGATATCATCTGAGCACAGATCCTCAGTATACAGCTAAAGGTTCTGCCACGTGCACAGTATACAGAGACCTCTATACAGCTATATATGGTCTAATCTAATACAGGGATATCATCTGAGCACAGATCCTCAGTATACAGCTAATGGTTCTGCCACAGGCACAGTATACAGAGACCTCTATACAGCTATATATGGTCTAATCTAATACAGGGATATCATCTGAGCACAGATCCCCAGTATACAGCTAAAGGTTCTGCCACCGGCACAGGACACAGTATACAGAGACCTCTATACAGCTATATATGGTCTAATCTAATACAGGGATATCATCTGAGCACAGATCCTCAGTATACAGCTAAAGGTTCTGCCACCGGCACAGGACACAGTATACAGAGACCTCTATACAGCTATATATGGTCTAATCTAATACAGGGATATCATCTGAGCACAGATCCTCAGTATACAGCTAATGGTTCTGCCACGGGCACAGTATACAGAGACCTCTATACAGCTATATATGATCTGATCCAATACAGGGATAACTGCTATCATCTGAGCACAGATCCTCAGTATACAGCTAATGGTTCTGCCACCGGCACAGGACACAGTATATAGAGACCTCTATACAGCTATATATGGTCTAATCTAATACAGGGATATCATCTGAGCACAGATCCTCAGTATACAGCTAAAGGTTCTGCCACCGGCACAGGACACAGTATATAGAGACCTCTATACAGCTATATATGATCTGATCCAATACAGGGATAACTGCTATCATCTGAGCACAGATCCTCAGTATACAGCTAATGGTTCTGCCACCAGCACAGGACACAGTATATAGAGACCTCTATACAGCTATATATGGTCTAATCTAATACAGGGATATCATCTGAGCACAGATCCTCAGTATACAACTAAAGGTTCTGCCACCGGCACAGGACACAGTATATAGAGACCTCTATACAGCTATATATGATCTGATCCAATACAGGGATAACTGCTATCATCTGAGCACAGATCCTCAGTATACAGCTAATGGTTCTGCCACCGGCACAGGACACAGTATATAGAGACCTCTATACAGCTATATATGATCTGATCCAATACAGGGATAACTGCTATCATGCTGTGTATTGCTGCCAGCTGCACTATATAATGACTCCTTACAGGGAACACAAGACTGGTCATTGTCACACTATAGAGATCTCAGACTCTCCTGGGAGTGAGCACAGATCCTCAGTATACAGCTATATATGGTCTGATCTAATACAGGGATAACTGCGATCATCTGAGTATGGAGCCAGGGAGACATTATCCCAGTGCAGAGAGCTCCCAGGAGAGAACAGTTATAAGAACGCTATATATGGGCTCTCACTATGTATATGGGATGGTTACTGCAGCTGTAGAGAGATCAGAGGAGGAAGGGGAGTGGGAGCTGACACAGACTAGCAGGACCCTAATAAATACATTACTGTGCAGGGAACTGGAAGCCCCCCGCCCGCTCCCAGCCACACTTACATTGCCAGCTGCTGCCATTCTCCTATCACAGAGACACAATATAACAATCAGATCAGCTGCAGCACTTCCAGAGCTTTATATATATAATGAGGGGCTGTCACAACAGCCAATCAGAATGCAAGGGTGGGGCTTGCCACACCCAACACTTCACAAAACTTGGAGAACAAATTGAATTTGAGACAATTATTTCCAGATGAGATTTTCATAAGAAGAACTGATAAAAGTGCAGTAAGTGTATAACATGTCTGATACATTATATAATATGGCTGATACATTATATAACACGGCTGATACATTGTATAACATGTCTGATACATTATATAACATGGCTGATACATTATGTAACCTGTCTGATACATTATATAACACGGCTGATACATTATAAAACATGGCTGATACATTGTATAACACGGCTGATACATTATATAATATGGCTGATACATTATATAACACGGCTGATACATTATATAATATGGCTGATACATTATATAACACGGCTGATACATTGTATAACATGTCTGATACATTATATAACATGGCTGATACATTATGTAACCTGTCTGATACATTATATAACACGGCTGATACATTATATAACACGGTTGATACATTGTATAACATGGCTGATACATTGTATGACACGGCTGATACATTATATAACACGGCTGATACATTATATAACACGTCTTATATATTATATAACACGGCTGATACATTGTTTAACACGGCTGATACATTATATAACATGTCTTATATATTATATAACATGGCTGATACATTATATAACACGGCTGATACATTATATAACATGTCATATATTATATAACACGGCCGATACATTATATAACACGGCTGATACATTGAACACATCTGATACATTGTATAACACGGCCGATACATTGTATAACATGGCCGATACATTATATAACATGGCTGATACATTGTATAACATGGCTGATACATTATATAATATGGCTGATACATTGTATAACACGGCTGATAAATTGTATAACACGGCTGATACATTATATAACACAGTTGATACATTGTATAACACAGCTGATACATTATATAACACGGTTGATAAATTGTATAACACGGCTGATACATTATATAACATGGTTGATACATTATATAACTTGTCATAGATTATATAACACGGCCGATACATTATATAACATGGTTGATACATTGTATAATACGGTTGATACATTCTATAAAATGGCTGATACATTGTATAACATGGCTGATACATTATGTAACACGGCTGATACATTATATAACACGGCTGATACATTATATAACATGTCTTATATATTATATAACAGGGCTGATACATTATATAACACGGCTGATGCATTATATAACACGTCTTATGTATTATATAACACGTCTGATACATTATATAACACGTCTTATGTATTATATAACACGTCTGATACATTGTATAACACGGCTGATACATTGTATACTACGACTGATACATTATATAACACGGCTGATTGATACATTGTATAACACGGCTGATACATTATATAACACGGCTGATACATTATATAACACGGCTGATACATTGTATAACATGGCTGATACATTGTATAACACGGCTGATACATTGTATAACACGGCTGGTACATTGTATAACACGGCTGGTACATTGTATAACACGGCTGACACATTGTATAATACGGCTGATACATTATATAACACGGCTGATACATTATATAATAATGCTGATACATTATATAACACGGCTGATACATTGTATAACACGGCTGATACATTAAATAACACGACTGATACATTGTATAACACGTCTGATACATTGTATAACACGGCTGATACATTGTATAATACGGCTGATACATTATATAGCACGGCTGATACATTATATAACACGGCTGATACATTGTATAACATGGCTGATTCATTGTATAACACGGCTGATACATTATATAATATGTCTGATACATTATGTAACACGACTGATACATTGTATAACATGACTGATACATTGTATAACATGTCTTATATATTATATAACACGGCTGATACATTATATAACACGGCTGATGCATTATATAACACGTCTTATGTATTATATAACACGTCTGATACATTATATAACACAGCTGATACATTATATAACACGGCTGATACATTATATAACACGGCTGATACATTGTATAACACGTCTGATACATTGTATAACACGGCTGATACATTGTATAATACGGCTGATACATTATGTAACATGAATGTAATGATACATTGTATAACACGGCTGATACATTGTATAACACGGCTGATACTTTATATAACACGGCTGATACATTGTATGACACGGCTGATACATTGTATAACATGGCTGATATATTGTATAACACGGCTGATATATTGTATAACACGGCTGATACATTGTATAACACGGCTGATACATTGTATAACACGGCTGATACATTATATAACACGGCTGATACATTGTATGACACGGCTGATACATTATATAACAGGGCTGATATATTGTATAACACGGCTGATACATTATATAACACGGCTGATACATTATATAACACGGCTGATACATTGTATAACACGGCTGATACATTGTATAACACGTCTGATACATTGTATAACACGGCTGATACATTGTATAATACGGCTGATACATTATGTAACATGAATGTAATGATACATTGTATAACACGGCTGATACATTGTATAACACGGCTGATACATTATATAACACGGCTGATACATTGTATGACACGGCTGATACATTATATAACATGGCTGATATATTGTATAACACGGCTGATATATTATATAACACGGCTGATACATTGTATAACACGGCTGATACATTATATAACACTGCTGATACATTGTGTAACACGGCTGATACATTATATAACACGGCTGATACATTGTATGACACGGCTGATACATTATATAACATGGCTGATATATTGTATAACACGGCTGATATATTATATAACACGGCTGATACATTGTATAACACGGCTGATACATTATATAACACGGCTGATACATTGTATAACACGGCTGATACATTATATAACACGGCTGATACATTGTATGACACGGCTGATACATTATATAACATGGCTGATATATTGTATAACACGGCTGATATATTATATAACACGGCTGATACATTGTATAACACGGCTGATACATTATATAACACTGCTGATACATTGTGTAACACGGCTGATACATTATATAACACGGCTGATACATTGTATGACACGGCTGATACATTATATAACATGGCTGATATATTGTATAACACGGCTGATATATTATATAACACGGCTGATACATTGTATAACACGGCTGATACATTATATAACACGGCTGATACTCACCACAGTTACACTTTCCTGCTATTAGCAGTTTTCCTTTGTTTTTTTCTTTCATTGATTGCTGTGAGTAATATTAGTTGCTGTTTCCTGCCATCAGCAGAATGGAAAGCAAACAATCAGGGAAAGACGCTGCAGTGATGGAGGCAGTAGAGACCTAAGGAGCTGATTCAGAGCCGCTCGCACGAATATCGCACAGCAATGCATAAGTACGCCCTGTATTCCTTAGAGCGCGATCACACAGGGTATACAGACACCCACCAGCCTGTTTTCAGACGCCCACTTCTGCACGTCATGTCCAGGAAGTGTATGCAACCATCGGTACATCGGGTAACATCGGATGCTATTGCAGCGCCTGAGGTTGACCATACCCTGCCGCAAGCACTGCGAGCACCTCAGTGTAAAAACCAACCAGGTGACGTGTACTATGACGCTGTCCTATAATTATACACGCCTCTAACATGCCGCTGAGATGCTCAGACACGCCTGCGTTTGCACATCCACTCCTCTGTCCAGCTCCTGTTACCACCTACATACGGCCTCTCCTGTCACTCACTCTGCTGGGCTGTCTATGTGCAGCGAGCGAACGTATTGTGAACATTCGCTAAGGTATGCGCACACGCACTGTGACACATACGCTTGAGCACAATGCATACACACTGCATACCATCGGCAGCAGCGAGAGTATGTATCTTAGTGAGAGGGTGACAATAAGCCCATCCAATGTCTCCCCTCCAGATTCCACCTACCAATGGGAGGCATGAAGCTAGGTTAACACTAGATTAATAATAGACAGTCGCGGGGGGAGGGTTAGGTATAGAGCTCCTGGGGGTACTTAGGGTTAGGCACCCCCCCGGGAGGTCAGGGTTAGGCTAGGGGAAGGGAGGGTTAGGATTAGGCACCCCCCCTGGGAGGTTAGGGTTAGGCTAGGGGAAGGGAGGTTTAGGCACCCCCCTGGGGACTTAGGTTTAGGCTGCGGGGAAGGGGTGGGGGTTCGGTTTAGGCACTTAGGGGGGAGGTTAGGGTTAGGCACCCCCCTGGGGACTTAGGTTTAGGCTGTGGGGAAGGGGTGGGTGTTCGGTTTAGGCACTTAGGGGGAGGTTAGGGTTAGGCACCCCCCTGGGGACTTAGGTTTAGGCTGCGGGGAAGGGGTGGGGGTTCGGTTTAGGCACTTAGGGGGGAGGTTAGGGTTAGGCACCCCTAAGGGAGGGTTAGGGGGTAGAATAGGTTAGTGAGTACTTATCTTTCGACAATCGGGATTTTCACTGCTGCCGGGATGCCGCTGTCGGGATTTGAACCGCCGGCCGCACGCTGAATCCAACCAAACAAAAGTTACACACAGATTCCAGACAATTTCAAAGACAATTAAAAGGGGAAAAACAAGCTTCAGATATCACAATGCTGGAGAGAGGTTTCTCTGGGAAGAATATCTGGTTCATCCTAGTCAGTGGCAAACTCAGGATTTTGAATGGGGGGGGTTTCCAATATTTGGTTACAAAACCAATGGTAAAAAATCTAAACACATACAGGCCGCTCTCCTCGGGCCCTCAGCAATACAAGAAGCTTTTTTCATCCATCACTGTGCAACCAAAATATGTAACAAATGCATCTGAAGCGTGGCACAGAATGAACAAGCCTGGATTACTGATTACCCGAGGAGCGCTTGCTGTATCTCATTGTATGACACTGAGCTGTGCTTACATCTAGAGGTGTGCGCCAACCCCCGTGTTTTGGTTTTGGATCTGGATCTGGTTTTGGATCTTTTTCCTTGGTGTTTTGTTTTTCGATTTTGGTTTTGGTTTCGGATCTGTATTTTTTTTCCAAAAATGATATAAACAGATAAAACCACATAATTTAGGCCTGTTTTGTTCCTACAGTATTATTTTTTTTACACAAACTGTTTTTATTGAAGGAGGACCAAGCAAATCCAAATACAATACAGAAAAAAAATGGAGTGGATACAGTTAATAACAATAAATCATTCCATTCTCAATATTATAATTGAATCCGTAATCTAATATAAAAGGATCTCGATATTACTATACAATAAATCAATAAGACAACCAATGTAAGAAAAATAAAATAAAAATTAAATTGATAGAGAAAGAAAAGAAAAAAAAACAAAAACAAATTAGACCAGAAATAGGAAGGAAGATCGGGGAAGGAAAGTCTGAGGGGAAAAGGGGGAATGAGCGGGTTAAACAAAAGAGAACTCAGTCTAAATGGGTTACCCCACCGTATCTTCACAGAAAGCACAAATATACAATAATTAATTGCCTCCTAATAAAACAAGCCTAAAGTCATGGTAAAACAGATACGTAAACATTATGTGACCCATTAAACTTGGAGTATTGTGCGGAGTCTTTGAACAACAGCCAGGGAAGCCAGACATCTGTGGAGTCAGTAGGATTACCATTAGAGAAAGATATAATATCCTCCATATCCATGTAATAATTTACCCTCTTAAACCAATCTTTGATGGAGGGAGGGGAGGTAGATTTCCACAAAACAGGTATGACAGCTTTAGCCGCATTGTTTAAATGCCTCAATAAAGAATTTTTGTAGGAAGCCGTGGGAGATGAGGTAATATTTAAAAGCCAGAAACCGGGATCTCTAGGTACATCTCCTCCCATTGGAACACTCAATCACATTCAACCAAAATGGGATTAGAGAGGGACAATCCCACCATATATGGAGCATGCTACCCGGAGCAGAGTTACATCTCCAACAGGTTTTAGTTACCTGTGGAAACATTTTATTTAAAATTACGGGATATCTATACCAGCGTGATATAACTTTATAAAGAGTTTCAAGAGTAGCTATGCAGGAGGAACTGGCAAAAGTGTTGTTAAATACTAATTCCCAATCAATGTCTTGAACTTTACCATGGAAATCTTTTTCCCAAACTTTAGTAAATACCGGGGGTAAATCAAACAGATTTGCAATAATTAATGAATATAGTGTGGATACAGTATGAGACAGTGTTTGAGAAGCTGAACATAAGGATTCAAACGAAGTGAGAGGCCTATTAAGATCAGAAAGTTTACATGAGGAGGAAATAAAATGTTGTACCTGAAGGTATTTCCAGAAATCAGACTTGGGTAAGTTCCATGATTCTTGGAGCTCAACAAACAGACGCACCCCTGACGAACCAACCAACTGACCTAATCTAAAATGGCCCTCAATCAACCAACTTTGAAAGGGCCGTGAGGAGTATCCCGGAGAGAAATCAGAGTTGCCCAGGAAGGAAGGAAGAGGGGAGATAGTGGAGGAAATATGAGGAAGACGTAATGTGGGAGTTATAGTGGGGTGGAGGAATGTGAATTGGAAGGGTTTGCATTAAGTTTAAAATTTTTTGAAGAGAATTAATTTTCACCATGTTAATCCTACCAATCCAGGACAAACGTAAATTACGCCATTTAGTGAAATCGTTACGTATAGCTTGTAGTAATGGCGTGAAATTATTCGAAATCAATTGAGATAAGTCCTTAGTCAGATATACTCCCAAATATTTAAGTCTAGTAGGGTGCCAGACAAAAGAGAAAGACTGTTTCAAAAAATTTACCAAGGATGGAGGTGCAGTCAAGCTCATAGCTACAGATTTGGAGTGATTAATTTTGAAGTTGGAAAGCCTACCAAATCTCTGAAATTCTAGTATAAGGTTTGGGAGGGAGGTAGTCAGATTAGTAATCAAAGCTAAAAGATCGTCAGCAAAAATAGCTAATTTATATTCCTGGTCACCTATGTGGATACCTGAGATATTTGTATTTAGTCGAATGGCCCTCGCCAGAGCCTCCTTACATAGGACAAATAAAAGTGGGGAGAGTGGGCACCCCTACCTCGCGCCGTTTGAAATAGCAAAAGAATCAGAGAGAGACCTGATTACTTTGATTTTTGCTGTAGGGGTGTCATATAAAGCTAAAGTTCTCTGTAGACAAGCAGGTCCCAAACCTAAATGGTGCAAAAGCCCTGACATAAACTCCCAGTCAACCCTGTCAAAAGCCTTTTCTGCATCAGTGGATAAAATAATGGACTGAGAAGACGAGAGAGATGCTTGATGTATTAAATTGATAACTTTAGTGGTGTTGTCTCTAGCCTCACGGCCCAAGACAAAACCAACCTGGTCATCATGAATCAAATTTGGTAATAGAGTCTTCAACCGGTTGGCTAGGAGCTTTGCAAAAAGTTTCAGGTCAATGTTTAGTAGTGAAATAGGCCTATAACTAGGACATAAGGTGTGGTCCTTATCATCTTTAGGTAGGACAGTAATATGAGCCTCCAGCGATTGTTTGGAGAATCGCGTACTATCTGAAATTGAATTAAAGGCCCGAGTCAGGAAAGGCGCCAATCTACCCTTAAAAGCCTTGTAATAAGCAGTTGAGAATCCATCCGGGCCTGGGCTTTTACCAGCCCTAGAAGAGGATATCGCCTGGTCTACATCCTCGACGAGAAAGGGAGATTCGAGAGTATCAAGCTCTTCTTGAGATAGCGTAGGATAATCGAGTGAATGTAGATAAGACGATATTGCCTCTCGGTGAGAAGAGATGTCTGGATCTCGACAGGCATTTTTTAAATTGTAAAGCATAGAATAATCCGAATGAAAGGATTCCGTGATACGTTTAGTTTCATATTGGGTCTGACCAGAATCGTCTTTTATAGCTTGAATGAATGTGACAGCACGTTGCTCCCGCAAAGTCTTAGCCAGCATCTTACCCGGTTTATTATCCCATTGGTAGAATCTGCTACGGCACTTACGGTAGGATAACTTAATTTTATCCATAGAAAGTCTATGAAGAGCGGACCTAGCTTCCTCCAGCTTAGAGTAATAATGTGCAGACAAGGACGCTTTGTGAGAAGTCTCTAGGGATTTAATCTCAGCGAGAAGGGCATCTCTTTGTTGTGTTTTCTGTTTTTTCAAATATGAATCTAATTGTATACAAGTGCCCCTCAAAACGCATTTATGCGCCTCCCAGACCGTTACCTTGGAGATGTCGTCCTGGTCATTCTGTTCAATATACAAGTCTATTGAGGACTCGATCTGGGACTTGCAATATGCATCTTGTAAAAGAAGATCGTTAAAACGCCATGTCCACAGGTTGGGTGAGCGCTGCGGAAGGGAGAGTGTAAGAAAAACTGGAGCATGGTCAGACCACGTGATCGATCCTATTGAAGTGTCAGATATTAGGTGTAGATGTCGATGGCTTAAAAAAAGATAATCAATACTAGAATAGGTATGGTGTGTGCGGGAGAAGAAGGTAAAGTCAGACTCAGTCGAGTGTGTGAGTCGCCAGGAGTCAGCCAATTGATGATCGTGAAGGGTGCGTCTTACTCGCCTGAGCTACTTTCCTGGCCTATGAGATGCTTTATTGAAAGTGTCACGGAGAGGGTCAAGGGGCCAATTTAAATCACCTCCAACAACAGTAATCCCTTCCAAAAAAGTCTCAGCTTTATCTAAGACAGAAGAAATAAAAGAAGGTTGGCCAGAATTAGGCGCATAAAGATTTAAAAAGGAAAAACAGTATAAACTGACAGTATACTGTACATTTGACTAAAATACCTCTACCCACTATAAACCTGTGAACAGAAATATCAGATATCGGGAGGTGTCGAGCAAATAGGATAGCAACACCTAAGGTTTTGCCAGCAGAATTATCACTAGAAAAAGTGTGTGGGTAATAATAGTTTTTTAAGGGAGGGGCGTGACCATTCTTAAAATGCGTCTCCTGTACCAGAGCTGCATCTACTTTATCAGCCCGGAAGGACCGAAGCATTTGGGATCTCTTCTCTGAAACATTTAACCCTTTGGCGTTAATAGAAACAATCCGTAATACAGATTTATGACTAGACATATGTTTTTAATATAAAAATAGCATAGCAACTCGCCCCTCGGAACAAGGCCTGAAATACCCAGCTAAATAGGCCGCTCTTAGGAAATTGGGAGACCTGGGGAAGAGGGAAAAGGAAGGAAAAAGGGGTAGGAAAATGAAAAGAGAAAAAAGGGGAACAACATAATCATAAACATGAAAAACACTGTGAAATTTGTAAATATAGGAAGAAGTTTGAATATCAGAATGCTGCATCTGGACGACCAGGAGACAAAAATCTGCTCCATGTCCAGGATGTGAGGGAATGCAGCACAGAGGGGGTTCGGAGGGACGGCAACAACAGCATCCCATTAAAACAGAAAAAAATATATATAAATAACTCCTACTCAGGGAATCTCCAAAAGGACTATACTTAGTAGAAATTACTAATACACACAGAAACTATAAAAAACATTACTAAAATTAATAGAGAATGCAAAAGAGCATTAAAATAAGTATCAGAAACAATGTATGGCAATATAGGGTGACCCAATTCCTGTTTGGACAAGAAAACCTGGAACAATCTCACCACTCTCTCACAGGGGCTAAACTGATCAAGTCTCTTCTGAGGACGCTGGAATGGACAAACGTCATGTCTTCTGCTTGGAATTCTATACTCAGTGCCAACATTCGCCAGCAGAAGGAAGGAAAGGAATCATCAGAGGGCTATGCAAGGTTTCCTACTCAGGAAGTGCCACTGGATCTATACCCAAAGACGTGAAAAAGGAAGGGAGATCAGCTGGAGTATGGAGAATTACATTCTTTCCGTTATGGGTTACTTGCAGGTTAAACGGGAAACCCCATCTATATCTCAAGGAATGTTTGCGAAGTTGTTCCGTCAGTGGTCTCAGAGATTTCCTTTGTTGCAAAGTATACCAGGATAGGTTGGGAAACAGCCAAACTTTATCACCATTAAAATCAATCTCTTCAAGCCGGCGCACCTTCTGTAGGATAGCTTCTATTTGAGTATGGTAATGAAGGCGGCAGATGACATCTCGAGGTTTGTCAGTATGTAGACCTCATGGACGGAGAGCTCGATGTGCCCTATCGAACAGGATTTCGCTATGAGGATCAAGGCCAAGAATCTCTCCAAATATCTTCGTGAGTGCATCCGTAAGATTGGGCTGAGTAACGTCTTCAGACAAGCCTCTTACTCTGATGTTGTTGCGTCTGCCATGGTTGTCTAAGTCATCCATACATGATTTAAGAGAACGGATCTCTGAATGTTGTTGAGAAAGAATATCTGTAACTTGGGGTAAAGCATCAGCAGACCCATCTCTATGATCTTCCAGACTATCAATCCTTGTCGCCAATTCAGCCATGTCCAATTGAATGGTAGCCACCTCCTGGCGAATAGTAGACAGAAGCTTGGTTTCCAGAGACTGAAAATCTTGTTTCACGGGCAGTGATCTGATGTGAGAGAGAATTTCACTGATCTCATCACGGAAGGTAGAGGCAGAAGAGCTGGAAGTGTGCGTAATCCCCGGTGACATCCTCTCTGGAGAGGAAGAGATAGTAGGGGAGGCTGGTGCAGAGGTCTCTCCTGTGGCAGATGTGCCAGTGGGCTTTAGAAACTGCCTCAGATCTTGATGAGAACCGTTATCCGTTCTACTGCCAGCTTCCGACTTATCCTTCCCCATTCTGCTTTTATTAAATTAAATACGTGCGTGTCATGAAAGATCAATTAATGATAATTCCCATTGATAGAGTCAATCTAGAGAAGAGTTGGGTCACTGCGAGGTACCATCCCTCCTATGGGCCTAGGCAGCCATCAGGAACATCATCATATCAGAGAGCAGGACTGGGCGTAGTTTTGAGTTTAAGAGCAGCAGCTGCTCAGCGTGCAGTAGTGATCAGCACTCACCGCCGCACTGGGAAGTTCACTGGCTCCCCTACCTCATCCAGGAAGATCCAAGATGGCGGGCACCACTTGTCAGCAGATCCAGACAGCTTCCAGATGCACCGGATGGCCAGGACTCAGAGAGGACCAGAGGGTAAGTTATGCTGTGCTCCTGGCAGTAGATCAAACACCGGCAGCAGTCACCGCTGCCTCCATGCACCGCTGTGCAGATGAGGTCCCAGCTTCAGACGGGGTGAACAGCTGCAACCTGAAAGGAGGTAGGAGACCTCCCCCGGCTCTGCAATCACCACCCACTGAGGCCCACTGGTCCTGGGCACTGGTGAAAAGCCCTCAGGGGACACTCAGTCCATATAAATTAGGGTTACACGGGCCAAGGTGTATATTTGTCCAAGAGCTTCTGGAGCACACTTCCACTCCAAAAGGCCGCCAAGCCACGCCTCCTCCCTACAGTATTATTAACCTTAATAACAATGATTTTCAGGCATTTTTAACCACCTCAAAGCTCACAATATTGATTTCACTATATTTCACCAGTATAGGCCAAAGGCTGCAGCAAGCTGGCTGGCTAAAGTAAGCAACAGAGCAGCGGCACAAATATACGGCAGTATAAAATAATATCGGACATCTATGAATCATTGCCACACAGCAGTGGCAGACAGGATGGCAGTTTAAAAAACTATAATAATGTCAGTCGGCAATGCCCCAAATTGTGCCAAATGTAAAGGAAAGAGGTGCAAGATGGAATTGTCTCTCCCACCCACTGTTATGTGGGATATTAAAAAGGACAGGTACAGTTTAACAAACCAAGCACTTTAGCCACTAGAGCTGACACTTTCGTGGCTAAAGTCCTTGGTTTGTATGGGCCCCACAAAACATTTTTTGGAAGGACTACCTTCAATTATTAAGAAGGAGGTTGAGTTGATGATGAGGGTGTTGGTGGTGGAGATTGCATGTTTTGGTCCAAACTGCTGGTAGCTGATACTGGACTGCTTGTCATTGATTTACACATTATTATAATTTTGTTAATCAAATTGCATGAACTCCCTGCAAATGACGTAACAGGGAGGAGGTGCCTAGATGGTTAACGTCCCTTCCTCTGCTAACTTTGGCTTTACAAATGGAACAGATGCCTTCACAACTGTTGTCAGAATTTAGATTAAAATAATTCCACACCCAAGACATTGCTTTTCTGGCTTTCTTTTTATCATGAGCAAGAACTGCTGCCACTGGTGGCTGATTTACGCAAACAACATCCTCATTACCATCAGATAGGACACAAATTTCACCCTCATCCTCCTTTTGTACTTCCTCTACACTATCATCCTCATTTTTTATTATTCCACCATCTAATACTAGCACAGCCGTCATGGCGTCAGTGATCCACTGTGAAACTAGGTGACAACTGTTATACTTATTTCCTCTATCAAAGGACTGTTTAATAGTCAATTGTTTTTTTTACATTACTACTAATAGTAGTCTTCTTGGTCCCTTTCTGGGATGAAGATCCACGCCCAGCAGCAGCAACAGGCATAGCACTCAAGGATCCTTCTGAGGAACCATGGATAGGAGAGGAGTCAGTCATGCTTATGAAATTGGATGCAGGACTACTTCCAATCACGAATGAGGTTGTTGATGATGATGCAGGTGTTGGTGGTGGAGATTGCAGGGGCTTGGATCCAGATAGAAGAGAGCAGCTAGGTGACACTGGACTGATTGTTTGTTTTTTTTGTCCCCAAAGTTTTAGAATTTTAAATACCCTTTCAAATTTGATGAATGCACTGCAAGTGATGTAACAGGGAGAAGGTTCCAGGATGGTTAAGGTCCTTACCTCTACTTGCTGTTACTTGGCAATGGTTACAAATGGCTTGGCAATGGTTGTCTGGATTTAGGTGGAAATAATTCCACACATGAAAAGTGGAGTTTTTGGTCCTTGCCCAGGCATGCCATCAATGGGATTTATCACACCATGGGCAACAACTGTTGCCTGATTTACAGTTTTTACACAAACATCCTCCACAGTAACATCCTCATCATCATCAACATCCTCATCATCCTTCTTGTTATCACCAACTACGTAAATATTCTCCTCATCCTCCTGGTGCAATTCCACAGAAGCATCCTCGATTTCTGCATCAGCATGTTGCCTTGTGCTGCTCATCCCCACATTTGCAGAGGGCACACAAATGGTGGAAGGAGGATCCTCTTCAAGTACAGTAAGTAAGGTAAGGCTCACACATGGCAACCATGGACACACTTGGACTCTCCTAGGGGATTTGTGATTTTTCAGAGCACACAGTTGGTTCTGGTGTCTTACTCGTCTTAACAATTTTAATCTTTTTTTTGTACCTCTCCTACAAGCAGAGGGGCTTAAATCATCACTAGAACCACCAGTCATAAATAATAAAGACCAAGGCATTATCCTTTCCTTACCACATCGTGTAGTGAATGGCCAATTTTTTGTTTCTCTAAAGCTGGCTTAGCATTACAATTTTTTTGCTTTAACAGGGTAAAAGTTGATTTTTTTAGCCTGACTTTTTGGCCTGACTTAAGCCCTGATACATCGGCCTTCATAGATGATATAGACGGCCTTCCATCATTATCATGACTGCTGCTGGCAGCTACAAGACTGGTATGTGGATCCTGCTCGCTGGTCATGTAACTGTCCTCCATACTCACTGCGGTCTTACAGCAGAGTCACCAAGCAATTATAGCACAGCTAAGTTGGGGCTAACACACACAACCACACACAGAAAAAATAGTTTTTATTTTAACACTGGGGGTGAAGAGCACCCCTGATGGACAGAGCACCCCCCGGACAACACAGCAGAACAGCCAGCCAGCAAGCCCCTATGGACAGGACAACCTCAAAATAGCCAGCCAGCCCCTAAGGACAGGACAACAGCCAGCCCCTATATGGTGTGGATTATGAACAACAGCCAGCCAGCCCCTATATGGACAACAGCCAGCCCCTATGGACATTAAGCAGCCAGCCCCTGAGTGACAACACAACTGTAGCCAGCCCCTATATGGTATGGATTATAGACAACAGCCAGCCAGCCCCTATGGGCAGGACAACCTCACAACAGCCAGCCAGCCCCTATATGGACAACAGCCAGCCCCTATGGACATTAAGCAGCCAGCCCCTGAGTGACAACACAACTGTAGCCAGCTCTATTATGCACAACAGCAGCGCAGCACAGATCCCAGCTCCCTCCCTCTTCACTCTCTACAGGCGGCGATTGCGGGACCTTTATACAATCCAAAACCTGAAAGAATCCGACAGCGGGATGATGATGTTTTGCATCGTTTTGAGATCCGAGTCAGGCGGGAAAACCCGAGCCGACTTGGATCTGCCTCGGATCCCCTAAGTTCGGGTGGGTTCGGATCTCTGAGATCTGAACCTGCTCATCTCTCCTTAGATCTGGATTTACACCCCCGTCTGTTGAATATATGCAGCGGGTAAAATAAGTATTGAACATAACATTTTTCTCAGTAAATATTACAGATGAGCGGGTTTGGATTTCAGAGATCCAAACCCACCCGAACTTAGTAGATACGAGGGAGTAAAAGAAAGTAATACTACGCAATGGGCTACTTATCCTATTGTTTGTGGTAAGCTGCTGAATAAAAGTGTATCTTTCGCTTTTTCTTATATATAATACAAAGAAGAAATGATCAGCGCTAAACCTTTCTACACACTGGTGCTGTGCTGAATTAGCCTTGTGACTCAGAGTTGTGTCCTTAATATGGGATGCTTATCTTACATCCATAAGGGCAATCTTACATGATCAGTGCAAAAATATATTTTGCTGGGTTTAAAATGGAATATTATTGTTATTATTGTATATGTATATGCCATTTGCACTGATCCTCACACCTCCCCTCCCCACAGCACACACCTCTCCTCACACCTACCCTTCCCATAGCACTCACCTCTCCTCACACCTCCCCTCCCCATACCACTCACCTCTCCTCACACCTACCCTTCCCATAGCACACACCTCTCCTCCTCACAGCCCTCACCTCTACTCCCACCTCCTTTCCCCACAACACTCACCTCTCCCCACAACTCCCCTTCCCATAGCACTCACCTCTCCTCACACCTTCCCTCCAAACAGCACTCACCCCTCCTCAAACCTCTCCTACCCACAGCACTCACCTCTCCTCACACCTCCCCACAGCACTCACATCTCCTCACACCTCCACTCCCCATACCACTCACCTCTCCTCACACCTACCCTTCCCATAGCACTCACCTCTACTCACACCTCCCCTCCAAACAGCACTCACCCCTCCTCACACCCCTCCCACCCACAGCACTCACCTCTCCGCACACCTCCCCTCCCCACAGCACTCACCCCTCCTCACACCTCCCCTTCCCATAGCACACACCTCTCCTCACAGCCCTCACCTCTCCTCCCACCTCCTTTTCCCACAACACTGACACCTCCTCACAACTCCCCTTCCCATAGCACTCACCTCTCCTCCTCACAGCACTCACCTCTCCTCACACCTCCCCTTCCCATAGCACAAACCTCTCCTCCTCACAGCACTTACCTCTCCTCACACCTCCCCTCCAAACAGCACTCACCCCTCCTCACACCTCTCCTACCCATGGCACTCACCTCTCCTCACACCTGCCCTTCCCACAGCGCACACCTCTCCTCACAGCCCTCACCTCTCCTCCCACCTCCTTTTCCAACACCACTCACCTCTCCTCACAACTCCCCTTCCCATAGCACTCACCTCTCCTCCTCACAGCACACCTCTCCTCACACCTCCCCTTCCCATTTCACTTACCTTTCCTCACACCTCCCCTTCCCATAGCACATACCTCTCCTTCTCAAAACACTCACATCTCCTCACACCTCCCCTTCCCATAGCACTTACCTCTCCTTCTCACAGCACTCACCTCTCTTCACACCTCCCCTTCCCATAGCACATACCTCTCCTCCCCACAGCACTCAACTCCCCTCACACCTCCCCTTCCCATAGCACATACCTCTCCTCACAGCCCTAACCTCCTTTCCCCACAATACTCACCTCTCCTCACACCTTCCCTCCCCACAACACTCACCTCTCCTCACACCTCTGATCCCCACAGTACTCACCTCTTCTGCCCACAGCACTCACCTCTCCTCACACCTTCATTCACCACAGCACTCACCTCTCCTCACACCTCCCCACAGCGCTCACCTCTCCTCACACCTCCCATCCCCACAGCACTCACCTCTCCTCACACCCCACAGCACTCATGTCTCCTCACACCTTCACTCCCCACAGTACTCAACTCCCTTCACACCTCCCCTCCCAACAGCACTCACCACTCCTCACAGCACTCACCTCTCCTCACACCACTCCCACAGCACTCACCTCTCCACACCACGCCCCACAACACTCTCCTCTCCTCACACCTGCACTCCCCACAGCACTCACCTCTCCTCACACCTCCCATCCCCACAGCACTCACCTCTCCTCACATCTCCAATCTCTACAGCAATCACCTCTCCTCACGCCTCCCCTCCCCACATCACTCACCTCTCCTCACACCTCCACTCTCCACAGCACTCACCTCTCCTCACACCACTCCCCACAGAACTCCCCTCTCCTCACACGTCCCCTCCCCACAGCAGTCACCTCTCCTCACTCCTCCCCTCCCCACAGCACTCACCTCTCCTCACACCTCCACTTCCCACAGCACTCACCTCTCCTCACACCACTCCCACAGCACTCACCTCTCCTCACACCTCCCCGCCCCACAGCACTCACCTCTCCTCACACCTACCGTCCCCACAGCACTCACCTCTCCTCACACCTCCCCTCCCAACAGCACTCACCTCTCCTCACATCTCCAATCACCACAACGATCACCTCTCCTCACACATCCCCTCCCCACAGCGCTCACCTCTCCTAACACCACTCCCCACAGCACTCATCTCTCCTCACATCTCCAGTCCCCACAGCACTCACCTCTCCTCACACCACCCTTCCCCACAGCACTCACCTCTCCTCACACCTCTCCTCCCCACAGCACTCACCTTTCCTCACACCTCCCCTCCCCACAGCACTCACCTTTCCTCACACCACTCCCCACAGCACTCACCTCTCCTCACACCTCCCCTCCCCACAGCACTCACCTCTCCTCACACCGCTCCCCACAGAACTTACCTCTCCTCACACTTCCCCTCCTCACAGCACTCACCTCTCCCCGCACCACCCTTCCCCACAGCACAGACCTCTCCTCACACCTCCCCTCCCCACAGCACTCACCTTTCCTCACACCACTCCCCACAGCACTCACTTCTCCTCACACCTCCCCTCCCCACAGCACTCACCTCTCCTCACACCACTCCCCACAGAACTTACCTCTCCTCACACTTCCGCTCCTCACAGCACTCACCTCTCCTCACACCTCCCCTCCTCACAGCACTCACCTCTCCTCACACCATTCCCCACAGCACTCACCTCTCCTCACATCACTCCCCACAGCTCTCACCACTCCTCACATCTCCCTTACCCACAGCACTCACCTCTCCTCACACCTACCATCCCCACAGCACTCACCTCTCCTCACATCACTCCCCACAGCACTCACATCTCCTCACACCTCCCCTCCCCACAGCACTCACCACTCCTCACAACTCCCCTCCCCACAGCGCTCACTTATCCTCACACCTCCCCTCCCCACAGCACTCACCTCTCCTAACACCACTCCCCACAGTACTCACCTCTCCTCACAACTCCATTCCCCACAGCACTCACCTCTCCTCACAACTGCCCTCCCCACAGCGTTCACCTCTCCTCACACCTCCCCTCCCCACAGCACTCACCTCTCCTCACACCGCTCCCCACAGAACTCACCTCTCCTCACATCTCCCCTCCCCACAGGACTCACCTCTCCTCACACCTCCCCTCTTCACAGCACTCACCTCTACACACACCTCCCCTCCTCACAGCACTCACCTCTCCTCACACCACTCCCCACAGCACTCACCTCTCCTCACATCTCCCCTCCCCACAGCACTCACCTCTCCTCACACCTCCCCTCCTCACAGCACTCACGTCTACACACACCTCCCCTCCTCACAGCACACACCTCTCCTCACACCACTCCCCACAGCACTCACCTCTCCTCACATCTCCAATCACCATAGCAAACACCTCTCCTCACACCTCCACTCTCCACAGCACTCACTTCTCCTCACACCACTCCCCACAGAGCTCCCCTCTCCTCACACCTCCCCTCCCCACAGCACTCTCCTCAGCTCACACCTCCCCTCCCCACAGCGCTCACCTATCCTCACACCACTCCCCACAGCACTCTACTCTCCTCACACCACTCCCCACAGCACTCACCTCTCCTCACACCTCCCCACCCCACAGCACTCTCCTCTCGACACACCTCCTGTCCCCACAGCACTCAACTCTCTTCACACCTTCCCTCCCCACAGCACTCACCTCTCCTCACATCTCCAATCACCACAGCAATCACCTCTCCTCACACCACTCCCCACAGAACTCCCCTCTCCTCACACCTCCCCTCCCCACAGCACTCACCTCTCCTCACACCTCCCCTCCACACAGCACTCACCTCTCCTCACACCATTCCCCACAGCACTCACATCTCCTCACACCTCCCCTCCCCACAGCACTCAACTCTCCTCACACCTCCCCTCCCCACAGCGCTCACCTATCCTCATACCTCCCTTCCTCACCGCACTCACCTCTCCTAACACCACTCCCCACAGTACTCACCTCTCCTCACACCTCCATTCTCCACAGCACTCACCTCTCCTCGCACCTCCCTTCCCCACAGCACTCACCTCTCCTCACACCTCCCCTCACCACAGCACTCACCTTTCCTCACACCACTCCCCACAGTACTCACCTCTCCTCACACCTCCACTCCCCACAGCACTCACCTCTCCTCACACCTCCCCTCCCCACAGCACTCACCTCTCCTCACACCACTCCCCACAGAACTCACCTATCCTCACAGCACTCACACCTCCCCTCCTCACAGCACTCACCTCTCCTCACACCACTCACCTCTCCTCACACCTCCCCACAGCACTCACCTCTCCTCACACCTCCTGTCCCTACAGCACTCACATCTCCTCACACCACTCCCCACAGCACTCACATCTCCAATCACCACAGCAATCACCTCCCTCACACCACTCCCCACAGAACTCCCATCTCCTCACACCTCCCCACAGCACTCACCTCCCCTCACACCTCCCGTCCCCACAGCACTCACCTCTCCTCACACATCCCCTCCCCACAGCACTCTCCTCACATCTCCAATCACCACAGCAATCACCTCCCTAACACCACTCCCCACAGCACACAGCTCTCCTCACACCTCCCCTCCCCACAGCACTCACCTCTCCTCACACCATTCCCCACAGCACTCACATCTCCTCACACCTCCCCTCCCCACAGCACTCACCTATCCTCACACCTCCCCTCCCCACAGCACTCACCTCTCCTAACACCACTCCCCACAGCACTCACCTCTCCTCACACCTCCACTCACCACAGCACTCACCTCTCCCCACAGAATTCAGCTCTCCTCACACCTCCCCACCCCACAGCACTCACCTCTCCTCACACCGCTCCCCACAGTTCTCACCTCTTCTCACACCTCCACTTCCCACAGCACTCACCTCTCCTCACATCGCTCCCCACAGAACTCACCTCTCCTCACAACTCCCCTCCCCAAACCACTCACCTCTCTTCACACCTCCAGTCTCCACAGCACTCAGCTCCCCTCACACCACTCCCCACAGAACTCCCCTCTCCTCACACCTCCCCTCCCCACAGCACTCACCTCTCCTAACACCACTCTCCACAGTACTCACCTCTCCTCACACCTCCATTCCCCACAGCACTCACCTCTCCTCGCACCTCCCTTCCCCACAACACTCACCTCTCCTCACACCTCTCCTCCCCACAGCACTCACCTTTCATCACACCACTCCCCACAGTACTCACCTCTCCTCACACCTCCACTCCCCACAGCACTCACCTCTCCTCACACCTCCCCACCCCACAGCACTCACCTCTCCTCACACCGGTCCCTACAGAACTCACCTCTCCTCTCACCTCCCCTCCTCACACCACTCCCCAGAGCACTCACCTCTCCTCACACCACTCCCCACAGCTCTCTCCTCTCCTCACACCTCCCCACAGCACTCACCTCTCCTCACACCTCCTGTCCGCACAGCACTCACCTCTCCTCACACCACTCCCCACAGCACTCACCTCTCCTCACATCTCCAATCACCACAGCAATCACCTCTCCTCACACCCCCCTTCTCCACATCAGTCACCTCTCCTCACACCTCCACTCTCCACAGCACTCACCTCTCCTCACACCACTCCCCACAGAACTCCCCTCTCCTCACACCTCCCCTCCCCACAGCACTCAGCTCTCCTCACACCTGCGCTACCCACAGCGCTCATTTCTCCTCTCACCACTCCCCACTGCACTCACCTCTCCTGACACCTCCCCGCCCCACAGCACTCACCTCTCATCACACCTCCCATCCCCACAGCACTCACCTCTCCTCACATCTCCAATCACCACAGCAATCACCTCTCCTCACAACTCTCCTCCCCACATCACTCACCTCTCCTCACACCTCCACTCTCCACAGCACTCACCTCCCCTCACACCACTCTGCACAGAACTCCCCTCTCCTCACACATCCCCTCCCCACAGCACTCACCTCTCCTAACACCACTCCCCACAGCACTCACCTCTCCTCACACCTCCACTCCCCACAGCTCTCACCTCTCCTCGCACCTCCCTTCCCCACAGCACTCACCTCTCCTCACACCTCCCCTCCCAACAGCACTCACCTTTCCACACACCACTCCCCACAGTACTCACCTCTCCTCACACCTCCACTCTCCAAAGCACTCACCTCTCCTCACACCTCCCCTCCCCATAGCGCTTACCTCTCCTCACACCTCCCCTCCCCACAGCACTCACCTCTCCTCACACCACTCCCCACAGAACTCACCTCTCCTCACACCTCTACTCCCCACAGCACTCACCTCTCCTCACACCGCTCCCCACAGAACTCACCTCTCCTCACACCTCCACTTCCCACAGCACTCACCTCTCCTCACACTACTCCCCACAGAACTCACCTCTCCTCACACCTCCACTCCCTATAGCACTCACCTCTCCTCACACCGCTCCCCACAGAACTCACCTCTCCTCACACCTCCACTCCCCACAGAACTCACATCTCCTCACACCACTCCCCACAGCACTCACCTCTCCTGACACCTCTCCCACAGAACACAGCTCTCCTCACACCTCACCACCCCAGAGCAATCACCTCTCCTCACACCTCCCCTCCCCACAGCGCTCACCTCTCCTCACACCTCCCCTCCCTACAGCACTCACCTCTCCTCACACCATTCCCCACAGAACTCACCTCTCCTCACACCTCTACTCCCCACAGCACTCACCTCTCCTCACACCGCTCCCCACAGAACTCACCTCTCATCACACCTCCACTTCCCACAGCACTCACCTCTCCTCACACTACTCCCCACAGAACTCACCTCTCCTCACACCTCCACTCCCTATAGCACTCACATCTCCTCACACCACTCCCCACAGCACTCACCTTTCCTCACACCTCTCCCCACAGAACACAGCTCTCCTCACACCTCACCTCCCCAGAGCAATCACCTCTCCTCACACCTCCCCTTCCCCACAGCACTCACCTCTCCTCACACCTCGCCTCCCCACAGCGCTCACCTCT
Organism: Taudactylus pleione; assembly: GCA_031769625.1. Lineage (NCBI taxonomy): Eukaryota > Metazoa > Chordata > Amphibia > Anura > Myobatrachidae > Taudactylus > Taudactylus pleione. Next base: position 511,119 of record JAUIMM010001350.1, on the reverse strand, counting down.
CCAGACACCTCCCGTCCCCACAGCACTCTCCTCTCCTAACACCACTTCCCACAGCACTCACCTCTCCTCACACCTCCACTCACCACAGCACTCACCTCTCCTCACACCTCCCTTCCCCACAGCACTCACCACTCCTCACACCTCTCCCCACAGAATTCAGCTCTCCTCACACCTCTCCTCCCCAGAGCAATCACCTCTCCTCACAACTCCCCTCCCCACAGCACTCACCTTTCCTCACACCATTCCCCACAGCACTCACCTCTCCTCACACCTCCCCTCCCCACAGCACTCACCTCTCCTCACACCGCTCCCCACAGTACTCACCTCTCCTCACACCTCCACTTCCCACAGCACTCACCTCTCCTCACCCCTCCCCTCCGCACAGCACTCAACTCTCCTCACACCACTCCCCACAGCACTCACCTCTCCTCACACCTCTCCCCACAGAACTCAGCTCTCCTCACTCCTCCCCTACCCAGAGAAATCACCTCTCCTCACAACTCCACTCCCCACAGCACTCACCTTTCCTCACACCACTCCCCACAGTACTCACCTCTCCTAACACCACTCCCCACAGTACTCACCTCTCCTCCACTCCCCACAGCACTCACCTCTCCTCACACCTCCCTTCCCCACAGTGCTCACCTCTCCTCACACCTCCCCTCCCAACAACACTCACCTCTCCTAACACTGCTCCCCACAGAACTCACCTCTCCTCACACCTCTACTCCCTACAGCACTCACCTCTTCTCACACCGCTCCCCACAGAACTCACCTCTTCTCACACCTCCACTTCCCACAGCACTCACCTCTCCTCACACTACTCCCCACAGAACTCACCTCTCTTCACACCTCCACTCCCCATAGAACTCACACCACTCCCCACAGCACTCACCTCTACTCACACCTCCACTCACCACAGCACTCACCTCTCCTCACACCTCCCTTCCCCACAGCACTCACCTCTCCTCACACCTCTCCCCACAGAATTCGGCTCTCCTCACACATCCCCTCCCCAGAGCAATCACCTCTCCTCACAACTCCCCTCCCCACAGCACTCACCGCTCCTCACACCGCTCCCCACAGTTCTCACCTCTTCTCACACCTCCACTTCCCAAAGCACTCACCTCTCCTCACACCTCCCCTCCCCACAGCACTCACCTCTCCTCACACCACTTCCCACAGCACTCACCTCTCCTCACACCTCCCCACAGTTCTCACCTCTTCTCACACCTCCACTTCCCAAAGCACTCACCTCTCCTCACACCTCCCCTCCCCACAGCACTCACCTCTCCTAACACCACTCACCACAGCACTCACCTCTCCTCACACCTCTCCCCACAGAAATCAGCTCTCCTCACACCTCCCCTACCCAGAGCAATCACCTCTCCTCACAACTCCCCTCCCCACAGTACTCACCTTTCCTCACACCACTCCCCACAGGACTCACCTCTCCTCACACCTCCACTCCCCACAGTACTCACCTCTCCTCACTCCTCACACCTCTCCTCCCCACAGCACTCACCTCTCCTCACACTTCCCCTCCCCACAGCACTCACCTCTCCTCACACCGCTCCCCACAGAACTCACCTCTCCTCACACCTCCCCTCCTCACAGCACTCACACCTCCCCTCCTCACAGCACTCACCTCTCCTCACACCACTCCCCACAGCACTCACCTCTCCTCACACCTCCCCACAGCACTCACCTCTCCTCACACCTCCTGTCCCCACAGCACTCACCTCTCCTCACACCACTCCCCACAGCACTCACCTCTCCTCACATCTCCAATCACCACAGCAATCACCTCTCCTCACCCCTCCCCGCCCCACAGCACTCACCTCTACTCACACCTCCTGTCCCCACAGCACTCACCTCTCCTCACACCTCCCCTCCCCACAGCACTCACCTCTCCTCATATCTCCAATCACCACAGCAATCACCTCCCTCACACCTCCCCTCCCCACACCACTCACCTCTCCTCACACCTCCACTCTCCACAGCACTCACCTCTCCTCACACCACTCCCCAAAGAACTCCCCTCTCCTCAAACCTTCCCTCCCCATAGCACTCACCTCTCCTCACACCTCCCCTCCCCACCGCACTCTCCTCTCCTCACACTATTCCCCACAGCACTCACCTCTCCTCACACCTCCCCTCCCCACAGCACTCACCTCTCCTCACACCACCCCTCCCAACAGCACTCACCTGACATGGCATGTTTGGTACCAAACTGACACCCTGTTTATTTCCAGATATCTGAATCTATCAGCGAGGGAGTCGCATCTTGCATTCGATGGTTATGGAATATAGGAAATTATTGGTGAGAATGTATACACTGTAATGTAGTGTCTCTATCTAATTTAAATCAACTAAAGAATGACAATATAATCTGGAGAATTGGGATATACCCCTAGAGAACTGTCCTATGAACTACAGTGTACTACAAAGACCAAGAACCAATGGAATTATGTTTGTCTGTCTACATTGTTTTTATCATGATCTGTCAGGGTATATAGCCTGTGTCCTGGTCCCAGTTAGTAGCCATTCTCTGGGATGACCACAGACCTCTGGATTGATGACTGAAACTGGAACCAGTGTACTTGCATATGTATCGCCTATACCTTGTGATTGTATCATTTGTTTGCACTAATTGTATTTAGATCACAGCGTGTAACTATCTGCTTTTTGGTGAATAATATCTTTTTTGTGCTTTGGAACCACAATCAAAGTCTGAAGGGCAATTATTTCTGGTGCGACTTATTACGCTAAATAGCAACATTTTAGAGTGTGTAGATAGTTTGGAATCGATAGTTGGGGTCTCGTAGTGAAATCACGCTACCATTCACACGGTAACACACAGTTATCGTTCTCTCAGCAAAAGGGTGGAGGCGCCATACGAAGGAAAAAACGCATTGTGCCTTCGAATACCTGCTACCACTTTGTTGCTGAGAGACCGCTATCCTTTATTATGTGAGTTCAAGGAGCACTGATTAGAATCCAGGGGCAAGGGAGTAAAAAGTTTGTTTTCCTCATTGCTAAAATTTCATGTTAAAAGGGGAAGTCGCACAATAGCGTTGGGGTAATAATATGTTTTGAGTAGCGGTCGCATTATTGTGTATGCGACTAGTCGCACAATAGCGTATACGTATTTTCTGTATTGCTGCCACGTTTAAACAAAGCCGTTGAGATTGCATTGTGATATTGATAGTGTGATAACATTGTTGTAAGTACCTTAGTCGGTGCTGCCATATCTGGGAAAACATTTATTTTTCTGCACAGGAAAAAGGTGTGTTACAGTGAACGTGTTTTGGTAGGGGTAACATGTTCCCTAGCTAGGGGTATTGTAGGACCCTTAGGGGCTAGGCGCCAGGTGTCGGCCTAGTGGCTCGGTAGTAGATACCGCAGTCTATACACATAAGCAGGTGTAGTTGTTTGTGTTAGGTGTCGGCTCTCAGTGTGATCACAACATTCAGTGATCAGTTAGGGTTATTGGGCATTGTGATTGAACCGCATGGTTGTGGCATATCGTGATTGTGAACTGAGTTGTGGATGAAATCACTGAAAAGGGTGTGTTATTGGAATACTTTAATTCTTGCAGTGCAGAGTACTCAAAAAGGGCTTAGGTGCGTGGAAGCAACCTGGTTATTCTTCCATAGGTGTGTGGGCGCGGCCTGTTAAATCGTCCACAGGTAAGTCAAAGTAGCCTTGACGTTCTTTCACCGGTCTAAGGACCTCATTCAGAGTCGGTCGTAGCGGTCGCACGGTCATATGCCACCAATGTTCGCTAAACAGCGCATGCGTAAAATTCGCAGTGCGCGTGCGCAAACTAGCTATTACGATCAGAAATTGCTCTCTCCTTCAACTTGACCAGGTCGTTAGTTTGAGTGACAGGATGAGGCGTTTGTGGGTGGTAACAGGGGAAGGTGCTTGTGAACGGGGGAGTGGAGATCCGAACGCAGGCGTGCCTGACTATGCAAACGGCATTTTATGGGAGTGCATAATTAACTAAGTAGTGTCATGGCACATGTAACATGGAAGGTTTTTACACTGACTTCATCTTAGTGCTTAAGAGAGGGTATGGTCAGCCTTAAGGTCTACGACCAGCTCCGATGGTTCCCGATGGTCTCGATTAATCCTTATATGCCCGGAGATGACGTGTAATGGGAACGAGAAGGGGGCGTATTTTTAGTCTTACGGCCGCATCCTTCCCTCGCTTGTCCAGCTAACGATCCCATCTTAACGACACAACTTGCGAGTGCTTCATTTGCATATCCGGCCCCTTTTACCTTACGACCGTGCGGCCGCAACGACCGACTCTGAATTAGGTCCTAAATCTTACTGTTACTGTAGACACACTCAGAGAGCCTGCTATTAAGCACGATAAAAACATCCTCAAGAAGAGAGAGACCCAGAGTGAGAAGCTAATGGCTGTTAGCATTCAAGCTCTAGAAGGAATGAATATACCATCACAGCCACCAGACACACATGCAACTGCACAGCTGCACACGCTCACCAATCCTGCACCACCACAAACATAGCCTTACCCCACTTATCACACACAGCCACAAAGCCCATACTACCCTCAGCCACCATGTTACCCTCAAAATTCATACCCACACTCAAAATCTTTCTCTATCGCCCAACCTACACAACAACCTTTTCCCCCACCCCACTCACGAAGGTGTTTTAACTGCAACCAAGTGGGACATGTAAGTAGGAACTGTAAGGTGAGGAGGGTAGGACCCCCTAACCAAGGAGTACCTAGATATCCATATAAGGGACATATGCAGAATACAGGGAATTCTCACGGTCACCTGCTCCAGTCATGGCCCTAAATGCTGTATTGGAGAGTGATAGTCAACGATAGGGGTCAGGCCACACCTGTAGTCGACAGTCAGTCAGGTTACCTGGGGATGTTAGAGAAGAACCTGTAATGTTAATTGATGTAGGTGGTACTAAACAATTTTTTTCTTGTAGACACAGGGGCGACCAGATCAGTGATAAAATCTCCATCTAATTTACAGGTGACCAGCAAAACAGTACCAGCAATGGGTGTAACGGGTAAAGTGCAACATGATCCTTTAACCAAATCTGCAGAGGTTACTATCGGGCCATTGCATACCAGGCATTCTTTTCTCCTGGCAGCAGTAGCTCCTGCTAACTTACTGGGAAGGGATTTGTTATATAAGATGGGATGTGTCATATATTGTACCCCTGATGGTATATTCTTATATATCCTAGATAGAGTGGCACACGAGGTGAGGGATATATTGGACACTCCCCAAAGGTTAATATATCATTCTACTGGTTCAGGTAAAAATCCATCTCAGGTAGATCAAATGTTATCCCAAATACCAGATTCACTTTGGACCAAAGATGGACAGGACACTGGATTGATGGCAAACGTAGCTCCCATAATGGTAAATCTAAAAAGTGGTAGGCAAGCTCCAAAAATTCCCCAGTACCCGTTCAAACAGGAGGTAGAGATAGGGGTTTATCCCATAATTGAGCGGTTATTATAACAGGGAATTTTAGTCCATACAGCAAGTGTAGCCAACAGTCCCATCTTTCCTTTGAAAAAGAGTGGTGGGAGGAGTTATAGGCTGGTACAAGACCTTAGAGGGGTTAATAAGGTAGTAGAGAGCCAATTCCCCGTAGTGCCGAATCCAGCTGTCATTCTCATGCAGATCCCACCAAATGCAACCCATTTCACTGTCATTGACCTCTGTTCTGCTTTCTTCTCTGTACCTCTTCATCCTGACTGTCAGTACCTATTCACTTTTACATATAGGGGTGTACAATACACATGGACACGATTGCCCCAGGGTTTCATAGACAGCCCCAGTATCTTCTCCCAGTCCTTACACGACTGTTTACAATCTTTTCAACCTGCCAATGGATCTGTTCTAATACAATATTAGGACGATTTATTGTTATGCTCTGATTCGTTTATGTCATGTTTAAATGATTCTAAACTTTTACTGCTTCATCTCTCGCACACAGTACACAAGGTTGCAAAGGACAAACTACAGCCATGTCAGTCCAGGGTTAAATACTTGGGACATTGCCTAACCCAGGGGTTACGAAATCTGACCACTGACAGAATCCAAGCCATACAGACCATGACACTGCTGCAGAACCAACAGCAAATCCATACCGTCTTGGGAAAGTGTGGATACTGCAGAATGTGGATCCCAGGTTTTTCTATTTTGGCCTTACCATGACAGGACTTGGGGCCTGATTCAGAGCCGCTCGTAAGCGGCCGCTCGTTCGTTCCTACCGATGTTCGCACAACTGCGCATGCGTATGGATTTTAATATGCATGCGCGAACCAGTCAGTGCGGCCAAAAATCATGTGCTCGCTAAATAGCGAATGCCTGCTATTTTGAGTGACAGAATGAGGAATTTGTGGGTGGTAAACGGGGAGTGGAGATCCGAACGCAGGCGTGCTTAAAGGTCAAAACGGGCGTTTTAAGGGTGTGCATAATTAACAAAGCAGCGTCATTGACCATGTCACTTGGTTGTTTTATAGTCAGAACTGCTCACATGATTGTGGTAGGAAAAACCAACCACAAGAATAGTGAGCAGTTCAGACGCCTTTCGATGTACTCGATTAATCTAATAAATAGCGGACATGACGTATGATGTGAGCGGCCAGGGGGCATTTTTTCAAAATTACGTTCGCATGTTTTGTTCTCTCATTCAGACATAGAGGCGTGAACAGACCACAAAGAGCAAAAGGTTCATTTAAATAACCAGCCCCTTTTTCTGAACGAGCGAGCGCAAATAGCGTCCGGCTCTGAATCAGGCCCTTAGTCTCTTCCTCAAAGCCCGATCATGTCATACACACAGAGGAAACAGAGCAGGCTTTCCTTAAACTTAAGGATAGTCTGACAAGAGCACCTGCATTGGGAATACCTGATTATGAAAAACCTTTTGATTTGTATTGTATGGAAGCTAATGGTTGCGCAGCAGGTGTCCTCACACAAAAACATGGTGATGCCAGTAGGCCCATACCATACTACAGTGCACAATTGGACACTGTGGCAAGATAACTCCCAATGTGTTTAAGAAGTGTAGCAGTAACTGCTCTATAGGTCAGTAAGAGTGAGGATGTAGTATTAGGCCATGATATGATTGTCTATACTCCCCATGCTGTATCTGCTTTGCTAAACTCTGCCCAATCCAGACATGACTCCTCAGCTAGGTTCACAAAATGGGAACTAGCCCTAATAGCATCTGCAAACATCACCATAAAACAGTGCAGTATGTTAAATCCAACAATGTATTTACCATATGTGCAATAGGATGCACAAAGGGTGGAGAGAGACAGAGCCACGGGGCCCTAGGCGAGATGCCGGTATGGGGCCCCCACCCTCAAACAAACCTGAGCATATATTACAGTAGGTGTCGTAGGAGCAAGATACACACATCTAATACAATTCACACATCATAGTTATATAATATTATATGTATATTATGATGTGTTTAACGAGCTCTAATCAATGACACTACTGTAATATAAGAAGTTATAATGTAAATAGGTGTAATCAAGCACACACTAATTAGTGGAAGCACTAATTTAGACAAAATGCGCATAAAGGCCCCCATACACCAACCGACAAATTGCAAGATCCTGCGATGGGATCGGAAACACCGATCTGCTGGTCATCGATATTTTGTGATCCGTCGGAGGATTGGTGACATTATACACCAATACACCAATTCACCGATTTGCTAATCATAATCATATTTTGATGGTGATCGGCAAATCAGTGAAATGCAACATGTTGGATTTCCGTGATCCTGAGATGCCGGGTTGCATTATCGCAGGAACGCGGTGGTCTGTTGGACAGATAGAGGGAGACGGGAGGAGAGGAGACAAAGAGACAGGAGGAGAGGGGACAAATAGAGAGATGGGAGGAGAGGGAACAAATAGAGAGAGACGGGAGGAGAGGAGACAAATAGAGAGAGACAGGAGGAGAGGGGACAAATAGAGAGTGACGGGAGGAGAGGGAACAAACAGAGAGATGGGAGAAGAGGGAACAAACAGAGGGAGATGGGAGCAGAGGGGACAAATAGAGAGAGATGGGAGGAGAGGGAACAAATAGAGAGAGATGGGAGGAGAGGGAACAAACAGAGAGAGACGGGAGGAGAGGGGACAAACAGAGAGAGATGGGAGGAGAGGGGACAAATAGAGGTAGTTGGGAGGAGATGGGACAAATAGAGAGAGACGGGAGGAGAGGGGACAAACAGAGAGAGATGGGAGGAGAGGGGCAAATAGAGGTAGTTGGGAGGAGAGGGGACAAATAGAGAGAGATGGGAGGAGAGGGAATAAATAGAGAGAGTCAGGAGGAGAGTGGACAAACAGAGAGAGATGGGAGGAGAGGGGACAAATAGAGAGAGATAGGAGGAGAGGGGAACAAACAGAGAGAGATGGGAGGAGAGGGGACAAACAGAGAGAGACGGGAGGAGAGGGGAAAAAGAGAGAGAGACGGGAGGAGAGGGGACAAAGAGAGAGAGACGGGAGGAGAGGGGAACAAACAGAGAGAGAGATGGGAGGAGAGGGAACAAACAGAGAGAGAGATGGGAGGAGAGGGGACAAATAGAGAGAGACGGGAGGAGAGGGCTCAAATAGAGAGAGATGGGAGGAGAGGGGACAAATAGAGAGAGACGGGAGGAGAGGGGAACAAACAGAGAGACGGGAGAGGGGACAAACAGAGAGAGACGGGAGGAGAGGGGACAAACAGAGAGACGTGAGGAGAGGGGACAAATAGAGAGACACGGGAGGAGAGGGAACAAATAGAGAGAGATGGGAGGAGAGGGAACAAACAGAGAGAGACAGGAGGAGAAGGGACAAACAGAGAGAGATGGGAGGAGAGGGGACAAATAGAGGTAGTTGGGAGGAGATGGGACAAATGGAGAGAGACGGGAGGAGAGGGGACAAACAGAGAGAGATGGGAGGAGAGGGGACAAATAGAGGTAGTTGGGAGGAGAGGGGACAAATAGAGAGAGATGGGAGGAGAGGGAATAAATAGAGAGAGTCAGGAGGAGAGTGGACAAACAGAGAGAGATGGGAGGAGAGGGAACAAATAGAGAGAGATGGGAGGAGAGAGAACAAACAGAAAGAGATGGGAGGAGAGGGGACAAACAGAGAGAGATGGGAGGAGAGGGGACAAATAGAGGTAGTTGGGAGGAGATGGGACAAATAGAGAGAGACGGGAGGAGAGGGGACAAACAGAGAGAGATGGGAGGAGAGGGGACAAATAGAGGTAGTTGGGAGGAGAGGGGACAAATAGAGAGAGATGGGAGGAGAGGGAATAAATAGAGAGAGTCAGGAGGAGAGTGGACAAACAGAGAGAGATGGGAGGAGAGGGGACAAATAGAGAGAGAGACGGGAGGAGAGGGCTCAAATAGAGAGAGATGGGAGGAGAGGGGACAAATAGAGAGAGATGGGAGGAGAGGGGAACAAACAGAGAGACGGGAGAGGGGACAAACAGAGAGAGACGGGAGGAGAGGGGACAAACAGAGAGAGACGGGAGGAGAGGGGACAAACAGAGAGAGACGGGAGGAGAGGGGACAAACAGAGAGACGTGAGGAGAAGGGACAAATAGAGAGAGACGGGAGGAGAGGGGACAAATAGAGATGGGAGGAGAGGGAACAAATAGAGAGAGACGGGAGGAGAGGGGAACAAACAGAGAGAGACGGGAGGAGAGGGGACAAATAGAAAGAGACGGGAGGAGAGGGGACAAATAGAGAGACGGGAGGAGAGGGGAACAAACAGAGAGAGACGGGAGGAGAGGGGAACAAACAGAGAGATACGGGAGGAGAGGCGACAAATAGAGAGAGACGGGAGGAGAGGGGACAAACAGAGAGAGATGGGAGGAGAGGGGACAAATAGAGAGAGACGGGAGGAGAGGGGACAAATAGAGAGAGACGGGAGGAGAGGGGACAAATAGAGAGAGACGGGAGGAGAGGGGACAAATAGAGAGAAACGGGAAGAGAGGGTACAAATAGAGAGAGACGGGAGGAGAGGGGAACAAACAGAGATAGATGGAGGAGAGGGGACAAATAGAGAGAGACGGGAGGAGAGCTGAACAAAGAGAGAGAGACGGGAGGAGATGGGACAAATAGAGAGAGACGGGAGGAGAGGGGACAAAGAGAGAGAGACGGGAGGAGAGGGGAACAAACAGAGAGAGACGGGAGGAGAGGGGAACAAACAGAGAGAGATGGGAGTAGAGGGGAACAAACAGAGAGAGATGGGAGGAGAGGGGAACAAACAGAGATAGACAGGAGGAGAGGGGACAAATGGAGAGAGACGGGAGGAGAGGGGACAAATAGAGAGAGACGGGAAGAGAGGGGACAAATAGAGAGAGACGGGAGGAGAGGGGAACAAACAGAGATAGACAGGAGGAGAGGGGACAAATGGAGAGAGACGGGAGGAGTGGGGACAAATAGAGAGAGACGGGAAGAGAGGGGACAAATAGAGAGAGACGGGAGGAGAGGGGAACAAACAGAGAGAGACAGGTGGAGAGGGGACAAATAGAGAGAGATGGGAGGAGAGGGAAACAAATAGAGAGAGACGGGAGGAGAGGGGACAACCAGAGAGAGACGGGGGTAGAGGGGACAAACAGAGAGAGACGGGAGGAGAGGGGACAAATAGAGCGAGATGGGAGGTGAGGGGACAAATAGAGAGAGACGGGAGGAGAGGGGTCTAATAGAGAGAGACGGGATGAGAGGGGACAAAGAGAGAGAGACGGGAGGAGAGGGGAACAAACAGAGAGAGACGGGAGGAGAGGGGACAAACAGAGAGAGACGGGAGGAGAGGGGAACAAACAGAGAAAGACGGGAGGAGAGGTCACAAATAGAGAGAGAAGGGAGGAGAGGGGACAACCAGAGAGAGACGGGAGGAAAGGGGACAAACAGAGAGAGATGGGAGGAGAGGGGACAAATAGAGAGGGATGGGAGGAGAGGGGACAAATAGAGATGGGAGGAGAGGGAACAAATAGAGAGAGACGGGAGGAGAGGAGACAAATAGAGAGAGACAGGAGGAGAGGGAACAAATAGAGAGTGATGGGAGGAGAGGGAACAAACTGAGAGAGACGGGAGGAGAGGGGACAAATAGAGAGAGACGGGTGGAGAGGGTACAAATAGAGAGAGATCGGAGGAGAGGGAACAAATAGAGAGAGATGGGAAGAGAGGGGACAAATAGAGATGGGAGGAGAGGGAACAAATAGAGACAGACGGGAGGAGAGGGGAACAAATAGAGAGAGATTGGAGGAGAGGGGACAAATAGAGAGAGAAGGGAGAAGAGGGGACAAATAGAGAGAGATGGGAGGAGAGGGAACAAACAGAGAGAGACGGGAGCAGAGGGCACAAATAGAGATGGGAGGAGAGGGGACAAACAGAGAGAGAGACGGGAGGAGAGGCAACAAACAGAGAGAGACTGGAGGAGAGGGGACAAATAGAGAGAGACGGGAGGAGAGGGGACAAACAGAGAGAGGGGTCAAACAGAGAGAGATGGGAGGAGAGGGGTCAAACAGAGAGAGACGGGAGGAGAGGGGACAAATAGAGAGAGATGGGAGGAGAGGGGACAAATAGAGATGGGAGGAGAGGGAACAAATAGAGTTAGTGGGAGGAGAGGGGACAAATAGAGAGAGATGGGAGGAGAGGGGACAAATGGAGATGGGAGGAGAGGGAACAAATAGAGAGAGACGGGAGGAGAGGGGACAAATAGAGAGAGATGGGAGGAGATGGGCCAAATAGAGAGAGATGGGAGGAGAGGGGACAAACAGAGAGAGATGGAAGGAGAGGAGAACAAATAGAGAGAGATGGGAGGAGATGGGACAAATAGAGAGAGATGGGAGGAGAGGGGACAAATAGAGAGAGATGGGAGGAGATTGGACAAATAGAGAGAGATGGGAGGAGAGGGGACAAATAGAGATGGGAGGAGAGGGAACAAATAGAGACAGACGGGAGGAGAGGGGAACAAATAGAGAGAGATTGGAGGAGAGGGGACAAATAGAGAGAGAAGGGAGAAGAGGGGACAAATAGAGAGAGACGGGAGGAGAGGGGACAAATAGAGAAAGACGGGAGGAGAGGGGACAAATAGAGAGAGATGGGAGGAGAGGGGACAAGGAGCGAGATGGGAGGAGAGGGGACAAACAGAGAGAGACGGGAGGAGAGGGGACAAATAGAGAGAGACGGGAGGAGAGGGGACAAATAGAGAGAGACGGGAGGAGAGGGGACAAATAGAGAGAGACGGGAGGAGAGGGGACAAATAGAGAAAATTGGGAGGAGAGGGAACAAATAGAGAGAGATGGGAGGAGAGGGAACAAATAGAGAGACGGGAGGAGAGGGGACAAATAGAGAGAGACGGGAGGAGAGGGGACAAATAGAGAGAGACGGGAGGAGAGGAGAAAAAACAGAGAGAGACGGAAGGAGAGGGGACAAATAGAGAGAGACGGGAGGAGAGGGGACAAACAGAGAGAGACGGGAGGAAAGGGGACAAAGAGAGAGAGACGGGAGGAGAGGGGACATATAGAGAGAGACGAGAGGAGAGGGGACAAAGAGAGAGAGACAGGAGGAGAGGGGACAAATAGAGAGAGACAGGAGGAGAGGGGACAAATAGAGAGAGATGGGAGGAGAGGGGACAAATAGAGAGAGATGGGAGGAGAGGGGACAAATAGAGAGAGACGGGAGGAGAGGGGACAAATAGAGAGAGATGGGAGGAGAGGGGACAAATAGAGAGAGATGGGAGGAGAGCTGAACAAACAGAGAGAGACGGCAGGAGAGGGGACAAATAGAGATAGACGGGAGGAGAGGGGGACAAACAGAGAGAGACGGGAGGAGAGGGGACAAATAGAGAGAGACAGGAGGAGAGGGGACAAAGAGAGAGAGATGGGAGGAGAGGGGAACAAACAGAGAGAGACGGGAGGAGAGGGGAACAAATAGAGAGAGATGGGAGTAGAGGGGACAAACAGAGAGAGATGGGTGTAGAGGGGAACAAACAGAGATAGACAGGAGGAGAGGGGGCAAATGGAGAGAGACGGAAGGTGAGGGGACAAATAGAGAGAGACTGGAGGAGAGGGGACAAATAGAGAGAGACGGGAGGAGAGGGGGCAAATAGAGAGAATTGGGAGGAGAGGGAACAAATAGAGAGAGACGGGAGGAGAGGGAACAAATAGAAAGAGACGGGAGGAGAGGGGACAACAAGGGAGAGACGGGAGGAGAGGGGACAAATAGAGAGAGACGGGAGGTGAGGAGAACAATCAGAGAGAGACGGAAGGAGAGGGGACAAATAGAGAGAGACGGGAGAAGAGGGGACAAATAGAGAGAGATGGGAGGAGAGGGGACAAATAGAGAGAGACAGGAGGAGAGGGGACAAAGAGAGAGAGACGGGAGGAGAGGGGACAAACAGAGGGAGACGGGAGGAGAGGGGACAAATAGAGAGAGACGTGAGGAGAGGGGACAAATAGAGAGAGACGGAAGGAGAGGGGACATAGAGAGAGAGATTGGAGGAGAAGGGAACAAACAGAGAGAGACGGGAGGAGAGGGGTCAAATAGAGAGAGACGGGAGGAGAGCTGAACAAACAGAGAGAGACGGCAGGAGAGGGGACAAATAGAGATAGACAGGAGGAGAGGGGAACAAACAGAGAGAGACGGGAGGAGAGGGGACAAATAGAGAGAGACGGGAGGAGAGGGGACAAAGAAAGAGAGACGGGAGGAGAGGGGAACAAACAGAGAGACGGGAGGAGAGGGGAACAAACAGAGAGAGATGGGAGTATAGGGGATCTTCCAGAGAGAGATGGGAGTAGAGGGGAACAAACAGAGATAGACAGGAGGAGAGGGGACAAATGGAGAGAGAAGGGAGGAGAGGGGACAAATAGAGAGAGACGGGAAGAGAGGGGACAAATAGAGAGAGACGGGAGGAGAGGGGAACAAACAGAGAGAGACGGGTGGAGTGGGGACAAATAGAGAGAGACGGGAGGAGAGGGAAACAAACAGAGAGAGACGGGAGGAGAGGTCACAAATAGAGAGAGAAGGGAGGAGAGGGGACAAACAGAGAGAGACGGGAGGAGAGGGGACAAACACAGAGAGACGGGAGGAGACGGGACAAATAGAGCTAGATGGGAGGAGAGGGGACAAATAGAGAGAGACGGGAGGAGAGCGGACAAATAGAGAGAGACGGGAGGAGAGGGGACAAAGAGAGAGAGACGGGAGGAGAGCAGAGCAAACAGAGAGAGACGGGAAGAGAGGGGACAAATAGAGAGAGAAGGGAGGAGAGGGGAACAAACAGAGAGACGGGAGGAGAGGTCACAAATAGAGGGAGACGGGAGGAGAGGGGACAACCAGAGAGAGACGGGAGGAGAAGGGACAAACAGAGAGAGATGGGAGGAGAGGTGACAAATAGAGAGAGATGGGAGGAGAGGGGACAAATAGAGATGGGAGGAGTGGGAACAAATAGAGAGAGACGGGAGGAGAGGGGACAAACAGAGAGAGATGGGAGGAGATGGGACAAATAGAGAGAGATGGGAGGAGAGAGGACAAATAGAGATGGGAGGAGAGGGAACAAATAGAGAGAGACGGGAGGAGAGGAGACAAATAGAGAGAGACAGGAGGAGAGGGAGCAAATAGAGAGTGACGGGAGGAGAGGGAACAAACAGAGAGAGACGGGAGGAGAGGGGACAAATAGAGAGAGATGGGAGGAGAGGGGACAAATAGAGAGAGATGGGAGGAGAGGGAACAAATAGAGAGAGATGGGAGGAGAGGGGACAAATAGAGAGAGATGGGAGGAGAGGGAACAAACAGAGAAAGACGGGAGCAGAGGGGACAAATAGAGATGGGAGGAGAGGGGACAAACAGAGAGAGAGACTGGAGGAGAGGGGACAAATAGAGAGACGGGAGGAGAGGGGACAAACAGAGAGAGAGACGGGAGGAGAGGGAACAAACAGAGAGAGACGGGAGGAGAGGGGACAAACAGAGAGAGACTTGAGGAGAGGGGACAAGTAGAGAGAGACGGGAGGAGAGGGTACAAACAGAGAGAGACTGGAGGAGAGGGGACAAATAGAGAGAGACGGGAGGAGAGGGGACAAACAGAGAGAGAGACGGCAGGAGAGGGAACAAACAGAGAGAGACGGGAGGAGAGGGGACAAACAGAGAGAGACTGGAGGAGAAGGGACAAATAGAGAGAGACGGGAGGAGAGGGGACAAACAGAGAGAGACGGCGGGAGAGGGGACAAACAGAGAGAGACTGGAGGAGAGGGGACAAATAGAGAGAGATGGGAGGAGAGGGGACAAATAGAGAGAGACGGCGGGAGAGTGGACAAACAGAGAGAGATGGGAGTAGAGGGGATCAAACAGAGAGAGATGGGAGTAGAGGGGAACAAACAGAGATAGACAGGAGGAGAGGGGACAAATGGAGAGAGACGGTAGGAGAGGGGACAAATAGAGAGAGACGGGAAGAGAGGGGACAAATAGAAAGAGACGGGAGGAGAGGGGAACAAACAGAGAGAGACGGGAGGAGAGGGGACAAATAGAGAGAGATGGGAGGAGAGGGAAACAAAGAGAGAGAGACGGGAGAAGAGGTCACAACCAGAGAGAGACGGGAGGAGAGGGGACAAATAGAGAGAGACGGGAGGAGAGGGGACAAATAGAGCGAGATGGGAGGTGAGGTGAGAAATAGAGAGAGACGGGAGGAGAGGGGACAAATAGAGAGAGACGGGAGGAGAGGGGACAAAGAGAGAGAGACGGGAGGAGAGGGGAGCAAACAGAGAGAGAGGGGAGGAGAGGGGACAAATAGAGAGAGACGGGAGGAGAGGGGAACAAACAGAGAGAGACGGGAGGAGAGGTCACAAATAGAGAGAGACGGGAGGAGAGGGGACATCCAGAGAGAGACGGGAGGAGAGGGAACCAACAGAGAGAGATGGGAGGAGAGGTGACAAATAGAGAGACATGGGAGGAGAGGGGACAAATAGAGATGGGAGGAGTGGGAACAAATAGAGAGAGACGGGAGGAGAGGGGACAAATAGAGAGAGATGGGAGGAGAGGGGACAAATAGAGAGAGATGGGAGGAGAGGGGACTAACAGAGAGAGAGAGACGGGAGGAGAGGGAACAAACAGAGAGAGACGGGAGAAGAGGGGACAAACAGAGAGAGACTGGAGGAGAGGGGACAAGTAGAGAGAGACGGAAGGAGAGGGTACAAAGAGATAGAGACTGGAGGAGAGGGGACAAATAGAGAGAGACGGGAGGAGAGGGGACAAACAGAGAGAGAGAGACGGCAGGAGAGGGAACAAACAGAGAGACGGGAGGAGAGGGGACAAACAGAGAGAGACTGGAGGAGAAGGGACAAATAGAGAGAGACTGGAGGAGAGGGGACAAACAGAGAGACGGCGGGAGAGGGGACAAACAGAGAGAGACGGGAGGAGAGGGGACAAATAGAGAGAGATGGGAGGAGAGGGGACAAATAGAGAGAGACGGCGGGAGAGTGGACAAACAGAGAGAGATGGGAGTAGAGGGGATCAAACAGAGAGAGATGGGAGTAGAGGGGAACAAACAGAGATAGACAGGAGGAGAGGGGACAAATGGAGAGAGACGGTAGGAGAGGGGACAAATAGAGAGAGACGGGAAGAGGGGACAAATAGAAAGTGACGGGAGGAGAGGGGCACAAACAGAGAGAGACGGGTGGAGAGGGGACAAATAGAGAGAGATGGGAGGAGAGGGAAACAAACAGAGAGAGACGGGAGGAGAGGTCACAACCAGAGAGAGACGGGAGGAGAGGGGACAAATAGAGAGAGACGGGAGGAGAGGGGACAAATAGAGCGAGATAGGAGGTGAGGGGACAAAGAGAGAGAGACGGGAGGAGAGGGGAGCAAACAGAGAGAGACGGGAGGAGAGGGGACAAATAGAGAGAGACGGGAGGAGAGGGGAACAAACAGAGAGAGACGGGAGGAGAGGTCACAAATAGAGAGAGACGGGAGGAGAGGGAACATCCAGAGAGAGACGGGAGGAGAGGGAACCAACAGAGAGAGATGGGAGGAGAGGTGACAAATAGAGAGACATGGGAGGAGAGGGGACAAATAGAGATGGGAGGAGTGGGAACAAATAGAGAGAGACGGGAGGAGAGGGGACAAATAGAGAGAGATGGGAGGAGAGGGGACAAATAGAGAGAGATGGGAGGAGAGGGGACTAACAGAGAGAGAGAGACGGGAGGAGAGGGAACAAACAGAGAGAGACAGGAGAAGAGGGGACAAACAGAGAGAGACTGGAGGAGAGGGGACAAGTAGAGAGAGACGGAAGGAGAGGGTACAAACAGATAGAGACTGGAGGAGAGGGGACAAATAGAGAGAGATGGGAGGAGAGGGGACAAACAGAGAGAGAGACGGCAGGAGAGGGAACAAACAGAGAGACGGGAGGAGAGGGGACAAACAGAGAGAGACTGGAGGAGAAGGGACAAATAGAGAGAGACTGGAGGAGAGGGGACAAACAGAGAGACGGCGGGAGAGGGGACAAACAGAGAGAGACGGGAGGAGAGGGGACAAATAGAGAGAGATGGGAGGAGAGGGGACAAATAGAGAGAGACGGCGGGAGAGTGGACAAACAGAGAGAGATGGGAGTAGAGGGGATCAAACAGAGAGAGATGGGAGTAGAGGGGAACAAACAGAGATAGACAGGAGGAGAGGGGACAAATGGAGAGAGACGGTAGGGGAGGGGACAAATAGAGAGAGACGGGAAGAGGGGACAAATAGAAAGTGACGGGAGGAGAGGGGCACAAACAGAGAGAGACGGGTGGAGAGGGGACAAATAGAGAGAGATGGGAGGAGAGGGAAACAAACAGAGAGAGACGGGAGGAGAGGTCACAACCAGAGAGAGACGGGAGGAGAGGGGACAAATAGAGAGAGACGGGAGGAGAGGGGACAAATAGAGCGAGATAGGAGGTGAGGGGACAAATAGAGAGAGAGACGGGAGGAGAGGGGACAAATAGAGAGAGACTGGAGGAGAGGGGACAAAGAGAGAGAGACGGGCGGAGAGGGGAGCAAACAGAGAGAGACGGGAGGAGAGGGGACAAATAGAGAGAGACGGGAGGAGAGGTCACAAATAGAGAGAGACGGGAGGAGAGGGGACAACCAGAGAGAGACGGGAGGAGAGGGGACAACCAGAGAGAGACGGGAGGAGAGGGGACAAACAGAGAGAGATGGGAGGAGAGGTGACAAACAGAGAGAGAGACGGGAGGAGAGGGAACAAACAGAGAGAGACTGGAGGAGAGGGGACAAATAGAGAGAGACGGGAGGAGAGGGGACAAACAGAGAGAGGGGACAAACAGAGAGAGATGGGATGAGAGGGGTCAAACAGAGAGAGACGGGAGGAGAGGGGACAAATAGAGAGAGATGGGAGGAGAGGGGACAAATAGAGATGGGAGGAGAGGGAACAAATAGAGTTAGTGGGAGGAGAGGGGACAAATAGAGAGAGATGGGAGGAGAGGGGACAAATAGAGATGGGAGGAGAGGGAACAAATAGAGAGAGACGGGAGGAGAGGGGACAAATAGAGAGAGATGGGAGGAGATGGGACAAATAGAGAGAGATGGGAGGAGAGGGGACAAACAGAGAGAGATGGAAGGAGAGGAGAACAAATAGAGAGAGATGGGAGGAGATGGGACAAATAGAGAGAGATGGGAGGAGAGGGGACAAATAGAGAGAGATGGGAGGAGATTGGACAAATAGAGAGAGATGGGAGGAGAGGGGACAAATAGAGATGGGAGGAGAGGGAACAAATAGAGACAGACGGGAGGAGAGGGGAACAAATAGAGAGAGATTGGAGGAGAGGGGACAAATAGAGAGAGAAGGGAGGAGAGGGGACAAATAGAGAGAGACGGGAGGAGAGGGGACAAATAGAGAGAGACGGGAGGAGAGGGGACAAATAGAGAGAGATGGGAGGAGAGGGGACAAGGAGCGAGATGGGAGGAGAGGGGACAAACAGAGAGAGACGGGAGGAGAGGGGACAAATAGAGAGAGACGGGAGGATAGGGGACAAATAGAGAGAGACGGGAGGAGAGGGGACAAATAGAGAGAGACGGGAGGAGAGGGGACAAATAGAGAAAATTGGGAGGAGAGGAAAACAAATAGAGAGAGATGGGAGGAGAGGGAACAAATAGAGAGACGGGAGGAGAGGGGACAAATAGAGAGAGACGGGAGGAGAGGGGACAAATAGAGAGAGACGGGAGGAGAGGAGAAAAAACAGAGAGAGATGGAAGGAGAGGGGACAAATAGAGAGAGACGGGAGGAGAGGGGACAAATAGAGAGAGACGGGAGGAAAGGGGACAAAGAGAGAGAGATGGGAGGAGAGGGGACATATAGAGAGAGACGGGAGGAGAGGGGACAAAGAGAGAGAGACAGGAGGAGAGGGGACAAACAGAGGGATACGGGAGGAGAGGGGACAAATAGAGAGAGACGGGAGGAGAGGGGACAAATAGAGAGAGACGTGAGGAGAGGGGACATAGAGAGAGAGACGGGAGGAGAGGGGAACAAACAGAGAGAGACGGGAGGAGAGGGGACAAATAGAGAGAGATGGGAGGAGAGCTGAACAAACAGAGAGAGACGGCAGGAGAGGGGACAAATAGAGATAGACGGGAGGAGAGGGGGACAAACAGAGAGAGACGGGAGGAGAGGGGACAAATAGAGAGAGACAGGAGGAGAGGGGACAAAAAGAGAGAGACGGGAGGAGAGGGGAACAAACAGAGAAAGACGGGAGGAGAGGGGAACAAACAGAGAGAGATGGGAGTAGAGGGGACAAACAGAGAGAGATGGGTGTAGAGGGGAACAAACAGAGATAGACAGGAGGAGAGGGGGCAAATGGAGAGAGACGGAAGGTGAGGGGACAAATAGAGAGAGACGGGAGGAGAGGGGTCAAATAGAGAGAGACGGGAGGAGAGGGGACAAATAGAGAGAATTGGGAGGAGAGGGAACAAATAGAGAGAGACGGGGGGAGAGGGGACAACAAGGGAGAGACGGGAGGAGAGGGGACAAATAGAGAGAGACGGGAGGAGAGGAGAGGAGAACAAACAGAGAGAGACAGAAGGAGAGGGGACAAATAGAGAGAGACGGGAGAAGAGGGGACAAATAGAGAGAGATGGGAGGAGAGGAGACAAATAGAGAGAGACGGGAGGTGAGGGGACAAATAGAGAGAGACGGGAGGAGAGGGGACAAAGAGAGAGAGACGGGAGGAGAGGGGACAAATAGAGAGAGACGGGAGGAGGGGAGAACAAACAGAGAGAGACGGAAGGAGAGGGGACAAATAGAGAGAGATGGGAGAAGAGGGGACAAATAGAGAGAGATGGGAGGAGAGGGGACAAAGAGAGAGAGACGGGAGGAGAGGGGACAAATAGAGAGAGACAGGAGGAGAGGGGACAAAGAGAGAGAGACGGGAGGAGAGGGGACAAACAGAGGGAGACGGGAGGAGAGGGGACAAATAGAGAGAGACGGGAGGAGAGGGGACATAGAGAGAGAGATTGGAGGAGAAGGGAACAAACAGAGAGAGACGGGAGGAGAGGGGTCAAATAGAGAGAGACGGGAGGAGAGCTGAACAAACAGAGAGAGACGGCAGGAGAGGGGACAAATAGAGATAGACAGGAGGAGAGGGGAACAAACAGAGAGAGACGGGAGGAGAGGGGACAAATAGAGAGAGACGGGAGGAGAGGGGACAAAGAGAGAAAGACGGGAGGAGAGGGGAACAAACAGAGAGACGGGAGGAGAGTGGAACAAACAGAGAGAGATGGGAGTAGAGGGGATCTTACAGAGAGAGATGGGAGTAGAGGGGAACAAACAGAGATAGACAGGAGGAGAGGGGACAAATGGAGAGAGAAGGGAGGAGAGAGGACAAATAGAGAGAGACGGGAAGAGAGGGGACAAATAGAGAGAGACGGGAGGAGAGGGGAACAAACAGAGAGAGACGGGTGGAGTGGGGACAAACAGAGAGAGACGGGAGGAGAGGTCACAAATAGAGAGAGACGGGAGGAGAGGGGACAAACAGAGAGAGACGGGAGGAGAGGGGACAAACAGAGAGAGACGGGAGGAGAGGGGACAAATAGAGCTAGATGGGAGGTGAGGGGACAAATAGAGAGAGACGGGAGGAGAGCGGACAAATAGAGAGAGACGGGAGGAGAGGGGACAAAGAGAGAGAGACGGGAGGAGAGCGGAGCAAACAGAGAGAGACGGGAAGTGAGGGGACAAATAGAGAGAGAAGGGAGGAGAGGGGAACAAACAGAGAGAGACGGGAGGAGAGGTCACAAATAGAGGGAGACGGGAGGAGAGGGGACAACCAGAGAGAGAAGGGACAAACAGAGAGAGATGGGAGGAGAGGTGACAAATAGAGAGAGATGGGAGGAGAGGGGACAAATAGAGATGGGAGGAGTGGGAACAAATAGAGAGAGACGGGTGGAGAGGGGACAAACAGAGAGTGATGGGAGGAGATGGGACAAATAGAGAGAGATGGGAGGAGAGAGGACAAATAGAGATGGGAGGAGAGGGAACAAATAGAGAGAGACGGGAGGAGAGGAGACAAATAGAGAGAGACAGGAGGAGAGGGAGCAAATAGAGAGTGACGGGAGGAGAGGGAACAAACAGAGAGAGACGGGAGGAGAGGGGACAAATAGAAAGAGATGGGAGGAGAGGGGACAAATAGAGAGAGATGGGAGGAGAGGGAACAAATAGAGAGAGATGGGAGGAGAGGGAACAAACAGAGAAAGACGGGAGCAGAGGGGACAAATAGAGATGGGAGGAGAGGGGACAAACAGAGAGAGAGACTGGAGGAGAGGGGACAAATAGAGAGACGGGAGGAGAGGGGACAAACAGAGAGAGAGACGGGAGGAGAGGGAACAAACAGAGAGAGACGGGAGGAGAGGGGACAAACAGAGAGAGACTGGAGGAGAGGGGACAAGTAGAGAGAGACGGGAGGAGAGGGTACAAACAGAGAGAGACTGGAGGAGAGGGGACAAATAGAGAGAGACGGGAGGAGAGGGGACAAACAGAGAGAGAGACGGCAGGAGAGGGGACAAACAGAGAGAGACGGCGGGAGAGGGGACAAACAGAGAGAGACTGGAGGAGAGGGGACAAATAGAGAGAGATGGGAGGAGAGGGGACAAATAGAGAGAGACGGCGGGAGAGTGGACAAACAGAGAGAGATGGGAGTAGAGGGGATCAAACAGAGAGAGATGGGAGTAGAGGGGAACAAACAGAGATAGACAAGAGGAGAGGGGACAAATGGAGAGAGACGGTAGGAGAGGGGACAAATAGAGAGAGACGGGAAGAGAGGGGACAAATAGAAAGAGACGGGAGGAGAGGGGAACAAACAGAGAGAGACGGGTGGAGAGGGGACAAATAGAGAGAGATGGGAGGAGAGGGAAACAAACAGAGAGAGACGGGAGAAGAGGTCACAACCAGAGAGAGACGGGAGGAGAGGGGACAAATAGAGAGAGACGGGAGAAGAGGGGACAAATAGAGCGAGATGGGAGGTGAGGTAACAAATTGAGAGAGACGGGAGGAGAGGGGACAAATAGAGAGAGATGGGAGGAGAGGGGACAAAGAGAGAGAGACGGGAGGAGAGGGGAGCAAACAGAGAGAGACGGGAGAAGAGGGGACAAATAGAGAGAGACGGGAGGAGAGGGAACAAACAGAGAGAGACGGGAGGAGTGGTCACAAATAGAGAGAGATGGGAGGAGAGGGGACATCCAGAGAGAGACGGGAGGAGAGGGAACCAACAGAGAGAGATGGGAGGAGAGGTGACAAATAGAGAGACATGGGAGGAGAGGGGACAAATAGAGATGGGAGGAGTGGGAACAAATAGAGAGAGACGGGAGGAGAGGGGACAAATAGAGAGAGATGGGAGGAGAGGGGACAAATAGAGAGAGATGGGAGTTGAGGGGACTAACAGAGAGAGAGAGACGGGAGGAGAGGGAACAAACAGAGAGAGACGGGAGGAGAGGGGACAAACAGAGAGAGACTGGAGGAGAGGGGACAAGTAGAGAGAGACGGAAGGAGAGGGTACAAACAGAGAGAGAGACGGCAGGAAAGGGAACAAACAGAGAGACGGGAGGAGAGGGGACAAACAGAGAGAGACTGGAGGAGAAGGGACAAATAGAGAGAGACGGGAGGAGAGGGGACAAACAGAGAGACGGCGGGAGAGGGGACAAACAGAGAGAGACGGGAGGAGAGGGGACAAATAGAGAGAGATGGGAGGAGAGGGGACAAATAGAGAGAGACGGCGGGAGAGTGGACAAACAGAGAGAGATGGGAGTAGAGGGGATCAAACAGAGAGAGATGGGAGTAGAGGAGAACAAACAGAGATAGACTGGAGGAGAGGGGACAAATGGAGAGAGACGGTAGGAGAGGGGACAAATAGAGAGAGACGGGAAGAGGGGACAAATAGAAAGTGACGGGAGGAGAGGGGAACAAACAGAGAGAGACGGGTGGAGAGGGGACAAATAGAGAGAGATGGGAGGAGAGGGAAACAAACAGAGAGAGATGGGAGGAGAGGTCACAACCAGAGAGAGACGGGAGGAGATGGGACAAATAGAGAGAGACGGGAGGAGAGGGGACAAATAGAGCAAGATGGGAGGTGAGGGGACAAATAGAGAGAGACGGGAGGAGAGGGGACAAATAGAGAGAGACGGGAGGAGAGGGGACAAAGAGAGAGAGACGGGCGGAGAGGGGAGCAAACAGCGAGAGACGGGAGGAGAGGGGACAAATAGAGAGAGACGGGAGGAGAGGTCACAAATAGAGAGAGACGGGAGGAGAGGGGACAACCAGAGAGAGACGGGAGGAGAGGGGACAACCAGAGAGAGACGGGAGGAGAGGGGACAAACAGAGAGAGATGGGAGGAGAGGTGACAAACAGAGAGAGAGACGGGAGGAGAGGGAACAAACAGAGAGAGACTGGAGGAGAGGGGACAAATAGAGAGAGACGGGAGGAGAGGGGACAAACAGAGAGAGGGGACAAACAGAGAGAGATGGGATGAGAGGGGTCAAACAGAGAGAGACGGGAGGAGAGGGGACAAATAGAGAGAGATGGGAGGAGAGGGGACAAATAGAGATGGGAGGAGAGGGAACAAATAGAGTTAGTGGGAGGAGAGGGGACAAATAGAGAGAGATGGGAGGAGAGGGGACAAATAGAGATGGGAGGAGAGGGAACAAATAGAGAGAGATGGGAGGAGAGGGGACAAATAGAGAGAGATGGGAGGAGATGGGACAAATAGAGAGAGATGGGAGGAGAGGGGACAAACAGAGAGAGATGGAAGGAGAGGAGAACAAATAGAGAGAGATGGGAGGAGATGGGACAAATAGAGAGAGATGGGAGGAGAGGGGACAAGGAGCGAGATGGGAGGAGAGGGGACAAACAGAGAGAAACGGGAGGAGAGGGGACAAATAGAGAGAGACGGGAGGAGAGGGGACAAATAGAGAGAGACGGGAGGAGAGGGGACAAATAGAGAGAGATGGGAGGAGAGGGGACAAATAGAGAAAATTGGGAGGAGAGGGAACAAATAGAGAGAGATGGGAGGAGAGGGAACAAATAGAGAGACGGGAGGAGAGGGGACAAATAGAGAGAGACGGGAGGAGAGGGGACAAATAGAGAGAGACGGGAGGAGAGGAGAAAAAACAGAGAGAGATGGAAGGAGAGGGAACAAATAGAGAGAGATGGGAGGAGAGGGGACAAATAGAGAGAGATGGGAGGAGATGGGACAAATAGAGAGAGAAGGGAGGAGAGGGGACAAATAGAGAGAGACGGGAGGAGAGGGGACAAATAGAGAGAGATGGGAGGAGAGGGGACAAGGAGCGAGATGGGAGGAGAGGGGACAAACAGAGAGAGATGGGAGGAGAGGGGACAAATAGAGAGAGACGGGAGGAGAGGGGACAAATAGAGAGAGACGGGAGGAGAGGGGACAAATAGAGAGAGACGGGAGGAGAGGGGACAAATAGAGAAAATTGGGAGGAGAGGGAACAAATAGAGAGAGATGGGAGGAGAGGGAACAAATAGAGAGACGGGAGGAGAGGGGACAAATAGAGAGAGATGGGAGGAGAGGGGACAAATAGAGAGAGACGGGAGGAGAGGAGAAAAAACAGAGAGAGATGGAAGGAGAGGGGACAAATAGAGAGAGACGGGAGGAGAGGGGACAAATAGAGAGAGATGGGAGGAAAGGGGACAAAGAGAGAGAGACGGGAGGAGAGGGGACATATAGAGAGAGACGGGAGGAGAGGGGACAAAGAGAGAGAGACAGGAGGAGAGGGGACAAACAGAGGGATACGGGAGGAGAGCGGACAAATAGAGAGAGACGGGAGGAGAGGGGACAAATAGAGAGAGACGTGAGGAGAGGGGACATAGAGAGAGAGACGGGAGGAGAGTGGAACAAACAGAGAGAGACGGGAGGAGAGGGGACAAATAGAGAGAGATGGGAGGAGAGCTGAACAAACAGAGAGAGACGGCAGGAGAGGGGACAAATAGAGATAGACGGGAGGAGAGGGGGACAAACCGAGAGAGACGGGAGGAGAGGGGACAAATAGAGAGAGACAGGAGGAGAGGGGACAAAGAGAGAGAGACGGGAGGAGAGGGGAACAAACAGAGAGAGACGGGAGGAGAGGGGAACAAACAGAGAGAGATGGGAGTAGAGGGGACAAACAGAGAGAGATGGGTGTAGAGGGGAACAAACAGAGATAGACAGGAGGAGAGGGGGCAAATGGAGAGAGACGGAAGGTGAGGGGACAAATAGAGAGAGACGGGAGGAGAGGGGTCAAATAGAGAGAGACGGGAGGAGAGGGGACAAATAGAGAGAATTGGGAGGAGAGGGGACAAATAGACAGACGGGAGGAGAGGGGACAAATAGAGAGAGACGGGAGGAGAGGGGACAAATAGAGAGAGACGGGAGGAGAGGAGAGGAGAACAAACAGAGAGATGGAAGGAGAGGGGACAAATAGAGAGAGACGGGAGAAGAGGGGACAAATAGAGAGAGATGGGAGGAGAGGGGACAAAGAGAGAGAGACGGGAGGAGAGGGGACAAATAGAGAGAGACGGGAGGAGAGGGGACAAAGAGAGAGAGACGGGAGGAGAGGGGACAAACAGAGGGAGACGGGAGGAGAGGGGACAAATAGAGAGAGACGTGAGGAGAGGGGACAAATAGAGAGAGATGGGAGGAGAGGGGACATAGAGAGAGAGATTGGAGGAGAAGGGAACAAACAGAGAGAGACGGGAGGAGAGGGGTCAAATAGAGAGAGACGGGAGGAGAGCTGAACAAACAGAGAGAGACGGGAGGAGAGGGGACAAATAGAGAGAGACGGGAGGAGAGGGGACAAAGAGAGAGAGACGGGAGGAGAGGGGAACAAACAGAGAGACGGGAGGAGAGGGGAACAAACAGAGAGAGATGGGAGTAGAGGGGATCTAACAGAGAGAGATGGGAGTAGAGGGGAACAAACAGAGATAGACAGGAGGAGAGGGGACAAATGGAGAGAGACGGGAGGAGAGGGGACAAATAGAGAGAGACGGGAAGAGAGGGGACAAATAGAGAGAGACGGGAGGAGAGGGGAACAAACAGAGAGAGACGGGTGGAGTGGGGACAAATAGATAGAGACGGGAGGAGAGGGAAACAAACAGAGAGAGACGGGAGGAGAGGTCACAAATAGAGAGAGACGGGAGGAGAGGGGACAAACAGAGAGAGACGGGAGGAGAGGGGACAAACAGAGAGAGACGGGAGGAGAGGGGACAAATAGGGCGAGATGGGAGGTGAGGGGACAAATAGAGAGAGACGGGAGGAGAGCGGACAAATAGAGAGAGACGGGAGGAGAGGGGACAAAGAGAGAGAGACGGGAGGAGAGCGGAGCAAACAGAGAGAGACGGGAAGAGAGGGGACAAATAGAGAGAGAAGGGAGGAGAGGGGACCAAACAGAGAGAGACGGGAGGAGAGGTCACAAATAGAGGGAGACGGGAGGAGAGGGGACAACCAGAGAGAGATGGGAGGAGAGGTGACAAATAGAGAGAGATGGGAGGAGAGGGGACAAATAGAGATGGGAGGAGTGGGAACAAATAGAGAGAGACGGGAGGAGAGGGGACAAACAGAGAGAGATGGGAGGAGATGGGACAAATAGAGAGAGATGGGAGGAGAGATGACAAATAGAGATGGGAGGAGAGGGAACAAATAGAGAGAGACGGGAGGAGAGGAGACAAATAGAGAGAGACAGGAGGAGAGGGAGCAAATAGTGAGTGACGGGAGGAGAGGGAACAAACAGAGAGAGACGGGAGGAGAGGGGACAAATAGAGAGAGACGGGAGGAGAGGGGACAAATAGAGAGAGATGGGAGGAGAGGGAACAAATAGAGAGAGATGGGAGGAGAGGAGAACAAACAGAGAGAGACGGAAGGAGAGGGGAAAACTAGAGAGAGACGGGAGAAGAGGGGACAAATAGAGAGAGACAGGAGGAGAGGGGACAAAGAGAGAGAGACGGGAGGAGAGGGGACAAAGAGAGAGAGACGGGAGGAGAGGGGACAAACAGAGAGAGACGGGAGGAGAGGGGACGAATAGAGAGAGACGGGAGGAGAGGGGACAAACAGAGAGAGACGGGAGGAGAGGGGACAAAGAGAGAGAGACGGGAGGAGAGGGGAACAAACAGAGAGAGACGGGAGGAGAGGGGACAAATAGAGAGAGACGGGAGGAGAGCTGAACAAACAGAGAGAGACGGCAGGAGAGGGGACAAATAGAGAGAGACTGGAGGAGAGGGGAAAAAACAGAGAGAGACGGGAGGAGAGGGGACAAACAGAGAGAGACGGGAAGAGAGGGGAACAAACAGAGAGAGACGGGAGGAGAGGTCACAAATAGAGAGAGATGGGAGGAGAGGGGAACAAACAGAGAGAGACGAGAGGAGAGGTCACAAATAGAGAGAGACGGGAGGAGAGGGGACAAACAGAGAGAGATGGGAGGAGAGGGGACAAATAGAGAGAGATGGGAGGAGAGCGGACAAATAGAGAGAGATGGGAGGAGAGGGGACAAATAGAGAGAGACGGGAGGAGAGGGGACAAATAGAGAGAGAAGGGAGGAGAGGGGACAAATAGACAGAGAAGGGAGGAGAGTGGAACAAACAGAGAGAGACGGGAGGAGAGGTGACAAATAGAGAGAGACGGGAGGAGAGGGGAACAAACAGAGAGAGACGGGAGGAGAGGGCTCAAACAGAGAGAGACGGGAGGAGAGGGGAACAAACAGAGAGAGACGGGAGGAGAGGGCTCAAACAGAGAGAGACGGGAGGAGAGGGCTCAAACAGAGAGAGACAGGAGGAGAGGGGATAAACAGAGAGAGATGGGAGGAGAGGGGTCAAACAGAGAGAGATGGGAGGAGAGGGGACAAATAGAGAGAGATGGGAGGAGAGGGGACAAATAGAGATGGGAGGAGAGGGAACAAATAGAGTTAGTGGGAGGAGAGGGGACAAATAGAGAGAGATGGGAGGAGAGGGGACAAATAGAGATGGCAGGAGAGGGAACAAATATAGAGAGACGGGAGGAGAGGGGACAAATAGGGAGAGATGGGAGGAGATGGGACAAATAGAGAGAGATGGGAGGAGAGGGGACAAACAGAGAGAGATGGGAGGAGAGGAGAACAAATAGATAGAGATGGGAGGAGATGGAACAAATAGAGAGAGATGGGAGGAGAGGGGACAATTAGAGAGAGATGGGAGGAGAGGGGACAATTAGAGAGAGATGGGAGGAGAGGGAACAAATAGAGAGAGATGGGAGGAGAGGGGACAAATAGAGAGAGATGGGAGGAGAGGGGACAAATAGAGATCGGAGGAGAGGGAACAAATAGAGAGAGATGGGAGGAGAGGGGAACAAACAGAGAAAGACCGGAGGAGAGGGGACAAATAGAGAGAGACGGGAGGAGAGGGGACAAATAGAGAGAGATGGGAGGAGAGGGGACAAATAGAGAGAGACGGGAGGAGCGGGGACAAATAGAGAGAGATGGGAGGAGAGGGGACAAATACAAAGAGACGGGAGGAGAGGGGACAAATAGAGAGAGATGGGAGGAGAGGGGGCAAAGAGCGAGATGGGAGGAGAGGGGACAAATAGAGAGAGACGGGAGGAGAGGGGACTAACAGAGAGAGATGAGAGGAGAGGGGACAAATAGAGAGAGATGAGAGGAGAGGGGACAAATAGAGAAAGATGAGAGGAGAGGGGACAAATAGAGAGAGACGGGAGGAGAGGGGACAAAGAGAGAGAGACGGGAGGAGAGGGGACAAAGAGAGAGAGACGGGAGGAGAGGGGAACAAACAGAGAGAGACGGGAGGAGAGGGGACAAATAGAGAGAGACGGGAGGAGAGGCGACAACCAGAGAGACACGGGAGGAGAGGGGATAAACAGAGAGAGACGAGAGGAGAGGTGACAAAAAGAGAGAGATGGTAGGAGAGGGGACAAATAGAGAAGGGAGGAGTGGGAACAAATAGAGAGAGACGGGAGGAGAGGGGACTAACAGAGAGAGATGGGAGGAGAGGGGACAAATAGAGCGAGATGAGAGGAGAGGGGACAAATAGAGATGGGAGGAGAGGGAACAAATATAGAGAGACGGGAGGAGAGGAGACAAATAGAGAGAGACAGGAGGAGAGGGAACAAATAGAGAGTGACGGGAGGAGAGGGAACAAACAGAGAGAGAGACGGAAGAGAGGGGACAAATAGAGAGAGATGGGAGGAGAGGGAACAAATAGAGAGAGATGGGAGGAGAGGGGACAAATAGAGAGAGCCGGAAGGAGAGGGAACAAACAGAGAGAGAGATGGGAGGAGAGGGGACAAACAGAGAGAGAGACGGGAGGAGAGAGGACAAAGAGAGAGAGACTGGAGGAGAGGGGACAAATAGAGAGAGAAGGGAGGAGAGGGGACAAATAGAGAGGGACGGCGGAAGAGGGGACAAACAGAGAGAGACGGGAGGAGAGGGGAGAAACAGAGATAGACGGGAGGAGAGGTGACAAACAGAGAGAGACGGGAGGAGAGGGGAGGAGAGGGGACAAACAGAGAGAGACGGGAGGAGAGGGGACAAACAGAGAGAGATGGGAGTAGAGGGGACAAACAGAGAGAGAAGGGAATAGAGGGAAGAAACAGAGAGAGATGGGAGTAGAGGGGAACAAACAGAGAGAGATGGGAGGAGAGGGGACAAATAGAGAGAATTGGGAGGAGAGGGAACAAATAGAAAGAGATGGGAGGAGAGGGAACAAATAGAGAGAGACGGGAGGAGAGGGGACAAATAGAGAGAGATGGGAGGAGAGGAGAACAAACAGAGAGAGATGGAAGGAGAGGGGACAACTAGAGAGAGACGGGAGAAGAGGGGACAAATAGAGAGAGACAGGAGGAGAGGGGACAAAGAGAGAGAGACGGGAGGAGAGTGGACAAATAGAGAGAGACGGGAGGAGAGGGGACAAAGAGAGAGAGACGGGAGGAGAGGGGGCAAACAGAGGGAGACGGGAGGAGAGGGGACGAATAGAGAGAGACGGGAGGAGAGGGGACAAACAGAGAGAGACGGGAGGAGAGGGGACAAAGAGAGAGAGACGGGAGGAGAGGGGAACAAACAGAGAGAGACGGGAGGAGAGGGGACAAAGAGAGAGAGACGGGAGGAGAGGGGAACAAACAGAGAGAGACGGCAGGAGAGGGGACAAATAGAGAGAGACTGGAGGAGAGGGGAAAAAACAGAGAGAGACGGGAGGAGAGGGGACAAACAGAGAGAGACGGGAAGAGAGGGGAACAAACAGAGAGAGACGGGAGGAGAGGTCACAAACAGAGAGAGACGGGAGGAGAGGGGAACAAACAGAGAGAGACGGGAGGAGAGGTCACAAATAGAGAGAGACGGGAGGAGAGGGGACAAACAGAGAGAGATGGGAGGAGAGGGGACAAATAGAGAGAGATGGGAGGAGAGGGGACAAATAGAGAGAGATGGGAGGAGAGGGGACAAATAGAGAGAGACGGGAGGAAAGGGGACAAATAGAGAGAGAAGGGAGGAGAGGGGACAAATAGACAGAGAAGGGAGGAGAGTGGAACAAACAGAGAGAGACGGGAGGAGAGGTGACAAATAGAGAGAGACGGGAGGAGAGGGGAACAAACAGAGAGAGACGGGAGGAGAGGGCTCAAACAGAGAGAGACGGGAGGAGAGGGGAACAAACAGAGATAGACGGGAGGAGAGGGCTCAAACAGAGAGAGACAGGAGGAGAGGGCTCAAACAGAGAGAGACAGGAGGAGAGGGGACAAACAGAGAGAGATGGGAGGAGAGGGGACAAATAGAGATGGGAGGAGAGGGAACAAATAGAGTTAGTGGGAGGAGAGGGGACAAATAGAGAGAGATGGGAGGTGAGGGGACAAATAGAGATGGGAGGAGAGGGAACAAATATAGAGAGACGGGAGGAGAGGGGACAAATAGGGAGAGATGGGAGGAGATGGGACAAATAGAGAGAGATGGGAGGAGAGGGGACAAACAGAGAGAGATGGGAGGAGAGGAGAACAAATAGATAGAGATGGGAGGAGATGGTACAAATAGAGAGAGATGGGAGGAGAGGGGACAAACAGAGAGAGATGGGAGGAGAGGAGAACAAATAGATAGAGATGGGAGGAGATGGGACAAATAGAGAGAGATGGGAGGAGAGGGGACAAATAGAGAGAGATGGGAGGAGAGGGGACAATTAGAGAGAGATGGGAGGAGAGGGGACAAATAGAGAGAGATGGGAGGAGAGGGGACAAATAGAGAGAGATGGGAGGAGAGGGGACAAATAGAGATCGGAGGAGAGGGAACAAATAGAGAGAGATGGGAGGAGAGGGGAACAAACAGAGAAAGACCGGATGAGAGGGGACAAATAGAGAGAGACGGGAGGAGAGGGGACAAATAGAGAGAGATGGGAGGAGAGGGGACAAATAGAGAGAGATTGGAGGAGAGGGAACAAATAGAGAGAGAAGGGAGGAGAGGGGACAAATAGAGAGAGACGGGAGGAGAGGGGACAAATAGAGAGAGACGGGAGGAGAGGGGACAAATAGAGAGAGATGGGAGGAGAGGGGACAAAGAGCGAGATGGGAGGAGAGGGGACAAACAGAGAGAGACGGGAGGAGAGGGGACAAATAGAGAGAGATGGGAGGAGAGGGGTCAAATAGAGAGAGATGGGAGGAGAGGGGACATATAGAGAGAGACGGGAGGAGAGGGGACAAATAGAGAGAGATTAGAAGACAGGGGACAAATAGAGAGAGATGGGAGGAGAGGGGACAAATAGAGAGAGACAGGAGGAGAGGGAACAAATAGAGAGAGACGGGAGGAGAGGGGACAAATAGAGAGAGATGGGAGGAGAGGGGACAAAGAGCGAGATGGCAGGAGAGGTGACAAATAGAGAGAGACAGGAGGAGAGGGGAATAAACAGAGAGAGACGTGAGGAGAGGGGAACAAACAGAGATGTGCCTTATTCATAGACATACATTT
Organism: Taudactylus pleione; assembly: GCA_031769625.1. Taxonomy (NCBI): domain Eukaryota; kingdom Metazoa; phylum Chordata; class Amphibia; order Anura; family Myobatrachidae; genus Taudactylus; species Taudactylus pleione. The sequence goes on along the minus strand of JAUIMM010001350.1, from coordinate 478,659 downwards.
ATATCCCTGATCTCCTCTCCATTATGGGTCTTATTCAAATACATACATTTATATCCCTGATCTCTCCATGATGGGCCTTATTCATAGACATACATTTATATCTCTGATCTCCTCTCCATTATGGGCCTTATTCATAGACATACATTTATATCCCTGATCTCCTCTCCATGATGTGCCTTATTCATAGACTTACATTTATATCCCTGATCTCTCCATGATGGGCCTTATTCATAGACATACATATATATCCCTGATCTCCTCTCCATGATGGGCCTTATTCATAGACATACATTTATATCCCTGATCTCCTCTCCATGATGTGCCTTATTCATATACATACATTTATATCCCGGATCTCCACTCCATGATGGGCCTTATTCATATACATACATATATATCCCTCATCTCCTCTCCATGATGTGCCTTATTCATATACATACATTTATATCCCTGATCTCCTCTCCATGATGTGCCTTATTCATATACATACATTTATATCCCGGATCTCCACTCCATGATGGGCCTTATTCATATACATACATATATATCCCTCATCTCCTCTCCATGATGTGCCTTATTCATAGACATACATTTATATCCCTGATCTCTCCATGATGGGCCTTATTCATAGACATACATTTATCTCCCTGATCTCCTCTCCATGATGAGCCTTATTCAAAGACATACATTTATATCCGTGATCTCCTCTCCATGAAGTGCCTTATTCATAGACATACATTTATATCCGTGATCTCCTCTCCATGATGTGCCTTATTCATATACATATATTTATATACCTGATCACCTCTCCATGATGTGCCTTATTCATAGACGTACATTTACATCCCTGATCTCCTCTCCATGATGGGCCTTATTCATATACATACATTTATATCCCTGATATCTCTCCATGATAGGGATTATTCATAGACATACATTTATATCCCTGACATCTCTCCATGATAGGGATTCTTCATAGACATACATTTATATCCCTGATATCCTCTCTATGATGTCCCTTATTCGTATACATACATTTATATCCCTGATCTCCTCTCCAGGATGTGTTATTCATAGACTTACATTTATATCCCTGATGACTCCATAATGTGCCTTATTCATAGACTTACCTTTATAACCCTGATCTCCTCTCCATGATGTGCCTTATTCATAGACATACATTTATATCCCTGATGTCTCCACAATTTGCCTTATTCATATAATAACATTTATATCCCTGATCTCCTCTCCATGATGTGCCAAATTCATAGACATACATTTATATCCCTGATCTCTCCATGATGTGCCTTATTCATAGACATACATTTATATCCCTGATCTCCTCTCCATGATGTGCCTTATTCATAGACATACATTTATATCCCTTATCTCCTCTCCATGATGTGCCTTATTCATAGACATACATTTATATCCCTGATCTCTCCATGATGTGCCTTTTTCATAGATATACATTTATATCCTCGATCTCCTCTCCATGATGTGCCTTATTCATATACAAACATTTATATCCCTGATCTCCTCTCCATGATGTGCCTTATTTATATACATAAATTTATATCCTTGATCTCCTCTCCATGATGTGCCTTATTCATATACAAACATTTATATCCCTGATCTCTTCTCCATGATGTGCCTTATTCATAGACATTCATTTATATCCCTGATCTCCTCTCCATGATTTGCCTTATTCATATACATACATATATATCCCTGATCTCCTCTCCATGATGTCCCTTATTCATATACATACATATATATCCCTGATCTCCTCTCTATGATGGGCCTTATTCATAGACATACATTTATATCCCTGATCTTATCTCTATGATGGGCCTTATTTATAGACATACATTTATATCCCTGATCTCCTCTCCATGATTTGCCTTATTCATAGACATACATTTATATCCATGATCTCCTCTCCATGATGTGCCTTATTCATACACTTACATTTATATCCCTGATCTCCACTCCATGATGTGCCTTATTCATAGACATATATTTATATCCCTGATCTCCACTCCATGATGTGCCTTATTCATAGACATATATTTATATCCCTGATCTCCTCTCCATGATGGGCCTTATTCATAGATATACATTTATATCCCTGATCTCCTCTCCATTATGGGCCTTATTCATAGACTTACATTTATATCGCTGATCTCCTCTCGATGATGGGCCTTATCCACATACATACATTTATATCTCTGATCTCTCCATGATGGGCCTTATTCATAGACATACATTTATATCCCTGATCTAATCTCTATGATGGGCCTTATTCATAGACATACATTTATATCCCTGATCTCCTCTCCATGATGTGCCTTATTCATATACATACATATATATCCCTGATCTCCTCTCTATGATGGGCCTTATTCATAGACATACATTTATATCCCTGATCTAATCTCTATGATGGGCCTTATTCATAGACATACATTTATATCCCTGATCTCCTCTCCAGGATTTGCCTTATTCATATACATACATATATATCCGTGATCTCCTCTCTATGATGTGCTTTATTCATAGACATACATTTATATCCCTGATCTCCTCTCCATTATGGGTCTTATTCATATACATACATTTATATCCCTGATCTCTCCATGATGGGCCTTATTCATAGACATACATTTATATCCCTGATCTCCTCTCCATTATGGGCCTTATTCATAGACATACATTTGTATCCCTGATCTCCTCTCCATGATGTGCCTTATTCATATACATACATTTATATCCCTGATCTCCTCTCCATGATGTGCCTTTTTCATAGGCTTACATTTATATACCTGATCACCTCTCCATGATGTGACTTATTCATAGACATACATTTATATCCCTGATCTCCTCTCCATGATGGGCCTTATTCATATACATACATTTATATCCCTGATATCTCTCCATGATGTGCCTTATTCATAGACATACATTTATATCCCTGATATCTCTCCATGATAGGGATTCTTCATAGACATACATTTATATCCCTGATATCCTCTCTATGATGTGCCTTATTCCTATACATACATTTATATCCCTGATCTCCTCTCCAGGATGTGTTATTCATAGACTTACATTTATATCCCTGATGTCTCCATAAAGTGCCTTATTCATAGACTTACCTTTATAACCCTGATCTCCTCTCCATGATGTGCCTTATTCATAGACATACATTTATATCACTGATGTCTCCACAATTTGCATTATTCATATACATACATTTATATCCCTGATCACCTCTCCATGATGGGCCTTATTCATATACATACATTTATATCCCTGATGTCTCCATAAAGTGCCTTATTCATAGTCTTACCTTTATAACCCTGATCTCCTCTCCATGATGTGCCTTATTCATAGACATACATTTATATCCCTGATGTCTCCACAATTTGCTTTATTCATATACATACATTTATATCCCTGATCACCTCTCCATGATGGGCCTTATTCATATACATACATTTATATCCCTGATCTCTCCATGATGTTTCTTATTCATAGACATACATTTATGTCCCTGATCTCCTCTCCATGATGTGCCTTATTCATATACATTCATTTATATCCCTGATCTCCTCTCCATGATGTCCCTTATTCATAGACATACATTTGTATCCCTGATCTCCTCTCCATGATGTGCCTTATTCATATACATACATTTATATCCCTGATCTCTCCATGATGGGCCTTATTCATAGACATACATTTATATCCCTGACCTCCTCTCCATGATGGGCCCTATTCATAGACATACATATATATCCCTGATCTCTCTCCATTATGGGCCTTATTCATAGACATACATTTATATCCCTGATCTCCTCTCCATGATGGGCCTTATTCATAGACATACATTTATATCCCTGATCTCCACTCCATGATGTGCCTTATTCATAGACATATATTTATATCCCTGATCTCCTCTCCATGATGGGCCTTTTTCATAGAAATACATTTATATCCCTGATCTCCTCTCCATTATGGGCCTTATTCATAGACTTACATTTATATCCCTGATCTCCTCTCGATGATGGGCCTTATTCATAGTCATACATTTATATCCATGATCTCCTCTCCATGATGTGCCTTATTCATATACATATATTTATATCCCTGATCACCTCTCCATGATGTGCCCTATTCATAGACATACATTTATATCCCTGATCTCCTCTCCATGATGGGCCTTATTCATATACATACATTTATATCCCTGATATCTCTCCATGATAGGGATTATTCATAGACATACATTTATATCCCTGATATCTCTCCATGATAGGGATTATTCATAGACATACATTTATATCCCTGATATCCTCTCTATGATGTGCCTTATTCCTATACAAACATTTATATCCCTGATCTCCTCTCCAGGATGTGTTATTCATAGACTTACATTTATATCCCTGATGTCTCCATAATATGCCTTATTCATAGACTTACCTTTATAACCCTGATCTCCTCTCCATGATGTGCCTTATTCATAGACCTACATTTATATCCCTGATGTCTCCACAATTTGCCTTATTCATATACATACATTTATATCCCTGATCTCCTCTCCATGATGTGTCAAATTCATAGACATACATTTATAACCCTGATCTCCTCTCCATGATGGGGCTTATTCATAGACATACATTTATATCCCTGATCTACTCTCCATGATGGGCCTTATTGATATACATACATTTATATCCCTGATCTCCTCTCCATGATGGGCTTTATTCATAGACATACATTTATATCCCTGATCACCTCTCCATGATGGGCCTTATTCATATACATACATTTATATCCCTGATCTCTCCATGATGGGCCTTATTCATAGACTTACAGTTATAACCCTGATCTCCTCTCCATGATGTGCCTTATTCATAGACAAACATTTATATCCCTGATGTCTCCACAATGTGCCTTATTCATATACATACATTTATATCCGTGATCTCATCTCCATGATGTGCCAAATTCATAGACATTCATTTATATCCCTGGTCTCCTCTCCATGATGGGGCTTATTCATAGACATACATTTATATCCCTGATCTCCTCTCCATGATGGGGCTTATTCATAGACATACATTTATATCCCTGATCTACTCTCCATGATGGGCCTTATTCATATACATACATTTATATCCCTGATCTCCTCTCCATGATGGGCTTTATTCATAGACATACATTTATATCCCTGATCACCTCTCCATGATGGGCCTTATTCATATACATACATTTATATCCCTGATCTCTCCATGATGTTTCTTATTCATAGACATACATTTATGTCCCTGATCTCCTCTCCATGATGTGCCTTATTCATATACATACATTTATATCCCTGATCTTCTCTCCATGATGTGCCTTATTCATAGACATACATTTATATCCCTGATCTCCTCTCCATGATGTGCCTTATTCATATACATACATTTATATCCCTGATCTCTCCATGATGGGCCTTATTCAAAGACATACATTTATATCCCTGACCTCCTCTCCATGATGGGCCCTATTCATAGACATACATTTATATCCCTGATCTCTCCATGATGTTTCTTATTCATAGACATACATTTATGTCCCTGATCTCCTCTCCATGATGTGCCTTATTCATATACATACATTTATATCCCTGATCTCCTCTCCATGATGTGCCTTATTCATAGACATACATTTGTATCCCTGATCTCCTCTCCATGATGTGCCTTATTCATATACATACATTTATATCCCTGATCTCTCCATGATGGGCCTTATTCATAGACTTACAGTTATAACCCTGATCTCCTCTCCATGATGTGCCTTATTCATAGACAAACATTTATATCCCTGATGTCTCCACAATGTGCCTTATTCATAGACATACATTTATATCCCTGATCTCCTCTCCATGATGTGCCTTATTCATATACATACATTTATATCCCTGATCTCTCCATGATGGGCCTTATTCAAAGACATACATTTATATCCCTGACCTCCTCTCCATGATGGGCCCTATTCATAGACATACATATATATCCCTGATCTCTCTCCATGATGGGCCTTATTCATAGACATACATTTATATCCCTGATCTCCTCTCCATGATGGGCCTTATTCATAGACTTACATTTATATCCCTGATCTCCTCTCGATGATGGGCCTTATCCACATACATACATTTATATCTCTGATCACTCCATGATGGGCCTTATTCATAGACATACATTTATATCCCTGATCTCCTCTCCTTGATGGGCCCTATTCATAGACATACATATATATCCCTGATCTCCTCTCCAAGATGGGCCTTATTCATAGACATACATTTATATCCCTGATCTCCTCTCCTTGATGACCTTATTCATATACATACATTTATATCCCTGATCTCCTCTCCATGATGTGCCTTATTCATATACATACATTTATATCCCTGATCTCCTCTCCATGATGTGCCTTATCCATAGACATTCATTTATATCCCTGATCTCCTCTCCATGATGTGCCTTATTCATATACATACATTTATATCCCTGATCTCCTCTCCATGATGTGCCTTATTCATAGACATACATTAATATCCCTGATCTCCTCTCCATGAAGTGCCTTATTCATATACATACATATATATCCGTGATCTCCTCTCCATGATGTGCCTTTTTCATAGACATACATTTATATCCCTGATCTCCTCTCCATGATGTGCCTTATTCATAGACATATATTTATATCCCTGATATCCTCTCCATGATAGGCCTTATTCATAGACATACATTTATATCCCTGATATCCTATCCATGATAGGCCTTATTCATATACATACATTTATATCCCTGATGTCTCCATAATGTGCCTTATTCATAGACTTACATTTATATCCCTGATCTCCTCTCCATGATGTGCCTTATTCATATACATACATTTATATCCCTGATCTCCTCTCCATGATGGGCCTTATTCATAGACATACATTTATATCCCTGATGTCTCCATGATGTGCCTTATTCATAGACATACATTTATATCCCTGATCTCCTCTCCATGATGTGCCTTATTCATAGACATACATTTATATCCCTTATCTCCTCTCCATGATGTGCCTTATTCATAGACATACATTTATATCCCTGATCTCTCCATGATGTGCCTTATTCATAGATATACATTTATATCCTCGATCTCCTCTCCATGATGTGCCTTATTCATATACAAACATTTATATCCCTGATCTCCTCTCCATGATGTGCCTTATTTATATACATAAATTTATATCCTTGATCTCCTCTCCATGATGTGCCTTATTCATATACAAACATTTATATCCCTGATCTCTTCTCCATGATGTGCCTTATTCATAGACATTCATTTATATCCCTGATCTCCTCTCCATGATTTGCCTTATTCATATACATACATATATATCCCTGATCTCCTCTCCATGATGTCCCTTATTCATATACATACATATATATCCCTGATCTCCTCTCTATGATGGGCCTTATTCATAGACATACATTTATATCCCTGATCTTATCTCTATGATGGGCCTTATTCATAGACATACATTTATATCCCTGATCTCCTCTCCATGATTTGCCTTATTCATATACATACATTTATATCCATGATCTCCTCTCCATGATGGGCCTTATTCATACACTTACATTTATATCCCTGATCTCCACTCCATGATGTGCCTTATTCATAGACATATATTTATATCCCTGATCTCCACTCCATGATGTGCCTTATTCATAGACATATATTTATATCCCTGATCTCCTCTCCATGATGGGCCTTATTCATAGATATACATTTATATCCCTGATCTCCTCTCCATTATGGGCCTTATTCATAGACTTACATTTATATCCCTGATCTCCTCTCGATGATGGGCCTTATCCACATACATACATTTATATCTCTGATCTCTCCATGATGGGCCTTATTCATAGACATACATTTATATCCCTGATCTAATCTCTATGATGGGCCTTATTCATAGACATACATTTATATCCCTGATCTCCTCTCCATGATGTGCCTTATTCATATACATACATATATATCCCTGATCTCCTCTCTATGATGGGCCTTATTCATAGACATACATTTATATCCCTGATCTAATCTCTATGATGGGCCTTATTCATAGACATACATTTATATCCCTGATCTCCTCTCCAGGATTTGCCTTATTCATATACATACATATATATCCCTGATCTCCTCTCTATGATGTGCCTTATTCATAGACATACATTTATATCCCTGATCTCCTCTCCATTATGGGTCTTATTCATATACATACATTTATATCCCTGATCTCTCCATGATGGGCCTTATTCATAGACATACATTTATATCCCTGATCTCCTCTCCATTATGGGCCTTATTCATAGACATACATTTGTATCCCTGATCTCCTCTCCATGATGTGCCTTATTCATATACATACATTTATATCCCTGATCTCCTCTCCATGATGTGCCTTATTCATAGACTTACATTTATATCCCTGATCTCTCCATGATGGGCCTTATTCATAGACATACATATATATCCCTGATCTCCTCTCCATGATGGGCCTTATTCATAGACATACATTTATATCCCTGATCTCCTCTCCATGATGGGCCTTATTCATATACATACATTTATATCCCGGATCTCCACTCCATGATGGGCCTTATTCATATACATACATATATATCCCTCATCTCCTCTCCATGATGTGCCTTATTCATATACATACATTTATATCCCTGATCTCCTCTCCATGATGTGCCTTATTCATATACATACATTTATATCCCGGATCTCCACTCCATGATGGGCCTTATTCATATACATACATATATATCCCTCATCTCCTCTCCATGATGTGCCTTATTCATAGACATACATTTATATCCCTGATCTCTCCATGATGGGCCTTATTCATAGACATACATTTATATCCCTGATCTCCTCTCCATGATGAGCCTTATTCAAAGACATACATTTATATCCGTGATCTCCTCTCCATGAAGTGCCTTATTCATAGACATACATTTATATCCGTGATCTCCTCTCCATGATGTGCCTTATTCATATACATATATTTATATACCTGATCAACTCTCCATGATTTGCCTTATTCATAGACATACATTTATATCCCTGATCTCCTCTCCATGATGGGCCTTATTCATATACATACATTTATATGCCTGATATCTCTCCATGATAGGGATTATTCATAGACATACATTTATATCCCTGATATCTCTCCATGATAGGTATTCTTCATAGACATACATTTATATCCCTGATATCCTCTCTATGATGTGCCTTATTCCTATACATACATTTATATCCCTGATCTCCTCTCCAGGATGTGTTATTCATAGACTTACATTTATATCCCTGATGACTCCATAATGTGCCTTATTCATAGACTTACCTTTATAACCCTGATCTCCTCTCCATGATGTGCCTTATTCATAGACATACATTTATATCCCTGATGTCTCCACAATTTGCCTTATTCATATACATACATTTATATCCCGGATCTCCTCTCCATGATGTGCCAAATTCATAGACATACATTTATATCCCTGATCTCCTCTCCATGATGGGGCTTATTCATAGACATACATTTATATCCCTGATCTACTCTACATGATGGGCCTTATTGATATACATACATTTATATCCCTGATCTCCTCTCCATGATGGGCTTTATTCATAGACATACATTTATAACCCTGATCACCTCTCCATGATGGGCCTTATTCATATACATACATTTATATCCCTGATCTCTCCATGATGTTTCTTATTCATAGACATACATTTATGTCCCTGATCTCCTCTCCATGATGTGCCTTATTCATATACATACATTTATATCCCTGATCTCCTCTCCATGATGTGCCTTATTCATAGACATACATTTGTATCCCTGATCTCCTCTCCATGATGTACCTTATTCATATACATACATTTATATCCCTGATCTCTCCATGATGGGCCTTATTCATAGACATACATTTATATCCCTGACCTCCTCTCCATGATGGGCCCTATTCATAGACATACATATATATCCCTGATCTCTCTCCATGATGGGCCTTATTCATAGACATACATTTATAACCCTAATCTCCTCTCCATGATGGGCCTTATTCATAGACATACATTTATATCCCCGATCTCCACTCCATGATGTGCCTTATTAATAGACATATATTTATATCCCTGATCTCCTCTCCATGAAGGGCCTTATTCATAGATATACATTTATATCCCTGATCTCCTCTCCATTATGGGCCTTATTCATAGACTTACATTTATATCCCTGATCTCCTCTCGATGATGGGCCTTATCCACATACATACATTTATATCTCTGATCACTCCATGATGGGCCTTATTCATAGACATACATTTATATCCCTGATCTCCTCTCCTTGATGGGCCCTATTCATAGACATACATATATATCCCTGATCTCCTCTCCATGATGGGCCTTATTCATAGACATACATTTATATCCCTGATCTCCTCTCCATGATGACCTTAATCATATACATACATTTATATCCCTGATCTCCTCTCCATGATGTGCCTTATTCATAGACATACATTTATATCCCTGATCTCCTCTCCATGATGTGCCTTATTCATATACATACATTTATATCCGTGATCTTCTCTCCATGATGGGCCCTATTCATAGACATACATATATATCCGTGATCTCTCCATGATGTGCCATATTCATATACATACATTTATATCCCTGATCTCCTCTCCATGATGGGCATTATCCACATACATACATTTATATCTCTGATCTCTCAATGATGGGCCTTATTCATATACATATATTTATATCCCGGATCTCCTCTCCATGATGGGCCTTATTCATAGACACACATATATATCCCTCATCTCCTCTCCATGATGGGCCTTATTCAGATACATACAATTATATCCCTGATCTCCTCTCCATGATGTGCCTTATTCATATAAATACATTTATATCCCTGATCTCCTCTCCATGTGCCTTATTCATAGACATTCATTTTTATATCTGATCTCCTCTCCATGATGTGCCTTATTCATAGACATACATTAATATCCCTGATCTCCTCTCCATGATGTGCCTTATTCATAGACATACATTAATATCCCTGATCTCCTCTCCATGATGTGCCTTATTCATAGACATACATATATATCCCTGATCTCCTCTCCATGATGTGCCTTATTCATAGACATATATTTATATCCCTGATATCCTCTCCATGATAGGCCTTATCCTTAGACATACATTTATATCCCTGATATCCTCTCCATGATAGGCCTTATTCATATACATACATTTATATCCCTGATGTCTCCATAATGTGCCTTATTCATAGACTTACATTTATATCCCTGATCTCCTCTCCTTGATGTGCCATATTCATATACATACATTTATATCCCTGATCTCCTCTCCATGATGGGCCTTATTCATAGACATACATTTATATTCCTGATCTCTCCATGATGTGCCTTATTCATAGACATACATTTATATCCCTGATCTCCTCTCCATGATGTGCCTTATTCATAGACATACATTTATATCCCTGATCTCCTCTCCATGATGTGCCTTATTCATAGACATACATTTATATCCCTGATCTCTCCATGATGGGCCTTATTCATAGATATACATTTATATCCCCGATCTCCTCTCCATGATGTGCCTTATTCATATACAAACATTTATATCCCCGATCTCCTCTCCATGATGTGCCTTATTTATATACATAAATTTATATCCCTGAACTCCTCTCCATGATGTGCCTTATTCATATACAAACATTTATATCCCTGATCTCCTCTCCATGATTTTCCTTATTCATATACATACATATATATCCCTGATCTCCTTTCCATGATGTCCCTTATTCATATACATACATATATATCCCTGATCTCCTCTCTATGATGGGCCTTATTCATAGACATACATTTATATCCCTGATCTAATCTCTATGATGGGCCTTATTCATATACATACATTTATATCCCTGATCTCCTCTCCATGATGGGCCTTATTCAAAGACATACATTTATATCCCTAATCTCCACTCCATGATGTGCCTTATTCATAGACATATATTTATATCCCTGATCTCCTCTCCATTATGGGCCTTATTCATAGACTTACATTAATATCCCTTATCTCCTCTCGATGATGGGCCTTATCCACATACATACATTTATATCTCTGATCTCTCCATGATGGGCCTTATTCATAGACATACATTTATATCCCTGATCTCCTCTCCATGATGTGCCTTATTCATGTAGATACATTTATATCCCGGATCTCCACTCCATGATGGGACTGATTCATATACATACATTTATATCCCTGATCTCCTCTCCATGCTGTGCCTTATTCATGTACATACATTTATATCCCGGATCTCCACTCTATGATGGGCCTTATTCATATACATACATATATATCCCTCATCTCCTCTCCATGATGTGCCTTATTCATAGACATACATTTATATCCCTGATCTCTCCATGATGGGCCTTATTCATAGACATACATTTATATCCCTGATCTCCTCTCCATGATGAGCCTTATTCATAGACATACATTTATATCCGTGATCTCCTCTCCATGATGTGCCTTATTCATATACATATATTTATATACCTGATCACCTCTCCATGATGTGACTTATTCATAGACATACATTTATATCCCCGATCTCCTCTCCATGATGGGCCTTATTCATATACATACATTTATATCCCTGATCTCCTCTCCATGATAGGCCCTATTCATAGACATACATATATATCCCTGATCTCCTCTCCATGATGTGCCTTATTCAGAGACATACATATATATCCGTGATCTCCTCTCCATGATGTACCTTATTCATAGACATACACTTATATCCCTGAACTCCTCTCCATGATGTGACTTACTCATAGACATATATTTATATCCCTGATCTCTCCATGATGGGCCTTATTCATATACATAGATTAATATCCCTGATCTCTCCATGATGGGCCTTATTCATAGACATACATTTCTATCCCTGATCTACTCTCTATGATGGGCCTTATTCATATACATACATTTATATCCCTGATCTCTCCATGATGGGCCTTATTCATAGACATACATTTATATCCCTGATCTCCTCTCCATGATGGGCCCTATTCATAGACATACATATATATCCCTGATCTCCTCTCCATGATGGTCCTTATTCATAGACATACATTTATATCCCTGATCTCCTCTCCATGATGGGACTTATTCATATACATACATTTATATCCCTGATCTCCTCTCCATTATGTGCCATATTCATATACAAACATTTATATCCCGGATCTCCACTCCATGATGGGCCTTATTCAAAGACATACATTTGTATCCCTGATCTCCTCTCCATGATGTGCCTTATTCATAGACATACATTTGTATCCCTGATCTCCTCTCCATGATGTGCCTTATTCATAGACATACATTTATATCCCTGATCTCCTCTCCATGATGTGCCTTATTCATAGACATACATTTATATCTCTGATATTTCTCCATGATAGGGATTATTCATAGACATACATTTATATCCCTGATATCCTCTCTATGATGTGCCTTATTCATATACATACATTTATATCCCTGATCTCCTCTCCATGATGTGCCTTATTCATATACATACATATATATCCCTGATGTCTCCATAATGTGCCATAGTCATAGACTTACATTTATAACCCTAATCTCCTCTCCATGATGGGTCTTATTCATAGACATACATTTATATCCCTGATCTCCTCTCCAAGATGTGCCTTATTCTTAGATATACATTAATATCCCTGATCACCTCTCCATGATGGGCCTTATTCATAGACATACATTTATATCCCTGATCTCTCCATGATGTGCCTTATTCATAGACATACATTTATGTCCCTGATCTCCTCTCCATGATGTGCCTTATTCATATACATACATTTAAATCCCTGATCTCCTCTCCATTATGTGCCTTATTCAGAGACATACATATATATCCGTGATCTCCTCTCCATGATGAACCTTATTCATAGACATACACTTATATCCCTGAACTCCTCTCCATGATGTGACTTACTCATAGACATACATTTATATCCCTGATCTCCACATGATGGGCCTTATTCATATACATAGATTAATATCCCTGATCTCTCCATGATGGGCCTTATTCATAGACATACATTTCTATCCCTGATCTACTCTCTATGATGGGCCTTATTCATATGCATACATTTATATCCCTGATCTCTCCATGATGTGCCTTATTCATATACATACATTTATATCCCTGATCTCCTCTCCATGATGTGCCTTATTCTTAGACATACATTTATATCCCTGATCACCTCTCCATGATGGGCCTTATTCATATACATACATTTATATCCCGGATCTCTCCATGATGGGCCTTATTCATAGACATACATTTATATCCCTGATCTCATCTCCTTGATGGGCCCTATTCATAGACATACATATATATCCCTGATCTCCTCTCCATGATGGGCCTTATTCATAGACATACATTTATATCCCTGATCTCCTCTCCATGATGTACCTTATTCATAGACATACACTTATATCCCTGATCTCCTCTCCATGATGTGCCTTATTCATAGACATACATTTATATCCCGGATCTCCTCTCCATGATGGGCCTTATTCAAAGACATACATATATATCCCTCATCTCCTCTCCATGATGTGCCTTATTGATATACATACATTTATATCCCTGATCTCCTCTCCAAGATGTGCCTTATTCATATACATACATTTATATCCCTGATCTCCTCTCCATGATGTGCCTTATTCATAGACATACATTTATATCCCTGATCTCCTCTCCATGATGGGGCTTATTCATAGACATATATTTATATCCCTGATATCCTCTCCATGATAGGCCTTATTCATAGACATACATTAATATCCCTGATATCCTCTCCATGATAGGCCTTATTCATATACATAGATTAATATCCCTGATCTCTCCATGATGGGCCTTATTCATAGACATACATTTATATCCCTGATCTCTCCATGATGGGCCTTATTGATATACATAGATTAATATCCCTGATCTCTCCATGATGGGCCTTATTCATATACATACATTTATATCCCTGATCAACTCTCCATGATGTGACTAATTCATAGACTTACATTTATATCCCTGATCTCCTCTCCATGATGGGCCTTATTCATAGATATACAATTATATCCATGATCTCCTATCCATGATGTGCTTTATTCATAGACATACATTCATATCCCTGATCTCCTCTCCATGATGTGCCTTATTCATAGACTTATATTTATATCCCTGATCTCCTCTCCATCATGTGCCTTATCCATATACATACATTTATATCCCTCATCTCCTCTCCATGATGTGCCTTATTCATAGACATGCATTTATATCCCTGATATCCTCTCCATGATGGGCCTTATTCATAGATATACATTTATATCCCTGATCTCCTTTCCATGATGTGCCTTATTCATAGACATACATTTATATCCCTGATCTCCTCTCCATGATGTGCTTTATTCATAGACATACATTTATATCCCTGATCTCTCCATGATGTGCCTTATTCATAGACATACATATATATCCCTGATCTCCTCTCCATGATGTGCCTTATTCATAGACTTACATTTATATCCCTGATCTCCTCTCCATCATGTGCCTTATTCATAGACATACATTTATATCCCTGATATCCTCTCCATGATGGGCCTTATTCATAGACATACATTTATATCCCTAATCTCCTCTCCATGATGGGCCTTATTCATATACATACATTTATATCCCTGATCTCTTCTCCTTGATGGGCCCTATTCATAGACATACATATATATCCCTGATCTCCTCTCCATGATGGGCCTTATTCAGACATACATTTATATCCCTGATCTCCTCTCCATGATGGGCCTTATTCATATACATACATTTATATCCCTGATCTCCTCTCCATGATGGGCCCTATTCATAGACATATATATATATCCCTGATCTCCTCTCCATGATGGGCCTTATTCATATACATACATTTATATCCCTCATCTCCTCTCCATGATTTGTCTTATTCAAAGACATACATTTATATCCCTGATCTCCTCTGTATGATGGGCCTTATTCATAGACATACATTTATATCCCTGATCTCCTCTCCATGATGGGCCTTATTCATAGACATACATTTATATCCCTGATCTCCTCTCCATGATGGGCCTTATTCATAGACATACATTTATATCCCTGATCTCCTCTCCATGATGGGCCTTATTCATATACATACATTTATATCCCTGATCTCCTCTCCATGATGTGACTTATTCATAGACATACATTTATATCCCTGATATCTCTCCATGATAGGGATTATTCATAGACATACATTTATATCCCTGATATACTCTCCATGATGGGCCTTATTCATATACATACATTTATATCCCTGATCTCCTCTCCATGATGTGCCTTATTCTTAGATATACATTAATATCCCTGATCGCCTCTCCATGATGGGCCTTATTCATGTACATACATTTATATCCCTGATCTCCTCTCCATGATGGGCCTTATTCATATACATACATTTATATCCCTGATCTCCTCTCCATGATGTGCCTTATTCATATACATACATTTATATCCCTGATCTCGTCTCCATGATGGGCCTTATTCATAGATATACATTTATATCCCTGATCACCTCTCCATGATGGGCCTTATTCATATACATACATTTATATCCCTGATCTCTCCATGATGGGCCCTATTCATAGACATACATTTATATCCCTGATCACCTCTCCATGATGGGCCTTATTCAGACATACATTTATATCCCTGATCTCCACTCCATGATGGGCTTTATTCATATATATATATATATACATTTATATCCCTCATCTCCACTCCATGATGGGTCTTATTCATATACATACATTTATATCCCTGATCTCCTCTGTATGATATGCCTTTTTCATATACATACATTTATATCCCTGATCTCCACTCCATGATGTGCCTTATTCATATACATACATTTATATCCCTGATCTCCTCTCCATGATGTGCCTTATTCATAGACATACATTTGTATCCCTGATCTCCTCTCCATGATGTGACTTATTCATAGACATACATTTATATCCCTGATATCTCTCCATGATAGGGATTATTCATAGACATACATTTATATCCCTGATATCCTCTCCATGATGTGCCTTATTCATAGACATACATTTGTATCCCTGATCTCCTCTCCATGATGTGAATTATTCATAGACATACATTTATATCCCTGATATCTCTCCATGATAGGGATTATTCATAGACATACATTTATATCCCTGATTTCCTCTCCATGATGTGCCTTATTCATGGACTTACATTTATACCCCTGATGTCTCCACAATGTGCCTTATTCATATACATACTTTTATATCCCTGATCTCCTCTCCATGATGTGCCTTATTCATAGACATACATTTATATCCCTGATCTACTCTCCATGATGGGTCTTATTCATAGACATACATTTATATCCCTGATCTCCTCTCCATGATGTGCCTTATTCTTAGATATACATTAATATCCCTGATCACCTCTCCATGATGGGCCTTATTCATATACATACATTTATATGCCTGATCTCTCCATGATGTGCCTTATTCATAGACATACATTTATGTCCATGATCTCCTCTCCATGATGTGCCTTATTCATATACATACATTTAAATCCATGACCTCCTCTCCATGATGGGCCTAATTCATAGACTTACATTTATATCCCTGATCTCCTCTCCATGATGTTCCTTATTCTTAGACATACATTTATATCCCTGATCACCTCTCCATGATGGGCCTTATTCATATACAAACATTTATATCCCTGATCTCTCCATGATGGGCCTTATTCATAGACATACATTTATATCCCTGACCTCCTCTCCATGATGGGCCCTATTCATAGACATACATATATATCCCTGATCTCCTCTCCATGATGGGCCTTATTCATAGACATACATTTATATCCCTGATCTCCTCTCCATTATGGGCCTTATTCATAGACATACATTTATATCCCTGATCTCCTCTCGATGATGGGCCTTATCCATATACATACATTTATATCCCTGATCTCCTCTCCATGATGTGACTTATTCATAGACATACATTTATATCCCTGATATCTCTCCATGATAGGGATTATTCATAGACATACATTTATATCCCTAATCTCCTCTCCATGATGTGCCTAATTCATAGACATACATTTATATCCCTGATGTCTCCATAATGTGCCTTATTCATAGACTTACATTTATAACCCTAATCTCCTCTCCATGATGTGCCTTATTCATATACATACATTTATATCCCTGATCTCCTCTCCATGATGTGTCTAATTCATAGACTTACATTTATATCCCTGATCTCCTCTCCATGATGTGCCTTATTCAAAGACATACATTTATATCCCTGATCTACTCTCCATGATGGGTCTTATTCATAGACATACATTTATATCCCTGATCTCCTTTCCATGATGTGCCTTATTCTTAGATATACATTAATATCCCGGATCTCCTCTCCATGATGGGCCTTATTCAAAGACATACATATATATCCCTCATCTCCTCTCCATGATGTGCCTTATTCATATACATACATTTATATCCCTGATCTCCTCTCCATGATGTGCCTTATTCATATACATACATTTATATCCCTGATCTCCTATCCCTGATCTCCTCTCCATGATGGGGCTTATTCATAGACATATATTTATATCCCTGATATCCTCTCCATGATAGGCCTTATTCATAGACATACTTTAATATCCCTGATATCCTCTCCATGATAGGCCTTATTCATATACATACATTTATATCCCTGATGCCTTCATAATGTGCCTTATTCATAGACTTATATTTATATCCCTGATCTCCTCTCCATCATGTGCCTTATTCATATACATACTTTTATATCCCTGATCTCCTCTCCATGAAGTGCCTTATTCATAGACATACATTTATATCCCTGATCTTTCCATGATGTGCCTTATTCATAGACAAACATTTATATCCCTGATCTACTCTCCATGATGGGCCTTATTCATAGACATACATTTATATCCCTGATCTCCTCTCCATGATGTGCCTTATTCATATACATACATTTATATCCCTGATCTCCTCTCCATGAAGTGCCTTATTCATAGACATACATTTATATCCCTGATCTCTCCATGATGTGCCTTATTCATAGACATACATTTATATCCCTGATCTACTCTCCATGATGGGTCTTATTCATAGACATACATTTATATCCCTGATCTCCTCTCCATGATGGGCCCAATTCATAGACATACATATATATCCCTGATCTCCTCTCCATGATGTGCCTCATAGACATACATTTATATCCCTGATCTCCTCTCCATGATGTGCCTTATTCATATACATACATTTATATCCCTGATCTCCTCTCCATGATAGGCCTTATTCATAGACATACATATATATCCCTGATCTCCTCTCCATGATGTGCCTTATTCAGAGACATACATATATATCCGTGATCTCCTCTCCATGATGTACCTTATTCATAGACATACACTTATATCCCTGAACTCCTCTCCATGATGTGACTTACTCATAGACATACATTTATATCCCTGATCTCTCCATGATGGGCCTTATTCATATACATAGATTAATATCCCTGATCTCTCTATGATGGGCCTTATTCATAGACATACATTTCTATCCCTGATCTACTCTCTATGATGGGCCTTATTCATATACATACATTTACATCCCTCATCTCTCCATGATGGGCCTTATTCATAGACATACATTTATATCCCTGATCTCCTCTCCAAGATGGGCCCTATTCATAGACATACATATATATCCCTGATCTCCTCTCCATGATGGTCCTTATTCATAGACATACATTTATATCCCTGATCTCCTCTCCATGATGGGTCTTATTCATATACATATATTTATATCCCTGATCTCCTCTCCATTATGTGCCATATTCATATACAAACATTTATATCCCGGATCTCCACTCCATGATGGGCCTTATTCAAAGACATACATTTGTATCCCTGATCTCCTCTCCATGATGTGCCTTATTCATAGACATACATTTGTATCCCTGATCTCCTCTCCATGATGTGCCTTATTCATAGACATACATTTATATCCCTGATCTCCTCTCCATGATGTGCCTTATTCATAGACATACATTTATATCTCTGATATTTCTCCATGATAGGGATTATTCATAGACAGACATTTATATCCCTGATATCCTCTCTATGATGTGCCTTATTCATATACATACATTTATATCCCTGATCTCCTCTCCATGATGTGCCTTATTCATATACATACATATATATCCCTGATGTCTCCATAATGTGCCATAGTCATAGACTTACATTTATAACCCTAATCTCCTCTCCATGATGGACCTTATTCATAGACATACATTTATATCCCTGATCTACTCTCCATGATGGGTCTTATTCATAGACATACATTTATATCCCTGATCTCCTCTCCATGATGTGCCTTATTCTTAGATATACATTAATATCCCTGATCACCTCTCCATGATGGGCCTTATTCATAGACATACATTTATATCCCTGATCTCTCCATGATGTGCCTTATTCATAGACATACATTTATGTCCCTGATCTCCTCTCCATGATGTGCCTTATTCATATACATACATTTAAATCCCTGATCTCCTCTCCATGATGTGCCTAATTCATAGACTTACATTTATATCCCAGATCTCCTCTCCATGATGTGCCATTATTCATAGACATACATTTATATCCCTGATCTCCTCTCCATGATGTGCCTTATTCTTAGACATACATTTATATCCCTGATCACCTCTCCATGATGGGCCTTATTCATATACATACATTTATATCCCGGATCTCTCCATGATGGGCCTTATTCATAGACATACATTTATATCCCTGATCTCATCTCCTTGATGGGCCCTATTCAGAGACATACATATATATCCCTGATCTCCTCTCCATGATGGGCCTTATTCATAGACATACATTTATATCCCTGATCTCCTCTCCATGATGTACCTTATTCATAGACATACACTTATATCCCTGATCTCCTCTCCATGATGTGCCTTATTCATAGACATACATTTATATCCCTGATCTCCTCTCCATGATGTGCCTTATTCATATACATACATTTATATCCCGGATCTCCTCTCCATGATGGGCCTTATTCAAAGACATACATATATATCCCTCATCTCCTCTCCATGATGTGCCTTATTCATATACATACATTTATATCCCTGATCTCCTCTCCATGATGTGCCTTATTCATATACATACATTTATATCCCTGATCTCCTCTCCATGATGTGCCTTTTTCATAGACATACATTTATGTCCCTGATCTACTCTCCATGATGGGCCTTATTCATAGACATACATTTATATCCCTGATCTCCTCTCCATGATGTGCCTTATTCATATCCATACATTTTTATCCCTGATCTCCTCTCCATGAAGTGCATTATTCATAGACATACATTTATATCCCTGATCTCTCCATGATGTGCCTTATTCATAGACATACATTTATATCCCTGATCTCCTCTCCATGATGTGCCTTATTCATAGACATACATTTATATCCCTAATCTACTCTCCATGATGGGTCTTATTCATAGACATACATTTATATCCCTGATCTCCTCTCCATGATGGGCCCAATTCATAGACATACATATATATCCCTGATCTCTTCTCCATGATGTGCCTCATAGACATACATTTATATCCTTGATCTCCTCTCCATGATGTGCCTTATTCATATACATACATTTATATCCCTGATCTCCTCTCCATGATAGGCCCTATTCATAGACATACATATATATCCCTGATCTCCTCTCCATGATGTGCCTTATTCAGAGACATACATTTATATCCCTGATCTCCTCTCCATGATGTACCTTATTCATAGACATACACTTATATCCCTGATCTCCTCTCCATGATGGTCTTATTCATAGACATACATTTATATCCCTGATCTCCTCTCCATGATGGGCCTTATTCTTAGATATACATTAATATCCCTGATCACCTCTCCATGATGGGCCTTATTCATGTACATACATTTATATCCCTGATCTCCTCTCCATTATGGGCCTTTTTCATATACATACATTTATATCCCTGATCTCCTCTCCATGATGTGCCTTATTCATATACATACATTTATATCCCTGATCTCCTCTCCATGATGGGCCTTATTCAGACATACATTTATATCCCTGATCTCCACTCCATGATGGGCTTTATTCATATATATATACATTTATATCCCTCATCTCCTCTCCATGATGGGTCTTATTCATATACATACATTTATATCCCTGATCTCCTCTGTATGATATGCCTTTTTCATATACATACATTTATATCCCTGATCTCCACTCCATGATGTGCCTTATTCATATACATACATTTATATCCCTGATCTCCTCTCCATGATGTGCCTTATTCATAGACATACATTTGTATCCCTGATCTCCTCTCCATGATGTGATTTATTCATAGACATACATTTATATCCCTGATATCTCTCCATGATAGGGATTATTCATAGACATACGTTTATATCCCTGATATCCTCTCCATGATGTGCCTTATTCATAGACATACATTTGTATCCCTGATCTCCTCTCCATGATGTGACTTATTCATAGACATACATTTATATCCCTGATATCTCTCCATGATAGGGATTATTCATAGACATACATTTATATCCCTGATCTCCTCTCCATGATGGGCCTTATTCAGACATACATTTATATCCCTGATCTCCACTCCATGATGGGCTTTATTCATATATATATACATTTATATCCCTCATCTCCTCTCCATGATGGGTCTTATTCATATACATACATTTATATCCCTGATCTCCTCTGTATGATATGCCTTTTTCATATACATACATTTATATCCCTGATCTCCACTCCATGATGTGCCTTATTCATATACATACATTTATATCCCTGATCTCCTCTCCATGATGTGCCTTATTCATAGACATACATTTGTATCCCTGATCTCCTCTCCATGATGTGACTTATTCATAGACATACATTTATATCCCTGATATCTCTCCATGATAGGGATTATTCATAGACATACATTTATATCCCTGATATCCTCTCCATGATGTGCCTTATTCATAGACATACATTTGTATCCCTGATCTCCACTCCATGATGTGACTTATTCATAGACATACATTTATATCCCTGATATCTCTCCATGATAGGGATTATTCATAGACATACATTTATATCCCTGATATCCTCTCTATGATGTGCCCTATTCATAGACATACATTTATATCCCTGATTTCCTCTCCATGATGTGCCTTATTCATAGACATACATTTATATCCCTGAAGTCTCCATAATGTGCCTTATTCATAGACTTACATTTATAACCCTAATCTCCTCTCCATGATGTGCCTTATTCATAGACATACATTTGTATCCCTGATCTACTCTCCATGATGGGTCTTATTCATAGACATACATTTATATCCCTGATCTCCTCTCCATGATGTGCCTTATTCTTCGATATACATTAATATTCCTGATCACCTCTCCATGATGGGCCTTATTCATATACATACATTTATATCCCTGATCTCTCTATGATGTGCCTTATTCATAGACATACATTTATGTCCATGATGTGCCTTATTCATATACATACATTTAAATCCATGACCTCCTCTCCATGATGTACCTAATTCATAGACTTACATTTATATCCCTGATCTCCTCTCCATGATGTTCCTTATTCTTAGACATACATTTATATCCCTGATCACCTCTCCATGATGTGCCTTATTCATATACATACATTTATATCCCTGATCTCTCCATTATGGGCCTTATTCATAGACATACATTTATATCCCTGACCTCCTCTCCATGATGGGCCCTATTCATAGACATATATATATATCCCTATATATATATCCCTGATCTCCTCTCCATGATGTGCCTTATTCATAGACATACATTTATATCCCTGATCTCCTCTCCATGATAGGGATTATTCATAGACATACATTTATGTCCCTGATATCTCTCCATGATAGGGATTATTCATAGACATACATTTATATCCCTGATATCCTCTCTATGATGTGCCCTATTCATAGACATACATTTATATCCCTGATTTCCTCTCCATGATGTGCCTTATTCATAGACATACATTTATATCCCTGAAGTCTCCATAATGTGCCTTATTCATAGACTTACATTTATAACCCTAATCTCCTCTCCATGATGTGCCTTATTCATAGACATACATTTATACCCCTGATGTCTCCACAATGTGCCTTATTCATATACATACATTTATATCCCTGATCTCCTCTCCATGATGTGCCTTATTCATAGACATACATTTATATCCCTGATCTACTCTCCATGATGGGTCTTATTCATAGACATACATTTATATCCCTGACCTCTCCATGATGTGCCTTATTCATATACATACATTTATATCCCTGATCTCTCCATGATGGGCCTTATTCATAGACATACATTTATATCCCTGACCTCCTCTCCATGATGGGCCCTATTCATAGACATATATATATATCCCTGATCTCCTCTCCATGATGGGCCTTATTCATAGACATACATTTATATCCCTGATCTCCTCTCCACTATGGGCCTTATTCATAGACATAAATTTATATCCCTGATCTCCTCTCGATGATGGGCCTTATCCATATACATACATTTATATCCCTGATCTCCTCTCCATGATGTGACTTATTCATAGACATACATTTATATCCCTGATATCTCTCCATGATAGGGATTATTCATAGACATACATTTATATCCCTGATATCCTCTCTATGATGTGCCTTATTCATATACATACATTTATATCCCTAATCTCCTCTCCATGATGTTCCTTATTCTTAGACATACATTTATATCCCTGATCACCTCTCCATGATGTGCCTTATTCATAGACATACATTTATATCCCTGATCACCTCTCCATGATGTGCCTTATTCATATACATACATTTATATCCCTGATCTCTCCATGATGGGCCTTATTCATAGACATACATTTATATCCCTGACCTCCTCTCCATGATGGGCCCTATTCATAGACATATATATATATCCCTGATCTCCTCTCCATGATGGGCCTTATTCATAGACATACATTTATATCCCTGATCTCCTCTCCATTATGGGCCTTATTCATAGACATAAATTTATATCCCTGATCTCCTCTCGATGATGGGCCTTATCCATATACATACATTTATATCCCTGATCTCCTCTCCATGATGTGACTTATTCATAGACATACATTTATATCCCTGATATCCTCTCTATGATGTGCCTTATTCATATACATACATTTATATCCCTAATCTCCTCTCCATGATGTGCCTTATTCATAGACATACATTTATATCCCTGATGTCTCCATAATGTGCCTTATTCATAGACTTACATTTATAACCCTAATCTCCTCTCCATGATGTGCCTTATTCATATACATACATTTATATCCCTGATCTCCTCTCCATGATGTGCCTAATTCATAGACTTACATTTATATCCCTGATCTCCTCTCCATGATGTGCCTTATTCAAAGACATACATTTATATCCCTGATCTACTCTCCATGATGGGTCTTATTCATAGACATACATTTAAATCCCTGATCTCCTTTCCATGATGTGCCTTATTCTTAGATATACATTAATATCCCTGATCACCTCTCCATGATGGGCCCTATTCATAGACATACATTTATATCCCTGATCTCTCCATGATGTGCCTTATTCATAGACATACATTTATGTCCATGATCTCCTCTCCATGATGGGCCCTTTTCATAGACATACATTTATATCCCTGACCTCCTCTCCATGATGGGCCCTATTCATAGACATACATTTATATCCCTGATCTCCTCTCCATTATGGGCCTTATTCATAGACATACATTTATATCCCTGATCTCCTCTCGATGATGGGCCTTATCCATATACATACATTTATATCCCTGATATCCTCTCCATGATGGGCCTTATTCATAGACATACATTTATATCCCTGATCTCCTCTCCATGATGTACCTTATCCATATACATACATTTATATCCCAGATCTCCTCTCCATGATGTGCCTTATTCATAGACATACATTTATATCCCTGATATCTCTCCATGATAGGGATTATTCATAGACATACATTTATATCCCTGATATCCTCTCTATGATGTGCCTTATTCATATACATACATTTATATCCCTAATCTCCTCTCCATGATGTTCCTTATTCTTAGACATACATTTATATCCCTGATCACCTCTCCATGATGTGCCTTATTCATAGACATACATTTATATCCCTGATCACCTCTCCATGATGTGCCTTATTCATATACATACATTTATATCCCTGATCTCTCCATGATGGGCCTTATTCATAGACATACATTTATATCCCTGACCTCCTCTCCATGATGGGCCCTATTCATAGACATATATATATATCCCTGATCTCCTCTCCATGATGGGCCTTATTCATAGACATACATTTATATCCCTGATCTCCTCTCCATTATGGGCCTTATTCATAGACATAAATTTATATCCCTGATCTCCTCTCGATGATGGGCCTTATCCATATACATACATTTATATCCCTGATCTCCTCTCCATGATGTGACTTATTCATAGACATACATTTATATCCCTGATATCCTCTCTATGATGTGCCTTATTCATATACATACATTTATATCCCTAATCTCCTCTCCATGATGTGCCTTATTCATAGACATACATTTATATCCCTGATGTCTCCATAATGTGCCTTATTCATAGACTTACATTTATAACCCTAATCTCCTCTCCATGATGTGCCTTATTCATATACATACATTTATATCCCTGATCTCCTCTCCATGATGTGCCTAATTCATAGACTTACATTTATATCCCTGATCTCCTCTCCATGATGTGCCTTATTCAAAGACATACATTTATATCCCTGATCTACTCTCCATGATGGGTCTTATTCATAGACATACATTTATATCCCTGATCTCCTTTCCATGATGTGCCTTATTCTTAGATATACATTAATATCCCTGATCACCTCTCCATGATGGGCCCTATTCATAGACATACATTTATATCCCTGATCTCTCCATGATGTGCCTTATTCATAGACATACATTTATGTCCATGATCTCCTCTCCATGATGGGCCCTTTTCATAGACATACATTTATATCCCTGACCTCCTCTCCATGATGGGCCCTATTCATAGACATACATTTATATCCCTGATCTCCTCTCCATTATGGGCCTTATTCATAGACATACATTTATATCCCTGATCTCCTCTCGATGATGGGCCTTATCCATATACATACATTTATATCCCTGATCTCCTTTCCATGATGTGCCTTATTCTTAGATATACATTAATATCCCTGATCACCTCTCCATGATGGGCCCTATTCATAGACATACATTTATATCCCTGATCTCCTCTCCATGATGTACCTTATTCATATACATACATTTATATCCCAGATCTCCTCTCCATGATGTGCCTTATTCATAGACATACATTTGTATCCCTGATCTCCTCTCCATGATGTGACTTATTCATAGACATACATTTATATCCCTGATATCCTCTCCATGATGGGCCTTATTGATAGACATACATTTATATCCCTGATCTCCTCTCCATGATGGGCCTCATTCAAAGACATACATTTATATCCCTCATCTCCTCTCCATGATGTGCCTTATTCATATACATACATTTATATCCCTGATCTCCTCTCCATGATGTGCCTTATTCATAGACATACATTTATATCCCTGATCTCCTCTCCATGATGGGGCTTATTCATAGACATACATTTATATACCTGATGTGCCTTATTCATAGACTAACATTTATAACCTTAATCTCCTCTCCATGATGTGCCATATTTATATCCCTGATGTCTCCACAATGTGCCTTATTCATATACATACATTTATATCCCTGATGTGCCTTATTCATAGACTAACATTTATAACCTTAATCTCCTCTCCATGATGTGCCTTATTTATATCCCTGATGTCTCCACAATGTGCCTTATTCATATACATACATTTATATCCCTGATTTCCTCTCCATGATGTGCCTAATTCATAGACTAACATTTATAACCCTAATCTCCTCTCCATGATGTGCCTTATTCATAGACTTACATTTATATCCCTGATGTCTCCACAATGTGCCTTATTCATATACCTACATTTATATCCCTGATCTCCTCTCCATGATGTGCCTAATTCATAGACTTACATTTATATCCCTGATCTCCTCTCCATGATGGGCCTTATTCATATACATACATTTATATCCCTGATCTACTCTCCATGATGGGTCTTATTCATAGACATACATTTATATCCCTGATCTCCTCTCCATGATGTGCCTTATTCTTAGATATACATTAATATCCCTGATCACCTCTCCATGATGGGCCTTATTCATATACATATATTTATATCCCTTATCTCTCCATGATGTGCCTTATTCATAGACATACATTTATGTCCCTGATCTCCTCTCCATGATGTGCCTTATTCATATACATACATTTAAATCCCTGATCTCCTCTCCATGATGGGCCTTATTCATAGACATACATTTAAATCCCTGATCTCCTCTCCATGATGGGCCTTATTCATAGACATATATTTATATCCCTGATCTCCTCTCCATGATGGGCCTTATTCATAGACATATATTTATATCCCTGATCTCCTCTCCATGATGGGCCATACTCCTACACATCAATTGTGCAAAGTTCAGTTAGTAACTTTTCCAAAACACCCTGAGATGGATATTTGCTCTATCCTATTTACAGATTTTTCCCATTGGGGGTAATGCATTGATTCCACCCCTGTAATGAAGCATCAGTTTGAGTTTGGTTTCAAAAGTTGTACAACAGGTTTTGGACTTCATTGGAGCAGTAATGGTGGCAGCTGTTATAAAAGTATATTTGTCTGGCTTGTACATGAAGAGCAGCTTCCTAATGAGTGTTAAACCATTGTGTCCCAATGTTTCTAATATTAATTTGGGGGCATGAAGGGATTTTCATCTGTGTTTTTCCTCACTGGATCTAATTGTCGTGTGGCTCTAGCAGTTTTTTTTATTGGCGTTTTTAACTGCGTGTTAATTTGCACCTTACCTTCTATATTGATCTAGACCTGCTGTTTAGCACATCTGGAGTTCATGCTTAGTTTGGTTATACAGCGGTGGGTGTGGGTTCTCTCTTTCCTCAGAGGAAGCCGCTGATAGTATTTAGGAGGTGGAGAAACGCGTTACAGTGTATGCCTTTGATTTTGAGAAGGCTGCAAATTCATGCTAAAAGCCACTGAGAGCACCTGTTATCCAGATAAGGAAGCACTTATTATGTCATTTATTCTTCCCACTGTGCTGCACAATTGGATGCAGCAGGAAGTAGAAAAGGTAACTTGTGTGGTTATAAATCAGACATGGACTGTGGGCCTGATTCACCAAGGAGCGCAGTTGCTAAAATACACCCAATCGGACAATAGTTGTGTTCTGCGCATGCTTATGCATCACAGTGCGTGAACTAGCAATTGCTATCAGAACTGCGATTACCGAGGCTATGCAGACCCGAAGCAGTGTGATTGACAGGAAGTGCCGGTTGTGGGTGGTGATGGGGGGTGGTCGGGCATACGCAGGCATGCCAGTGTTGCAGGGACGTGCAGAAATTATCCACTGCCTGGCCATAAGTAGCCAAAGCACTGACTAGCGTGTGGATGTTAGTAATTTCTCAGTAAGGTCAGGGCTTGTGCAAGTGTGCATATGGGTCCGATGTTACTGATTGTTTCGCTACGTTCCCCTAGTATAAGAATGTGAGTAAGGGGAAGTGGGAGTTCTTATGTCAGGCTGCGATTGCAATGTGAATGCAAACAACATTGGGTGGTAAATAGGAGTGTTATGGTAAAATCTACCTTTGTTAACTCTCTTCTTCGAAGTCCATAGGGTCCACAGGGAGACATTGTGGTGTAGGTGGGACCTGGAGGACCGTACACCAACAACAAAACTTTTCAATCCCAGGATGCTCCGGTCCTTCCCCCTATACCCCACCCACAGCCTGAGGGCAACTCAGCTTTGTTAACAAGCCCAAGGCAGAAGCAGGATAGGAGAGAAGGAAGACTGGTACACTGAGGAATTACACTCTCACACAGAGAAGGAAACAAGTGACCAAGGGAAGAATTCCATAGAAGCCAGGTGCATCAGATGGGTGCCCTGTACACCCTATGGACTTCGAAGAAAGAGTTAAAAAGGGTAAGTTTTGACATAACTCTCCCTTTCTTCTTCAGGGTCCATAGGGCTCCACAGGGAGACATTGGGTATGTCCCAAAGCAGTTGTTCAATCCTGAGCTGATTGAAGAACCCTATGCCCGAAGGAAGCATCCTGAGAGGCAAATGTATCAAAGGCATAAAGCCTAAGAAAGGTGTGGACACGAGGGAAACACAGAGCGAGTAGAATGAGCAGATACTTTAGACGGTTCAGCAAGGCCAGTCTGCATGTAAGCCTGTCAGATAGTCATGCGAAATCCATCTGGCCAGAGTCTGTTAGCTGGCCATCCCTTCTTGTGGAATCCATATAGGACAAAGAGGGAGTCCAATTTCCTGATTGAAATAGTATGGTCCATGTAAATCTTCAGAGCATGGACCACATCCAAAGTGGCCTCACCTGCCGAGAGGTCTGGTGATTTAAAGGCCGGAAATACAATTTCCTCATTCAGTTGGAAGAGAGAAACCACCTTGCGAAGGAAGCCTGGGTGTGTTCGAAGAACAGCCCTATCCTGATGAAATGTTAAAAAAGGGGGAGCGACATGAGAGTGCCTCTAAATCCGATACCCTACAGGCAGATGCTATAGCCAGGAGAATCAGAGTCTTCGCAGTGAGCCATTTGACATCCACTTATTCCAGGGATTCGAATGTAGGTTCCTGAAGTGCTTGGAGCACCACTGACAAATCCCATAGAGCCACAGGAGGGACAAAGGGATGTTGTATAAGCACAACGACATATGCTGCACTATATAAGAAACTGTTAATAAATAAATAAAATAATATGTAGAACACTTTGCATGAAGGTGTTAACATCCAGTATAAGAGCAATTCTGCGCTGAAACCAAATAGACAAAGCAGAGACCTGCACTTTGAGATGCTAGGCGGAGGCCTAGATCCAATCCAGCCTGAAGAAAGGCAAGAATTCTTGAAACTTTAAAGACTTGAGGGTGATTGTTTCTTGGAGCACACCATTGGAAATATGTATGCCATATTCTGGGATAAATTCTGGCTGAAGCCGGTCTGAGCATGGTCTGGACCAGAGAGCTAGAAAATCCCTTAGCTGTTAGGAGGCATATCTCAAGATTCAAGCCATTAAACACAGACAGGCTAGGTCTGGATGTAGACAAGGACCCTGAGACAACAGGTCTACTCATAGAGGAAGTTGAAGAGGGATGTCTATGGCGAGACTGTGAATATTGGAGTACCAATGGTGTCTGGGCCAAGCCGGAGGTATTAACAGGACTGTGCCCCCTTCTTGTCTGAACTTTCTAAGCACTTGAGGAAGCAGGGATATTGGAGGGAAGAGATATGCCAAATGGAAGTTCCATTTCACCGACAATGCGTCTATGAATGCCGCGTTGGTGTCCCTTGTCCTGGCTCCATAAACTGGAAGTTTGTTGTTGTGTCTTGAGGCCATGAGATCCACTTCCAGAAGACTCCATTTGTCCAACAGAAGCTGAAAGACTTCTGGATGTAGAGACCATTCTCCTGCATGCATGTTGTGACAGCTGAGGAAGTCCACTGCCTAAATGAGAATCCCCAGGATGAACACTGCAGAGATGGCTGGGAGATTGTGTTTGGCCTATTCAGGACACTTCTGTCATTGCTGACTGACTTTGAGTGCCTCCTTGGTGATTCAGGTAGGCCACAGTCATGGCATTATCGGGCTGTACTTGTACTGGCCTGCTTTTCAGCATGTTCTGAACCAGAGTGAGAGCTCTGTAGATGGCTCAAAGTTCCAAGACATTGATTGGCAACACTGCCTCGACTGGGGATCATCGGCCCTGGAAGGAGTGGAGGCCGGTTTTTGCGCCCCACCCTCGGAACCTTGTGTCCATGGTGAGGAGAGCCCAGTCCGGGATCCAAAAGACATGATCCTTGTTCAAATGGGATGTCTGTAGCCACCAGGCTAGGGACAGGCGAACCTCTGAGGGGAGGCTCATTGTCTGGCCCATTCCACCTGGAGAGGATCAGGTGTTGTATTGGCCTGGAGTGAAATTTTGCGAACTCCACCATGTCAAAAGGTGGACACCATAGATCACAAGGCCTGCATTGCAGAGGGAATTAATACTTGGCGATTATGAAGCAGTCTGCGTAGTCTGTGCTGTATTGCTGAAATCTTGTCTGCCATTAGGAAGATTCTCTGAACACGAGAGTCCAGGAGGGCTCCCAAATGTACCAATCTTTGAGAGGGTGTCAGGGAAGACTTTTTCCAGTTGATCAGCCAATCGTGCATTTGTAGAAAGGCAATCCTGCAGATGGCGGTGAAGAATTTCTGGGTAGCTTGCCAACATCAAGAGATCGTCCAAGTATGGGAGCATTCTGATCCCTTGATAACTGCCATGATCTTGGTAAATACCTGAGGGGCCGTTGAAGGCTGAACGGCAGAGCCTGAATTGGTAATGTTGCTGTAGTATAGTAAACCAGATATTGTTGATGAGAAGGTGCTATAGGTACATTTAGGTAAGTGTCATGAATGTCTAGAGATACCATAAAATCCCCAGGCTCCAAAGCTAGGATAAGAGAGAGGGGGGTTTCCATACAAAACGTGGGCATCCTGATAAACTTGTTCAGAGATTTGAGGTTGAGGATAGGCCGATGAGACCCATTGCGCTTCTGAACTAAGAATAGGGTACAATAATAGCCTTTGCCTCGTTGAGAGGAGGGGTCCCGAATTATTACTCCTGAATACAGTAAGGACTGAATGGCTTTTTGGAGTAGCAGGGCCTTGGTTGGGTCTGATGGAGGCCCTGTGGAAAAGAACTGCTGGGGGGGGGTGTCGCCTCAGGAATGAGAGAGCATATCCATGGGAGACCACTTCCCTTACCTAGGCATCTGACGTGATTTGATGCCAACCCTGGGAAAATTGAAGAAGTCGGCCTCCCATCCTTGGAGCCCAGGGAGAGGCCCGCCCCCTCAGGCTGTAGGCCTGTCCTCAGACTTGGCAGATAACATCTAGTAGCCCAGGCTTGTTTGGCCCTAGGCTTTGAGGCTTTGGCTGATGCATACTGCCGTGGAAAGGACTGACCCTTAGCTTTTCCTTGAGGGCGAAGGGACCGAAAGGATGACATTTGAGGCTTTGCATTATATGCAAAGGCAGGAACGCCATCTTGGAAGCTGCCAAAGTATTTACAAATTTATCTAATTCTGGACCAAATAGGATATCTCCAGAATAGGGCAGAGACACCAGAGCCCTCTTTGAGTCTGAATCTGCTTTCCAGGACCGAAAGAACACAATATGGCGGGCCACTACTGAAGTGGCAGATATCCTGGAAGCCAGGAGAGCCGTATCCATAGCTGTGAGATATGTAGGATAGTTGTTCCCTTGAAGCATCAGGTGGGTATGTCTCTTCTAGGGCCTCTTCCCAACTCTCAATGGCTTTTGCCACCCAGGCCGTAGCCCTAGCCGGACAAGTAATAGCTCCTGTAAGATAGTATATAGATTTATGACAAGCTTCTATGGGGCATAGCCAATTAAACCCTGTGGCTAATTGTCGCGCTGGATGGGATTCCATGCGCGAGTCCTGGCTGATTGACTTTACCTCGCACCTCATGTAGGTGCGAGGTAAAATCAGCGTGAGGCCGCCCTATTCGGCCTCGCACAAGAGGGTATTACACACTGATTCCGCAGTTCTCGCGGAATCAGTGTGTTCTCGCGTGGGAGTCCCGGTCTAATGACGCAGGGAAATAGCTATTTAATTGAATAGCTAAACCCCGCGTCGCGGGACTTTTGCCTGTCAATTAGCCGCGGGTGAAATCCCGCATCTAAATGGAAATGCCCCTTAATGTCTATCTGTAGTCTACTGCAAGGAGGTGGCAGTACGGATGGGTAAGGTGGTATTATTAACCAGACGTGTTACATGAGACCCCACTGCTGGGGGAACTTCCCATTTAGTATAATCAGTAGCTGAAAGAGGGTAAAAGGAACTTAAACGTTTTGGAATTTGAAACCTTTTACCGGCAATATTCCAAGCGTCAGTCATGTGATCAGACAGCTGATCAGAGTGAGGGAACTCTGGGAAAACTACTCTTTGTCACTTAAAAAGTTAATGTTTTTTCTTAGGAGCGGGCTCATCCTCTTCTATTTGTAGAATAGATTTTACGGCTCTCACAAGAGCAGGAATATTTAGCTTAGAGGGCGGCTCCTCTTCTCCTGAGACGGAGTCAGAGTGAGAGAGGTCTACGTATCCTGCCTCCCCAGATGGTGCATCAGAATCAGATAACTGGCCGTACTGGGAAGATATCACAGCACACTTAGTAGGTAAAGGTTTATCTTTTTGCAGCATTTGCTGAAAAGCCATAGAGGTATTAGGTAAACTCTGCACAGAGGTAGACAGTACATCTATCCATGGGGGAGGCAGAGGATTTGCAGGGAGACCTGCTGTGGCTATCCCATAGGGGGAGCTACCACGGGGACTGTCACTTGGTCCACAAGTTCTGCCAGCATCTGTGAAAAGGCCGCCCAGGGTGGGTCATGAGGGAGAGACACCGGGGCTGATGGGCCTGGGTAACAATTAAGACCACCCTGAATGAGGTCCTCTGTGGCTAAGCCCGCTGAGCAGGACTTACAGGACACCAGAGTAGGAGCAGCAGCATCAGGCTGCTTGTTATTCTTTCCTCTGCCGGCCATAATACACAGTATGATACAGTGCAGTGCGCACCCTGGATAATATGGCACAGTGTAGCGTGCAACCGTGCAAAGTATGTGATAGTACTCACAATTAACAATTATATAGAAGATGTGAGGTACAGTACAATGAACCCCCTATACCTTAGTATGTCAGGGTGAATCAGTATAAAGGGAAAGGTATAAGGTAGATAGTATAGAAAGTAAATATCAGCACTAGCACAAGTCCCATACGAGCGCAGAAAAAAATATATATATCTGCAATTGGCACTACAATCACTTACACAGACCGCAGTGGCTGGTAGGATATAGGTTCTAAACCTAATTACCTCCAGGGAAAGTTTAGTTATGATGAATAGGCCCCTAAGCCCTTTATTTCGGAGACTTTCCTCACTGCTATTTTGCCAATTGCCTGCAGTAATACAATTATTTCCTTACAGTGTGTCAGTCATATATTTTCTGCTTGAATAACATATGTCTGTTTACATACATGAATGTGTATCTGAAAGTTCTTCTCTACAGACATTTTCCATATGAAGATGAACTTTCCTGGTAATCACAACACCCCTCCAATTGCCACTGTTAAACCAGAGAAATGAGAACTTTGAATGAAATAATTTTAATTCTTACAAAATGTATGATCAATTAACGTCACAACAGACACAGGCACCAGTCCCATGTTTCAGAAAGAAAAATGTTGATGATATTTAAGACAGTATAAATAACTGCGAATGTATCAGTGCACCGCGGCCTGTTACCGGGAGCTCAGGGTTCCTCACAAGGCGTCTTCACCAGCTCTGTACCACCACTAACATTCCGTGCACACTGGGTGCCCCCTGGCAGGCCAGCAAACGTTCCTGCATGCATGGAAGCACTGATCCTCATTTAGTTGTCTGTAGACAGATTTCGATTTCTTGGAAGGGGTCTGGGAGGTGTTTTTTTGGATGACTCTGTGTCACCACCCTCAGATTTTACATTTGAACCCTGCGCCAGTTGGGGTGGATTAGGTGGGGGCATGTTGGGTACTCTGAGGCTGCCACCAACATTTCTTCTAGGAATGGGTCTGGGGTTCTGGAAATCATCAGAAGTGTCAATGCTGGTGGAACCTCGAGGCTGAACAGGCGGAGCGACATTTGGACGTAGCGGAGCCGGTCTCTTCACTACAGCAGAAAGAATTCTAGTTTAGAAGTAGGATCGTATACTTTTATCGTATACAAGTCAGTATGACAGAAAGAGACATAATATGCATTACACTTATAACAAAAGCTCACAAAATGCACTTGCTCAGCACAGACAAGGTTTAACAGCGCTTAATATATTTGAATAAACTTATTATAAAGCAAAAAACTTATTAAATAGCATAGAAACAAGAAAAATCCAATGAGATGTTAGAGCATGTATACAATAGCTGTCCGGAAAAGTGCCAATAACAAGCCAAGACGTTACTCAGGAATCTGGCTCCAGCTTTCTTCTGGCAGTTGCTCCTGTGCCCTACAGACAGGGGTAGTAAGGAGCCCCCCTCTTCATTTTCCCTATACTGACACCAATATAGGTCTCCTAATAAACACCAGCATTACTGAGAGAGGAACTATTAATTAACCTATTAGCTTCACAATCCATCGGAGCTGCAAGCACAGCTTTAAGCTGGGTACACACTTAACGATGTGTGTACCCAGCGATGCAAAACCGCACCGTCGACTATCGGGCGGCCGATACAAATTACAAAATCCGGTGCCCAACATGTCGGAACCAGCTGCTGGATTGTCCGATTGAGCGGCATGTAGGACCTACCTGACACTGCGACTGACGACGAAACGGGAGCTTGGTCGTTAGAAGTGTGTAGACACTGGTCGATGTCGACGAGGTGTCGGCCCGATCCGCCGGATCGGTTGACAAATCGTCCACATATCGGCTAATGTGTACCCAGATTTAACCTCCTTTCACTCAGTTGCCACCACACATTGATATAACAGGCGTTATAGGACCTGCACATTATATACAGCTGAATGGATGAATATTACTGACTAATATGATCAGTGTAGAGTGAGAGATGCCATTAGTTGTGGCATGAGAGGAAGTCATGTAATAATTCATTGGCAGACCTCAGAGAAGTAGAGTGTACAGTAGACTCATCTAGATATAGCATCCATATAATCAGCAAGGGGGTGATTCAATTGTTGTGTTGGCGGCAATAATTAACGAGGACCCTGTTTTGCAATTTAATTGTTCTGGACGCGCATTAATCGCCCTCTTCACGCCCTATTTAATAGGGTTTAGCTGTGTAAAATGGCTAAAACCGTCTAAAGTCCCGGTTAGGGCGCCTTAACCACAGGTTTCTTGCACATTTCTGCTCACTCCTGAGGGTGTGAGCAGAAATGCCAGAGCCGACGGCTATTGCGCTGTGACGGAGCAATTTCATGAATTGCTGCATTGGACGTCTTAAAAAAATAAATGCCGGTTGGACAATTGAATTGCCCCCTCAGAGTCTATAATAATCACAAAGAGTTAATAAAAGTCAT
The DNA here is from genome assembly GCA_031769625.1 of Taudactylus pleione. Lineage (NCBI taxonomy): Eukaryota > Metazoa > Chordata > Amphibia > Anura > Myobatrachidae > Taudactylus > Taudactylus pleione. The sequence goes on along the minus strand of JAUIMM010001350.1, from coordinate 440,833 downwards.
TAAGTGTCTGTAATAGGGTCTGATTTAGAGTTGTACGCAAACCATGAGGTTCGCATACAACTCCGATGTTTGCAAATCTGCGCATGTGCAGGTCTCCAGCCCTATATGTAGACTGGTAATTGAAGGTTGAGTGAAAGGGAGGAATAAAATATTACTCACTATAGCTCAGTTACCCAAAGCTTAAAGAGATGTCCATCTGGTTCAGTGTTCAACCAAGTCATTTTATTTTTTGAATCGCGGCGCCCTGGTGCATCAGGATTGTTTTCACAGCACCCCTAACCCTAAGCCAAACCCCTAACCCTAACCCAAAAGATTGTTATTGAGAAATTCAGAAAAGAAATGTAGTGAAGCAGTAAAGTGAAGTAAATTGTGCTGACCTGTCACCCTTAGGGTCAGTTATGTGGTGAGGACGGGGATGTGCTGACCTGTCACCCTTAGGGTCAGTTATGTGGTGAGGACGGGGATGTGCTGACCTGTCATCCTTGGGGTCAGTTATGTGGTGAGGACGGGGATGTGCTGATCTGTCATCCTTGGGGTCAGTTATGTGGTGAGGACGGGGATGTGCTGACCTGTCACCCTTAGGGTCAGTTATGTAGTGGGGACAGGGATGTGCTGACCGGTCATCCTTGGGGCCAGTTATGTGGTGAGGACAGGGATGTGCTGACCTGTCATCCTTAGGGTCAGTTATGTGGTGAGGACAGGGATGTGCTGACCTGTCATCCTTAGGGTCAGTTATGTGGTGATGGACAGGGATGTGCTGACCTGTCATCCTTAGGGTCAGTTATGTGGTGAGGACAGGGATGTGCTGACCTGTCATCCTTAGGGTCAGTTATGTGGTGAGGACAGGGATGTGCTGACCTGTCACCCTTAGGGTCAGTTATGTGGTGAGGACAGGGATGTGCTGACCTGTCATCCTTAGGGTCAGTTATGTGGTGAGGACGGGGATGTGCTGACCTGTCATCCTTAGGGTCAGTTATGTGTTGACCTGTCATCCTTAGGGTCAGTTATGTGGTGAGGACGGGGTTGTGCTGACCTGTCATCCTTAGGGTGAGTTATGTGGTGGGGACAGGGATGTGCTGACCTGTCACCCTTAGGGTCAGTTATGTGGTGAGGACAGGGATGTGCTGACCTGTCATCCTTAGGGTGAGTTATGTGGTGAGGACAGGGATGTGCTGACCTGTCACCCTTAGGGTCAGTTATGTGGTGAAGACAGGGATGTGCTGACCTGTCATCCTTAGGGTGAGTTATGTGGTGGGGACAGGGATGTGCTGACCTGTCATCCTTAGGGTCAGTTATGTGGTGGGGACAGGGATGTGGTGACCTTTCATCCTTAGGTTTGGTTATATAGTAGGTGACAGGATTGCGCTTCTGTGTATCCACATATTTACATTACATTGGCCATAAATATTTTGACTTGGTGCTGGACCACCAACCTGAGGCACCCCTGCAAGTGTCCCTAGGCACCTGAGGATGCCGCGGCGCAGTTTGGGAACCACTGGTATATACTGTAGTTCAAAGTTCCTATCTGTGCTGTCCAATGGAGTCACTAGGGGGGTGCCGAGCACACCGGCTGTCACCATCTGAGGGGACGGCCCCAAACTGAGAACTGAAAATGGGTGCAGCTCCCAGTCACTGAGTAGTCGGCATTGTGGGGAGAGTCTCTGGGGCAGCGCTGCATCCCCAGGAGTGCAGGGTACAACTCCAGAGTGATGAAATCAGGGGCACAAGGCCACTCCTATTCCCCAAGAGGTCACATCCCCTTCTCAGACACACAAGCCGCAGTATATGACGCACTGGGTGACACCAACCCCAGTGACGCCACTTATCACGTAAAGTAGCAATGTTTGGAATCAAAATGGTTAAGGTCTTAGAGAGGAGCGTTGTCAGACCATCCGCCTTAGGGGAATTCCCATTTCGTTCTCTTGCTAGGGAGAGGATAGGATAGGGGAGGTGTGTGGTATCCCAGACTCTGGGGACCTATCCATGCTGCCATTGTCTCTTTTATCCAAGGTCTTATAACATTGGTCGTTTTTCCTCCTCACGTCAACACAAAAAGATTTAATTGTGACAGCAGGACTCGTAAAATGGCCACGTAAAGTTATCCATGAGAAAAACAGTCTCCACTTAGGTCACTTCCAGCCACATTACGTGTCTGTCCCTGGGCTTTATTTATGGTCATAAAACAAGGGAGGAGAACCAGCGCTCACCCAAAGTGACACCAAAAAGAGGCAATTCCAGATATATATATATATATATATATATATATATATATAGTATATACTGTATGTATTTATATCTATCAAATAATACAACAAAACTAATATGACTAAAAATATTTGTTAAATAAGATAATGAGTACTCAACACATTGATTATATATATAAAGTCTGACAATGTGAGATGAGTATTTAGTTAGATGAACAAATACATCTCAGAGTAAAACCTAATACTGGTATACAAACAAGGTACAGGACAAACATACAAACAATGGAACTGTTAATGCAGTGTACTGAAGAAAGTAATAGTCGCAAAGTTGTAGTGATCAGTTCAGTTTGGTAGAAATTTAGCAGTCTTCTTAGAGAATGGGGTGATACGTCTAAACGACGTTTTACTCACCGGTTTATGCAGGAAAATAGAGAGCTCCTTCCGGTGTCTCAGGAGGGGGTCCATATTGGCATCAGTCCCAGAGTGTGGGATTCAGGCTGTCTGCTCTTTGTAAACGAGCGTATTCGATGTAAGATGCAGGGGGTCAGCTCCAGTCACAGTCCGGGCTGTACACTCTCCTATGGGTCAAGGCGCAACTTAATGCAGGATGCAGCGGTGGACGTCTGTCGACACACACCTATCATGCTGCTGGGAGGCTAGTGTGTCAGTTTCCAAAAGCCCAACAATGCAACGCGTTTCGCCCACGGTGGCAGGCTTCAAATGGGATACTGCTTACCTGCATAGGCTCTCCCTATATAGGAGGTTAATTGGTAATTCAAGTGGCAAGTGCTAATTAAATGAGTATCAAGGGATAAAACACAAAGAGACATACATTTAAAGACACAGACAACAAACCATCAGTATGAATAAAAATATATGATCAATATATGTATAATAACAGAATGTACCTGAAATTAGCATTAATAAACAATATGAGATAGTGTTAATTGTATTAAACTATTCATGAAAAGGAAGGCGTATTTTCAATAGGATACAGTGTCATTTAGGTACACTACACCTTAAATTAGGAAGGTTTAACAGGACTAAAAAAAAGAGAGGTCCTGTTTCTTGATGTGTGAATTGTATATATAATAAATCATATAATAGATAGCTGTAACTGTGTAAAAAAGAACCTGTATAAAAATATTTACAAAAAAATCTATATTAAAAAATCTATGATTTTTTTTCAATTATACACACACAGTAATATAAATATAAATATATATATATATATATATATATATATATACATACATACACACACATATATATATGAGATGGAGGTGAGTAAAAAGGGGGATCTGCATCACAGAACATGGGATGGAGAGATGTGGAAGGTTACTTCAGGAAAGGGGTAATTTCAAAGTCAATATTTAAACTTTCAGGGGTTAAAGTCCCCAATTCATAAATTGTTTTAGTTTGGATGGGTCACCAGCATGTTTCTCTTTGAAATGTGCTGGGACACTGTGGTTGTCATTTTGATATTGCACAAATGCTCGTTAATCCTAATTGAAAGTTTGCGGATAGCTTTGTATTGTAGGTCACACGGGCACTGGATCAGATATATAACCCCTTTTGAATGGCAAGATATACTCTCTTTAATTGTATATTCTTTGTTGTTGCTTGTGGAAACAATTTTCTTGGCAAGTTTGGTGTTTATATTGGTTTTCTGGCATGCTATACACATTCCACATTTTCTAAAACCAGGGTTATTTTTGGGTAACCAAGATAATGTGTTTGTTTGTGTTTGTGCTTCTTTATAGTGACTACGCACAAGGAGTGAGCCGATGGTAGAGGCTCTTCTATACACTATTTTAGGTTTCTCTGGTAGCAGGGTCTTCAACTACCAATCGGCCATAAAAATATGCCAGTGGGTCCTTATGCTTTTCTCCAGCAGGGTGCTCTGTCCAGAGAAGTCTTATATAAATAAGATGTCATCTTGTATATCATCTCTCTTCTCCTTGTAGGTTGTAAGATCTTATCTTTTAAGTAATCTAACTCTTTCTCGGTATACCCTAAGTTTTTCTTCGTCACAGTTTTTTGTCCTTGAATTGTTTCCAAAGAAAATCTGACTGCTTATTATAATAATTTTTTTTGATCACTTATGTTGGATCCTTCTAAATTGCCCTTGGGGTACATTTGTGATCCACTGTTTGTGGCATTTAGGTAATGGTTACAGTCTACAGATTTTATATATGTTCTTGATTCTATTTTATTGCATTCTATAAAAATGGACAGATCTAAAAAGTTAATTGTTTCATTGCTTATGTCACTGGTGAACTCCAAATTCACGTCATTCATATTTATTGTCTGTATAAAAGATTCCAAATAGTTTTTTGCTCCATCCCAGATGATGATAATGTCATCAATGTAACGGGACCATAGTATCAGGTTCTCATGATATTCATTATTCGTCCAGATATTTTAATTTTACCATTGGGCCAGGAGAAGGTTTGCATAGGAGGGTGGGAATTTAGTCCCCATTGCGGTCCCCCTTTCTTGCAGGTAGAAATTTTTATTAAACCAAAAAAATGATGCTTCAAAATATAATCAATCCCCTCCATGATGAAGTCAATTTGGATCTCATCCAAACCTGTCTTCCATGATTTTCCTCACATTATAGCATCCTTTTTCATACTCTATGCATTTGTATAGGGATTTTATATCACAGGTTGCCAGTAGATACGATTCGCTTCTATTCGTTTTCTAGTTCATATAGCCCTGTTTCACTACTAGGGGCTGTAAATAGCTGTCTCTATATAGGTTGGTAGAGAACCAATACCTGCCACAATTGGTCTGCCCGGTGGGCATTCTATATTGTGTATCTTTGGCAGATGATACAGTAGTGGATACAGTAGGATATTTTTGCCAGATGTATTCATACTATAATTTGTTGATTACTTTACTTTTAAGACCAGCTTTCAAAATGGATGCCAATTGTTTTTTGAAGAAGATTAAGGGGTTCTTTCTTATAATATTCACAGTCCATAGTGACCAATTTCCCCCCTTTGTTGGCAGGCTTTATGATGATATCTTTATTCTCGTTGAGGGATTTTATGGCTTCTTTTTTTTCCCAAGTAATATTCCATATGTTTTTCTTATATTTAGTTCTATTTTTATTCTCATTTTTATTTAATTCCATTGGGACGTCTTTTATATCTTGTTCTACTAAATCCTGAACATCTTAATCACATGTCGCTTAAGGAATTGTGGGAAAAAGGTAGATTTTTCTTTCAGCTGGGTATGTTTGTAAGGGTCTTCTTTTGTGGCATCTATATGTTCATGTTCAGTATAGGGGAACTCCTCCTTTCGTCTCTTTAAAAATTTCTTTAGAGTCGTTTTTCTAAGGAATTTCTGGAGATCTATAAAGGTGTTGAGTCTGCTGGTCGAGGCAAATTTGAGACCTTTGCACAGTACTTTTATTTCTGACTTCTTCAATGTATATTTACTTCTGTTGTGTATCCCCTCCATTTTTGTTTCTTCATCATCTTCTTTCGATTTTTCTTAATCCTTGTCTTAATTTCCCCTTGCTTTCTGCGCTTGTGGTAGAGCTTATTTTTCTTCTTTTGCTCTGTTTTTCTTGGGATCTTCTCTTTGGTATTGTTCCTGTATTATGGGATGGTTCATGTTGTTAAACTAATTCTAAAAAATGATCTAGGAAGTCTTCTGCTTCATCCTCTGTTATCTGTTCCTTGTGGTATTCTATGTTATTTTTTGTTTTTTCATTTAGACGTTCCATCAACGCATGGGCAGATAGATCCAGGATGGCCTGTTGGTCATCCCTGCCACAATTGAAGCTCTCTATGAGATTCGTATTGGTATATTCCCTTATTGTATAATCTTGTTGTCCCCTAAGGGTCCCAAAAAGTACTGTTGTCTCCCTCTTGGGTTGGATTGGTGTGGTTCATTCCTAACCATAGCATTGCGTCTTTGAAGGGAGTGTTTCCAATGGGGTTTCTCTCTTCTTTGATGGTCATTCATATAGACATCATCCCTATTTTTGTTTGGGTTGGTCATACTCAAATATGGGGCTGTTCTATTTAAACTTGGTGATTGTTGTTCTTTCAATTTTCTATTGTCTATAACTTTGTTTTTTCATATTTCCTTCCCACGGTAATCCATAATTTTTGTTTCTGCGATTACGGTTACTGGTTCTTCCATTGTTGGAGCGCCAGTTTCTGTAGTCGTTTGTTATAGTCCTCTAAGTCTCCTATGAACTTTTTCTTTTTCTGTAGGATAACTTCTTCTAATTTTTTTAGTTTGTTGTTAGTGAGAGCTTCCAAGTTTTTAAAGTCCTCCAGATGTTTTAGAGGTTCCAATATTTTCCTGATATCATCTATTTCTATTTCTGCATTTTTTTTATTGCAATATCCCTATCTTCAATTATCAGCTCTAAAGGAACAATGGTCTAAAACTTCACTCCATTTGGAAAGGAATTGATAATTTTTTGAGTTGAAGGTTGGTTTCTTTAAAATTCTCAAACCTCTTGGTAAAATTTAATGTTCCATATAATGGGATAGAGTGGTGCTCTCACACCATTGCTTCATTTCTGTTTCTAATTTTCCAATTTTAGGTATAAACTACAAAAAAAGGACCTCTCTTTCTTAGTCCTGTAAACCTTCCTAATTTAAGATTAGTATACTGTACCTAAATGACACTGTATCCTCCTTCCCTTTCATGAATAGTTTAATACAATTAACGCTATCTCATTGTTTATTGATGCTAATTTTAGGTACATTCTGTAACATGTCAATACACATACATGTATCATCCAATCGCTACAAGTCGCACTACACATAACGCGGGAGATTAGTGTGACTCTGTAGCACTGAGCGTGTTTTTGTGCTTCTTTTTACCTTCAAACTGGATAGCACAAGCAGCTTCTGCTGAGTAAAATGATATGCAGCATGCCTATGTTCTGCGAGCGAGTGTGGGTGTATCTGCATGCTAAACAATATGAGATATGGTAAGAACTTACCCTTGTTATCTCTATTTCTACGAAGTCCATAGGGTTCCACAGGATACCTTGGGGGTATAGGTGTGACGTCAGTCGCAGGGCACCAAAGAGTTAAGCTTTCAGCCTCCCAGGATGCACTAGGTCCCCCTCCTATACCCCGCCCCCGGGCCAAGGCACCTCAGTTAGTTACCAAGCCATAGGCCGGAGGAGGAGAAGGAAGAGAGAGAACAAAGATCTGGACACATACAAGAATCACATTCTCACCAGAGGGAGACGGAAAACCGGTGACCAGAGCAAAGCCCATCTGCAGCACAGGTGCGACAGGGCGGGAGTCCTGTGGAACCCTATGGACTTCGTAGAAATAGAGATAACAAGGGTAAGTTCTTACCATATCTCATATTTTCTACTTCAGGGTCCATAGGGTATCCACAGGATACCTTGGGGATGTCCCAAAGCAGTATCCTTTAAGGGTGGGGACGCTCCTGTGCAGAAAGGAGAATCCGCCGCCCAAAGGAAGCATCCTGAGAGGCGAAGGTGTCAAACCTGTAATACCTCACGAAGGTATGGACAGAAGACCACGTAGCAGCCTTGCAGATCTGAACTGCCGAGGCACCACGTCGAGCTGCCCACGAAGGACCCACAGACCTAGTGGAATGAGCCTTCAGAGAAGGAGGGACCGGTAGGCCTTCATGAAGATAAGCTTCAGAAATAGCCATACGGATCCAGGCTGCCAAAGTTTGCTTTCAAGCAGGCCAACCCTTTTTACGGAAGCCATAGAGGACAAACAAAGCGTCCGACTTCCTAAACGAAGAAGTGCGGTCAACATAAGTCCTTAAGGCCCGCACAACATCCAAAGAGGCCTCACCCATGGAAAGACCCGGTGAGTTAAAGGCCGGAACAACTATTTCCTCGTTAACATGAAACTGGGAAACAACTTTGGGAAGAAACTCGGGCCGAGTGCGGAGCACTGCCCTGTTCCCATAAAAAACCAAGAAAGGGGGTCTACAAGAAAGAGCCCCTAACTCAGAAACACGTCTGGCCGAAGCAATGGCCAGAAGGAAAACAGTCTTAGCTGTTAGCCATTTAAGATCCACTGAGCCCAGTGGTTCAAACGGCGGTCCTTGGAGAGCCCTCAGGACCACAGCCAAATCCCAAGGCGCCACAGGTGGAACAAAGGGCGGCTGAATGCGGAGAACACCCTGCATAAAGGTGCGCACATCCGGGATTGTAGCAATCCTACGGTGAAACCAGACAGATAGGGCCGAAACCTGTACCTTCAAAGAAGCAAGGCGAAGCCCATGATCTAGTCCCGCTTGCAGGAAGGCGAGAATCCGAGACAGACGAAACTCCCGCGGTGCATAACCTCTCGGTCGACACCACTGGAAGAACGTATGCCACACGCGATGGTATATCCTCGCGGAAGACGGTTTCCGAGCTCGTAACATGGTACGCACCACAGAGCTGGAAAACCCCCGGGACCTCAGCATGGCCGTCTCAACAGCCACGCCGTCAAAGACAGCCGAGTCAGGTCCGGGTGAAGGCAAGGACCCTGAGACAGAAGGTCCGGTCGTAGCGGCAACCGCAGAGGACTGTCCACGGACAGACCCTGAAGGTCTGAGAACCAGTGCCGTCTGGGCCACGCGGGAGCTATCAACAGGAGCGTCCCTCCTTCCTGTTTGAATTTCCGGATTACCCGTGGAAGAAGGGAGACCGGAGGGAACAGGTATGCGAACCGGAACGTCCACCGGACGGACAGAGCATCCACCAGAGACGCCCCTTCGTCTCTTGTGCGAGACCCGTACACCGGCAACTTGTTGTTGTGCCGGGACGCCATGAGGTCGATTTCTGGAAGACCCCACCTGTCCACCAGTAGTTGAAAAACGTCCGGGTGCAGGGACCATTCCCCCGGATGAACGTCCTGGCGACTTAGAAAGTCCGCCTCCCAATTTAGCACTCCCGGGATGAAGACCGCTGATATGGCCGGAAGATTGCGCTCCGCCCAAACCAGGATCCGAGAGACCTCTACGAGAGCCGCCCGACTGCGAGTTCCTCCTTGCCTGTTTATGTAGGCCACGGTGGTAGCGTTGTCCGACTGGACCTGCACCGGGCGACCCTGGAGAAACCGCTGTGCCTGCTGGAGAGCATTGAAGACCGCACGGAGTTCCAAGATATTTATTGGAAGTTCCGCTTCTGTCGGCGTCCACCTGCCCTGGAACAAGTGTGGACCCGAAACTGCTCCCCAGCCCCGAAGACTGGCGTCCGTTGTCAACAGGACCCAATTTGGAACCCAGAACGGACGTCCCTTGTTGAGGTGGGTCGTCTGTAACCACCACGCAAGGGACAGGCGAACCTCCTGGGTGAGCACAATCGTCTGGGACTTCAAAGACTGAGTCAGCCCGTTCCACTTGGACAGGATCAGGTGCTGCAGAGGTCTGGAGTGAAACTGGGCGTATTCCACCATGTCGAACACCGACACCATGGAGCCCAGTAACCTCATCGCCGAGTGTAAGGACACCCGGCGGCTGTGCAGGCAACTGCGCACCCTTGACTGTAAAGCAGAGATCTTGTCCTCCGTCACGAAGATCCTTTGCTGTCCCGAGTCCAATAAGGCTCCAAGATGCAGAATCCTCCGAGACGGGATTAGAGTGGACTTCTGCCAGTTGATTAGCCAGCCGTGCCGTTGCAGCAGTGCAATGGTCAGGTCCAAGTGGCGTAACAGGAGCTCTGGAGATCCTGCCACCAATAACAGGTCGTCCAAATACGGCAACATGCGGACTCCCTGCAGCCGCAGAGAAGCCGCCATGACCGCCATCACCTTGGTGAAAACACGTGGTGCTGTTGCCAGGCCAAAAGGTAACGCCCGAAACTGGAAGTGGTCGCTGCGGATTGCAAACCTGAGGAACTGTTGATGGCGCCAAAGAATAGGGACATGCAGGTAAGCGTCCTGTATGTCCAATGACACCAAGTAGTCCCCAGGTTCCAGCGCCAGAATGATGGACCGTAGGGTCTCCATCCGAAACTTCGGGACCCGCAAAGACTTGTTGAGTGCTTTGAGGTTGAGAATCGGACGATATGACCCATTGGGTTTCTGTACCAAAAATAGATTTGAATAGAAACCCTGGCCCCTCTGGGAGAATGGAACAGCCACTATAACTCCAGCCTGGAGCATAGTGTGCAATACCTTCCGCAGCTCCGTAGCCTTGTTCCGGTCTGATGGGAGACCCGTGGTGAAGAAGCGAGCCGGGGGTCTGTGCCGGAAGGAGAGGGCGTATCCGTGGGAAACCACCTCCAGAACCCAAGTGTCTGTCGTAGTGGTCGACCAACACTGGGCGAACTGTAGCAGGCGGCCTCCCACCCTGGGATCCCCCAAAGGGAGGCCCGGACCGTCAGGCCGCAGGCTTGTCATCTGGCTTGGGGGCCGGACGTCTGGTACTCCATGCCTGCTTCCGGGGCTTGACCGATTTCTTAGGGCCAGCCTGTCGAGGAAACGACTGTGGTTTGGGCCTGCCCTGGGCCCTAGATGACCGAAAGGACGATGGTCCCGAACCAGAAGGAGCAGCGGCCGACGGGAGACAAGCAGATTTGGCTGCCGCCAGCGTGGCCACAATCTTATCCAGATCCGGACCGAAGAGAACTTCTCCGGTAAACGGCAACGCTTCCAGACCTTTCTTGGAATCTGCGTCCGCCTTCCAGGATCGCAGCCACAAGGTGCGACGAGCAGCTACCGCTGCTGAAGAAATTCTAGACACCAGAGTACTAATGTCTAGAGCCGCCTCGTTGATGTAGGTGGCCGAATCACGGAGATTGCCAATCAACTCCGCCTGTTCGGCCGGACAGTCGGATTCAAAAGAAGCCTCTAATGAATCCGCCCAGCGCTCCATCGCTCTGGCAACCCAGCAAATGGCCATAGCCGGCCGTGCTGCCCCCCCCTGCAAGGGAATAAGCGGACTTCAGGCAGATTTCTACCTTGCGGTCCGTAGCATCCTTAAGGGAGGACATGGATGGCATCGGCAATGTGGCACTACGGACAAGACGGGTCACGTGAGAATCCACCTGTGGAGGGGATTCCCACTTAGCAAAATAATTATCCGTGAACGGATAAGCCATCGCCAGGCGTCTCTGCGGCTGGTATCTTTTGCCAGGTTGTTTCCACGCCTCCTCTAAATGGTCCACCAACTGACCCGAAAGAGGAAAGACTGTGGCATCGCCCTTCACATCTTTGAAAAAGGCATACTTAGATTTAGCCGCTGGGGGAACTTCGTCCTCAATCACCAAGGCTGTGCGGACCGCCCGAATAAGTCCAGGAATATATACTTTGGACTTAGCATCAGCGTCCTTAGTATGGAGAGGTTCCTGATCGTAAGGATCCAGAATCTCCCCATCATCAGACGTCCCTTCGTCATCCTCATAAGGAGCGGACAGAGACGCCACCGGCCTTTTATGAGGCCGCATCACAGACTCCCCTTGCAACACATCCGACAAGTGCTGTACAGAACTCGTCAGGGAGTTAACCCACGCTGGCTCCTGAGAACCCGGGAGCGGGGAAATAGGGAGACTGTGGGGTACCACCAATTGTCGTGGGAACCCCTGCATGGGTGACGACACCACAAACTGCTGGGACAAACCCCTCGGAGTAAACGCGGGCTGCGGAGCTAACTGGCCCACTAAAGCTGTTAACGCCTGAGCGAAACAAGCCCAGGGCGGCTCCTGTACCGGTGCTGTAACCGTAATAGGCCGCGCCATGGACAAACACTGCCGGCAAAGGCCCTCCGCGCTACCCTCCCCCTCCGCTAACGGTACTTTACACGTGGTACACTGTAGCCGGAGGGGAAAATCACTTTCAGACATGATGGCACCACGTATGTGACCTCTCTCACCAATTAAGTATTAAATAGGCGAGAGACCACCCTGCAGCACCGCACCGCAAGGGCTTTAGCAGAAGAACAGGGACAGTAATAAAGCTGACAGTTTAGAGAAGAAAAGTTACAGGCAGCAGCGCTAGCACAGTCACATACAATGCAGAGAAATAACAATTCCTGCACTAACAGCGCTGATTACTCAACTACACAGACACAGGGCCTGGTAGGACACAGCGCTGCATACACAGACCTGAGCCACAGCGGAGGAGAGGTATGCGGGGGGACCCAGACCACGATGCTTCCGTCCAGCGCTTCCAGCAGCGTTCACCATGCGTTCTGGAGAAGATGGCCGCCGAGGAGCAGAGAGGAGGCTGGCCTGGGGGAGGAGCGCTGCCACAGGACCAGTCGGCAGCATGCAGAGAGGGCTGTGTGCAGCGGGGGAGGCGCCGGCTGTGAGACAGGGAAGGCGCGCTCCCCTGCATGCATTTAACCCCTGGGACGCCGCAGCGCTACCGCTCTGCTGCGGTCCGCTGTCCCAGGGGGTAGTGGAAGCGCAGGTTGGTCGCCTGGCTCCACGCTGCAGCCAGTCCCCAGGGAGCCCCCTGCCTGGGGACTTAGGACCATGTGATCAGCGGGGACCCACCGCGGGACCCCGCTGCTTACCTCTGTCCCCCTTGAATCCGGCCATGGTCCGGAGCATCTGGGGTCACCGCTAGCTGTGACCCCAGACGCCCACCAGCATCCCCGGATCAGTACCGGCGTTCTGGTACCGGCGGGGTGTAGGGAAGACAGCATGGACGTCAGGACTGACTGTCCATGCTGTTCATCCAGATGTGCAGCCACAGCTGCATGAAGAAAAAGCTTCAGGGGTTCTTCTAGCCCCCACTCCAACAGGTGCACCCGACTCCGGCTGGGCACCAAACTAAACTGAGGTGCCTTGGCCCGGGGGCGGGGTATAGGAGGGGGACCTAGTGCATCCTGGGAGGCTGAAAGCTTAACTCTTTGGTGCCCTGCGACTGACGTCACACCTATACCCCCAAGGTATCCTGTGGATACCCTATGGACCCTGAAGTAGAAACTATGTTACAGTGTTACAGCCACTGAAATGTAGCGTTTAGCATGCAGATACACCGCACTTGCTCCCAGAACATAGGCATGCTGCATATCATTTTAAGAAGCTGCTTGTGCTACCAAGTCGCATCTAAATGTAAAGAGACACACAAAAAGAAGTTTGGCGCTACCGAGTCACACCACGCGCAAGGAGGCTAGATGATTGTGTGATTGTGGACCCATTTTATTCAAACTGGTTTGTTGTCTGTGTCATTACATGTATGTCTTTATGTGTTTTATAGCTTGATACTCATTTAATTAGCACTTGCCACTTTAATTGCCAATTAGCCTCCTATATAAGGAGAGCCTATGCAGGTAAGCAGTATCCCATTTGAAGCCTGATGAAGCCTGCCAGGGGGCAAAACACATTGCATTGTGGGACTTTTGGAAACTGACACACTAGCCTGCCACAGCATGTTAGGTGTGTGTCAGCAGATGTCCACCGCTGCATCCTGCATTAAGCTGCGCCTTGACCCATAGAAAAGCGAACAGCCCAGACTATGACTGGAGCGGACCCCCTGCATCTTACATCGAATACGCTCATTTACAAAGAGCGGCCAGCCTGAATCCCACACTCTGGGACCGATTTGAATATGGACCCCCACCTGAGACACTGGAAGGAGCTCTCTATGTTCCTGCATAGACGGGTGAGTAAAACGTCGTTCAGACGTATCACCCCATTCTTTTGACTCTAAGAAGACTGCTAAAATTCTACCAAACTGAACTGATCACTACAACTTTGCAGCTATTACTTTCTTCAGTACACTGCATTAACAGTATTTGGAATGTGACAATTGCACAAATAAGGAGATCCAGAAAACCTGCTCTTCCTATATTCACTCCAAGTTCCATTGGTGAATTGTCATTTTTACCCTTACCCTGTTTGTATGTTTGTCCTGTACCTTGTTTGGATACCAGTATTAGATGAACAAATACGTCTCAGAGTAAAACCTAACTGAATACTCATCTCACATTGTCAGACTGATATACTGTATATATATTGAGTACTCATTATCTTATTTAATAAACATTTTTAGTCATATTGGTTTTGTATTATTTGATATAACTACATACTGTATATACATTATATATATTTTTTTCTGGAATTGCCATGTTTTGGTGTCACATTGGGTGATCGCTGGTTCTCTTCCCTTATTTTGTTACATTTGATTTGTGTAGGTGGGGTAGCCTACATACTTTCCAGCTGCCCCTCATTTCTGTAGGGATCATTTTATTTGCGCAGCCACTCTTTGTATTTATTATTTATTGTCATGCCAAAGCGGCGCTTACCGGAATTGGACTCGTTTGAAATAATCGTTATTCACATAAATGAATTAGGAGCAGTAAAAAAGGAGAAAAAATTAAATATTGTATCAGTAAACAGGGCTAACAACAATTTTACTTGCAAACCTTGATATGTATCAATCTCTACATAGTATAAAATAAAGATCTATCACAACGATGCAATTTAACAGTTTAGGCAAGGCAAGGCAAGAAAGCTCTCAGATGTGCGTTCTGTCATTGACTTGTTCCACTAAAATAATCACTGCTCGGCTCCCTTATGTCATACATTAATGTGTCATACATCTAAACCTTCCTCCACAAATGCTCTATAGAATAGTAACAACTGCATCAAAATCTGTCCAGTGGTTCTCAAGATTAGCGCAAACACACAGAGAGATGGCTACCAGGGACTGTTTTTTCATTGACATGCTTCACTAAAATTGTCACTGCTTGGCTTTATTTTGTCATAAATTAATGTTTCATACACCTAAACCTTCACACACCTAAACCTATATGTACAGTCGTGCCCTTATACTAAGGCTGAATCTAAAATAAATGGAATTCTCTCAGAGAGAACTCCCGAGGTGAGGGGGGGGGGATGGTGTTTAAAGGGGCTACACCTCAAAATCTATTGGAGGTACTGAGCTGAAATTTGGCACGGGCGGGTAGAACGGCCGGGACCCGGGGGAGGGAGGGGGGTAGCAGGCGTTAGCTGCTCTGGGAGCCGGGGACAGTAGTGGGCACTAGCGGTGGCAGTGTGGCAGCAGTGCAGGTGGCAGGACTCTGGGGAGGCAGCAGGAGACAGATGCAGGTATCACAGATCTTTCATATCCGAGCCTGCATCTGTGTGTAAATAAACAAATACAGAAGCAGGGACGGGATCAGTGAGACCCGTCTGTGCTTGTTTGGAAAAAAAAATTACTACCAACCAGGGGTTCTGGGTATCCCAGGGTTCAAACAACAAAAGGAAGAAAAAGTATGGCTATTATATGGGGCACTCTTAATTAATACTTATCAATACATTAAAACATAACTTTTATTACCAACAGTAAAATAATCAGGTACCATAGAATTGTGTTAAAAGTTCAGATGGTATAAATCCATCATAAAAGAGCAGACTTCATAATTCATAATGAAATCTGAAGGCGAATTTGTAATTTATTACACACTCGAAAATGGATGTGTTTGATTGATAGTATAAACTAAACTATAGTATTGCTTGGCCGTGTGCAGAACCACTCCCAAATATATATCTCAATAAGTACAGCACCTGGTATTCCCTGGAGGTCACCCTACCAGGTACTAACCAGGCCAAATACAGTTTAGCTTCCAAGATCAGACGAGATTGGGCAATCACGTAATGTATGGCTGTAGGTATTATAGGGAGAATTGCACAATTACCAGGTCACAGCAATATATATGTGTAGGACTAATAAGGTTAATAGTCCATTTGTTGATAAATAACAGCTTCCAAAAAAAGAATGCACAAGCAAACTTTATTTGTACCACATGTATAATAGATAAATCAAAAAAATCCCCAGATTTATTGTGCAAATAATATCATGGATTTATAGACCCCCTTGTTCAATAAAGAGGTAAACCATAAATTATAATGCAATCAATTGAAGCTGCATAAAGGACATATAAAGTTAGTCCGACAGAATATGTTGTATTAAACTATAATAACAGATTCAAACTGGGAACAGTATTTGTATATACCAACTGAATAAAAAGATATATCTCAGCAACTGACTTTCATAATTGGTATAATAAGCAAAATTAACACAACAGGTATCTCCTCAAATCATCAAAGAATATAAAGAATTGTTACTCGCTATCACTGTAAACATTACTAAGGACCACATATATTTTATAGTATGGTCAAAAAGATCCTTTGTGAGAAAATCCTAAATGCAAAAATAAAAGTCACATATTCTGTGTATATACACACATATCAAATCCAAAACAAAACAAGGAAGTGTTATTATGCATATATCAATAAAGCAATTGACATAATTAGATCCACCAGTGAAGAAAAATATATAAAAGGTAAAAATATGATTTATAAATCAGACTGATTACAAAAAATGGTGATATGATCAAAAAATATATAGTGCACCATATCTCTCCACTGTAGAATGAAAAGGTTGTGACCAATTTATACTGCTGTGAACTGATTTAAAAAACGGCATTCACCAAAAAAGTATGAAAATTTTTTTTTATCTCACAGCCAGTCAGTGAAAGTTTCAATTTACAAATGATAGTATAAATACGACCAAGATAAAGTACATAATGTGTAAATGAACATGATTACCAATTGATCCCTGGATACGTATACAGGTGTTATTAAGGTTGTGAACAGCAAGTGACACTAAATAAATCACACATAACCATTTGTTAATTAGTAAAGACAGGTCCTAGAGACAAGAATCCTGCTGTGCCAATATGCAAGTCAGCAGCACTTTTGTATCAAAACCCCCGCAATTAGCGGGTTTTAGGACACGGAGGTCCTGCCAGATCAGCATGTGCAAAATACAATACCACTGTCATCCAAATCACTGAGGCATCCAGCCCGTGCATCGGCTGGAGGTCCAAACGGTGTGTAAATAAGTGAGGACGCGCGTTTCGCCCGACGGAGGGCTTATTCACCTCATCCATGTCGATAGCCTGTAACTCACTATTTAAGTACAAGAACCTTTAGTCTCACCCTATCGGCACAGTGTAATTGGAGCGCGGGCAGTTACCATGGAGATAACTCCGCCCCTCCAAAGTCACATGATCTGACTCAGCGCCAATAAAAATATAGTGCATCGCATGCTGGTAGATGTAGTTTGTGCTAGCACAACAGTGTAGTTTGTACTATCGGCACAGTGTAATTGGAGCGCGGGAGGTTACCATAGAGATAACTTCGCCCCTCCGAAATCACATGATCGAACTCAGTGCCAATAATATAAAAATATATAGTGCATTGCATGCTGGTAGATGTAGTTTGTACTAGTCCAACGATCTATAAAGGAAATGCTGGGATAGATTAAATAACAAATTAAATTGGAAAATCCAGTTAAATGGTAAAAGGCTTCAGGTAAATCTATATACTCCAAGTAAGAAGGTTTATATATTGTATATTTAATCGCACAATATTTTTGTGCAGTGCATTATGGTAAATGTAGTTCTGGCTACCTAGCCTGACTACGTGTCTAAACGATGGCATTATTTACTCAATAAATTAATAATGTACATAGTGTCAATAATATTAGAAAAAATTAATAAATAAAATAATTATAAATTATATGTATTATAAATAAACAGTAAAAAAGTTACTGTATTGAGGATAGTGTCATGATTATACAGTTATTACTACCATATAAATGTGGAATGCTAATGTAACTGAGGATATTAAGATAAATAATAATTGTGTAATAATAAAATCAGTGAAAATAAGGAAGTGTGCACCTAGCAAAATTATGTTTAATTATAAAAACAATAGTGTATAACTCAACAAAAAAACCAAACAATTATTAGCAATTAAATTTTACTTTTGTGTAATAATGTTAGTTTCTTTGTTAAGTCATATAAATAGTGACTAAAACTAATTCATATTATAGTAAAATGGTGAATTAAAATGATGTAAAAAGTGCATTATTATATACTAGTGTCAATATGCTGAAATAACATGCAGCAAAACACCAAGTGAAAATTCTTAATGATAAATGAATGAAAAGTGAAAAAAGGTTACGTGTTAGATAATATAACTTAATATCCATAACATTTGTAACATTATAATCTCATTATTGGCATCATAACAAATAGAGTTCAAAAAATAAAACTAAATATAAATAAATATAAATATTAAAAATAATAAAAATAAAAATTATATTTATGAAGAAGTATAAAATAAAATAAAGAGATTAATTTGAATGTATAGCATTAATAAATCTCAAATAAATAAATAATCATGGCACATAGGATATCAATCAGCTTACATGTGGTTGAGCTACTTATAGGAATACACCATAATTTATATATTCATTCATGCCCTGCGGATTGAGGGCACCTAACCTGAATGTCCACCTACTTTCACATTTAATCAGTTCTTGCGTGAGGTCACCCCCCCGAATTCCCAGACTCACTTTCTCCAAACCAAAACCTTTTAATTCTTTAGGACTATCATTGTGATGGGTATGAAAGTGACGGGCTACCGAGGTTAATTTCTTAAATTTAGCTAAATCCGACGGGGGCATTCCTAATAGTCCCTGCATGTTCCAGAATACGTTGTTTAAGGTTCCTGGAGGTCATCCCGACATACTTAATGTTGCAACTGCAAATAAGACAGTAAACAACACATGTAGTATGACAATTGATAAAGTCTCTTATCTGAATTTTGGTTCCATATTTATCATGAACAGAGTCACATTTGGTCATATATTGACATGCTTTACATGTACCGCATGCATGAGAGCCTTGTGTTTTGCTCTCTCCTCTAGGAAATTTGACATAGTGATTTTGGACAAGATTATCTCTCAAATTTCTTGCTCTACGCCACCCCACAGTAACCTTATCGTCCAAAATTTGAGATAAATCCTTGTCTAGATGAAGAACTGGCCAATGTAGTTGGATGATACTCTGAATGGTTCTCTATTCTTTACAAAAATTGCATATAAATCTTGTTTTATTTTTGGAAGTTTCATCCCTTCTTACAGGCCCCTTCTGCTTCCTATCTCTGAAAATCAGTTGGTCTCTATGGGTGTCTTGGATACTCTTTTGGGCTCGCTTCATGCACCTCCTGCTATATCCTCTTTCTCTCAATCTGTCTGATAATTCATCACTCTTGGATTGGTATGTTTGTGCTTCTGAGCAGTTACGTTTCAAACGTAAGAACTCGCCTTTGGGAAGGTTTTCTACTGTGGGCGGAAAATGTGCACTAGTCTGGTATAACAGACTATTAGTTGCCGTATCCTTATGATAGAGTTCCGTATGTATAATCCCCTCATCAGACTTACAAATTTTCAAATCAAGGAAAGGTATTTGTTCTTGACTATACTGATAAGTCAGTTTGTTGTTATCCTTGTTCTTGTTAAGTTCCTGGATAAATTCAAGAAGCAGTTGTTCCTCTCCTTCCCATATCATAAGGATGTCGTCAATATATCTCCACCAACCTCCAACGAATCTCGTATAGTGCTCCAAGGTCTCTCCAAAAATGAACTCCCGCTCCCACCTGCCCATGAAGAAGTTGGCATAAGTGGGGGCACAAGTAGCCCCCATTGCTGTCCCCCTCATTTGCAGGTAGAAGCGGCCCCCAAAGGTATAATAATTTTTGGTCAAAATGAATTTCAGAAGATCTAAAAGAAATTGATGGAATTGACAAGGTTCTTCCATTTGGAGAAAATATGCAATTGCCTGAGTTCCCAATTCATGATCGATACACGTATACAGAGATTCTACATCCAAAGTAACAAGAAAATGTTTCTCCAACCTAACATCATGTAGCTTTCTGAGAATATCCGATGTATCCTGTATGTAGGATGTTAAGCCCAATACATGATGACGAAGGTGGAGGTCAACAAATCTATTTGCATTTTCAGAGACCACCCACACCAGAGACTATAGGTCTCCCCGGTGGGTCATGAAGGTTCTTGTGAACTTTTGGAAGTAGATAGAGTGTAGGGACTTTTGGATTTGGCACTCTCAGATATTCATATTCTTGTTTAAGAATAATGCCCTCATTCCTGGCTTTATCTATCATGTTGTTATATAACTTGGTATAGTTAACTGTGGGATTGAAAAGAATGTTTTGATAACATTCTTTGTCATTGAGTTGTCGCATTGCTTCCCTTTCATACATATCTGTGGGCCAGATGACAACATTACCACCTTTATCGGACGGTTTAATAACTACCCCCTTCCAATTCTTGATATTTTTCAGGGCTTGAATTTCTTGTTTGTTGAGATTGCCAATAGTACGCGGTTGTCGTTTCATTTTCATGTGTAATTCATCAAGATCTTTGGAAACAAGTTCTTGAAAGATTTTAATTTCCGGGCTGATGGATTCTGAAGGAAAGAATGTTGATTTTTTCTTAATTAATGGTCTTTTCTGTTGTTCCATAATAGAATTGCCTTCATCTTGAGGTACTTCGAGTGTACGTATCGCTTCTACTTCATCCTCATCCCAGTCCAATGTCTCTCCGGATATCGGATACACCAAAATCAAGTTGGTGTCATCCTTACAATCTTTGTTCAAATTGATGAAATACTTTTTAAGCAAGAGCTTGCGTCCAAATAGCTTTAGATCTGTTTCCCAACTGAATCGATCAAAGGAATATGTTGGGGAAAAGGAAAGTCCTTTATTAAGAACAGATATTTCCGCTTCAGTAGGAATTAAATCAGATAAATTAATAACCCTCAAATTGGAATTCTCAGTTATTTCTTTTGGATCCTGGTCGAATATCTTTGTGGAAGTCAATGATCCAATTCCAGATGTTCCTCTGCACTTTTTCTTGCTCCGCCTCGTTTTCCTTTTGGACGGAATTTGGTGCGTCCCCCCCTGCTTAATCCTAAAAAAGAAGATGATGGAAGCTGATCATCAAATCTATCATGTAGCAAGCGAGATATTTGAAATGTATTCTGATTATCTGAAAACTCCCCCCCTCCTGATGATTCCAACTCTGATGAGGTATATGTTTCTTGTGGTTTGTAATAAGAATTAATATTATATGATTTGTTCCACTTGAAGAAAGAAAGTCCCATTTATCTCTGTTGAATTTTAACTTCTTCCTCTCAATAATGTCCAACTCATATGATTCTAGTTCTTTTTTATGTTTTTCTACCATTTTTTGAAATGTTGACTCCTCCCAATTTTCCAACTTCTTCCCAAGTATTTCGATTTCTTTTTCAGATTTGTCTAATATGATGTGATTATGTTTGATTAGTATAGACATCAAATCTTGGGAACATTTCAATAAAGTTGCTTCCCAGTCCTTGTTCAAGTTTTCAGTGGCCAATTTAAATGCTGGAAATATTTTCGGTCTTAACCCACGAGGAGTGATCCTATGTTTGAGATAATTTTCCAGGGTCGTTACATCCCAGGTCACTCTAGTTCTACGCTGTAGTATAGATTTAAGTTTGAAAAGATCTTCCTCCCAGTTATCTTTGGTCCCATTAGAAATTAAGTCTGAGAATATATCATCAAGATTTTCTGGGATTTGTCTTTTGGTTATCAGTTGGTCTTTGAGGGAGAATGAGGCCATATTATTAAGGAACTATAATAATAGTGAGAATGTAGGTCTTTGGATTATACAACATTCTGTTTTTTGACCTAAGTGATTTATATAAAGATATTGTATGGTACGGATTATAAGCATATAATATATAGGGTTCGTGCTAGAATCAGAAACTGAAATAGGCTCAGGGATCCCTGGCCTGGGCTGACTAGCGGTCAGGGTTGATGCTTTGGCCCGGTGAAAGGACTCCCCTGGCTGTGGCATTAGCCCCCCCCTGCTAGAAAAAGTCCAGTGCTGGTAAATACAGGGGGACCCTATGCATTTTTCACCCCTGTATTTACAGAACCAGGACCGGCTCAGAGCCCTGTGCTGATTGCGCTGAATACAGGGGACCTCTACATAATTTGTCCCCTGTATTTTGGCAACCAGGACTGGTTCTGAAAAGCGTGGAGTTGGTTGTGCTTCATACAGGGGGGCCCGTACATTGTTTGTCCACTGTAATTAGCACAACCAATACTGGGGCTCCAAAGCCCAATACTGGTTGTCTTTTTTTCTACACAAAAGCACAGACGGGTCTCACTGATCCCGTCCCTGCTTCTGTGTTTATTTCTACACAGATGCAGATATCACAGATCTTTCAGATCCGAGCCTACATCTGTTTGCTGCTACCTCCCTTGGGTCCAGCAGCCCACACCACCACCGCCTGCGCTGTCGCCCGCACAACCGCTGCTGATGCCTGCTACCGTCCCCCGGGTCACGGGCGCAACTAACTGCCACTTCCGTCCCCCAAGCCCACCGCCGCTACCGCCCGCAGTTGCCAGCCATCTTGGTGCATCCAAGTGAAGCCACAGTGAGTACACCTGATGGAGGCTCCTACTGAGGATGCGCAACAAGTTGAAACTTCCTATCTCTATAATGGCGGATTCGTGAGATAATAGTTTAAAAACTAACTTTCTCAAATACCTAAACTGTACAAGCACCTACTCTGGAACAAGAGCTACCTAATAAAACAAATCCCAAATCTAAACTCACCCCCTACTATGAGTTATGTCTTCCCAAAAATCCCCCACAGAGAACAGCAGTATAGTGGTCCTGAGTGTCAGAAAAAACTGACAGTTGGAACTTTAGATTACTCCCAAATCCTAATTTTTTTAGTTTTTGCCCTGAAATTGGGCATGCAGCACTGAGCAACAGTTCTACACACAAGTGCCAAATTTCAGCTCGGTACGTCCAATAGCTTTTGAGTTGTAGCCCCTTAAACACCCTGCCCCCTCTTGGGAGTTCTATATGGGAGAATTCAGTTTTTTTCGAGGGGACCCTTACGTTGTTTGTCCCCTGTATTTTGGCAACCAGGACTGGCTCTGATTAGCCTGGCGTGGTTGTGCTTAATACAGGGGACCCCTACGTCATTTGTCCCCTACGTCGTTTGTCCCCTGTATTTAGCACAAGCAGCACTGGGGCTGGTTGTGCTGTAGGGGCACGTCATTTTTTTTTAATATTACACATTCATTTTTTAACAGATACATGGATGGATCTCACTGATACGTCCAATCATCTGTGTCTTATTAATTTGATTTTCTCAGGTGCATGCCCAGCGCCAGCGAGTCCCTCTGATGCTTCTGTGCACAGCCCTGTTGCTGCCACTGCTCCACACACCTGCAGCAGTCTCTCCATCTGCACCCTTAGAACACCTCCTGTGTGCTGTCCGCTCCTCCACCCATGCTAGTGTAAGTATTTGTTGTCCTTCTGCCCTGCAGGTGGCCCGGTTTGCTTGTCAAAACCCTGATGGTTAATAAATTATAAAAAAGCTATGAAATTCCATAGACAAAAAACCTTACGGTTTTACATTTCCCATTAAGGCTTCTTAGACATGATCTGAAATTTCCCAAAACCTACTGAATTTGTGCCACTCAAACTAAAAAAAGCAATGAAATTCCAATCATGAAGGCTGACGCCTTAATGGACATGTTGCTTGCGCAATACAGATATGGTATGCCATCACACCCTGTGGTTAACTGCAGATTGAGCACTCTCACAGAATGAGATTGCTGTCACTCATAAAATGGTCTGCTTATTGGAATACACAAATGCAGTCTATGCAACTGAGGTCTGAACAGTTATGTGGCTCCCACATCCCACTCAGTGCCCACAATCTTCCCATTTGTTCACCACAACAATCCCACTGGGTTCCAGCATCTTTCTCACTCTATACATCCATCTCATTCAAAATACACATTCAGTTCCCTAATTTCTAAAACTATCATACGCTGTCTATGCATGTACACTATCTGCGCCTCCAGACGATGTGTATGCAAATTGCGTAGGCAGTGCAATCGCACAGCAATGCATTAGCACGCCCAGTATTCTTTAGAGAGCGATCACACAGGGTATACAGACACCCACCAGCCTACTTAAGACGCCCACTTGTGCACATCATGTCCAGGAAGTGTATGCAACCATCGGTACATCGGGTAACATCGGATGCTATCGCAGCGCTTGAGGTTGACCATACCCTGCCGCAAGCACTGCGAGCACTTCAGTGTAAAAACAAGCCAGGTGACGTGTACTATAATGCCGTCTTATAATTATGCACGCCTCTAACATGCCGCTGAGATGCTCAGGCACGCCTGCGTTTGCACCTCCACTCCCCTGTCCAGCTCCTGTTACCACCTACAAACGGACTCTCCTGTCACTCACTCTGCTGGGCTGTCTATGCGCAGCGAGCGAACGCATTGTGAACTTTCGCTAAGGTATGTGCACACGCACTGCGCACAATGCATACACACTGCGTACCATTGGCAGCAACGAGCGTTTGCATCTTAGCGAGCGGGTCTGAATGAGCTCCTGAGTTGGGTAAAGTAAGATAGTTAGAACCGAGAGTTAGACTGATTTATATAAGCAGGTTACAATAGGGAATAAATGTATAAGGTAATATCTGTATTAGGTACAGAGGTTAATGTTATGGTACATACACACGGTCAAATTTGATGAATGATGAACGATTTTTACAACGATTTGAACGATTTCATCAACGAACGATTTCTAACAGTATTAAAATTAATGGAATCGTTAAAATCTGACTGCAAACACAGACGAGTCAGAGATCGTTATTTGACATGCGGGAACGCGCATCATTGGTGGATGCATGCCCTACATGTCAAAGTTATGAACGATTGAACAAATTTTACAATCGTTGTGTATGCACTATTAGATATGTGAGGTTCAGTTTCCCTGGAAACCACACACACCTGAACCTCTGGGATCCGAGTGATCCAATGTCCCAGCTCTAATCTTCCCTCCAAATTCAGATCCCAAAACGAGGCAAAGCGCCATCTTCCTGGAATTGGATCTCGTGTGTTTTGGATTTCATATGAAAGTCCCTCCCTCGTAATCAGGCGCCATCTTACACAGGAGAGCGGAGGGAAGGGGTGTGGGACTGTGGGCTGGAGCACTGTCATCTAAAAAAAACCACCACTAGCCCATAAGGGCACCATTAGTACTGGTGTAGGAGTCCGTGTAGGACTAGTACAAAGTGGAGTATGTGCCTGGAGGGTTACTGCAGGCAACATTGTCACTGTATGTGTGTCTGTTGTTTGTCACATCACACACACTGACTGCACACACACACACTGACAGCACACTCGCACACACACTGACAGCACACTCACACACTGCACACACACACACACTGACAGCACACTCACACAGACTGCACACACACACACTGACAGCACAATCACACCACACACACA
Organism: Taudactylus pleione; assembly: GCA_031769625.1. NCBI lineage: Eukaryota > Metazoa > Chordata > Amphibia > Anura > Myobatrachidae > Taudactylus > Taudactylus pleione. The sequence goes on along the minus strand of JAUIMM010001350.1, from coordinate 415,450 downwards.
CTGCACACACACACCGACTGCACACACAGACAAGCACACACACAAACTGCAGTGCACACTCACAAACTGCAGTACACACTCACTGACTGCACACTCACTGTAGAGCACACTCACTATAGAGCACACTCACTGTAGAGCACACACAAGCTACTGGCTGTGTGTGGTGGTGTTTTTATTTTCTTAGTTATAGTGAACCTTCCCTTTTTTCCCCCTAGGAAACTGCTAAAGCGTATGCAGACGGGTGATTATTTCGTACTGCGCATATGTATGCATAACAGTGCACGTATGCGAATGCCTCACTGCAATCGGAAATGAGACGCAGTGTGTACGCAGTCCCATCGCAGAGTGACTGACTGGAAGTACCGTTTGGGGGCGGTGACGGGGGGGGGGCAACGACGACGGTTGTTCGGGTGAATGCAGCGTGCCAGTGTGTTTCATCGCCATTGCAGGGGCGTGCATAGCTTAGCCACTGCGATGGCCTCCGCAGCCTGCGATCTCATAGCGTGCGTGGTTGTTAGCAATTTAGTGGTAGGGTCAGACCTGCCTTGAATGTGCGAGTGGCTCCGATGTACTTCGATGTTAGTGATGTTTTGGCTGGATTGCAGGGTATTACGGATGTGTGAGAGGGGAATTGGGTGTCTGCGTGTGTGCCAGGGCTTTGCGATTGCACATATTAGCACACTTTCGCAGCAGAACTGCATGCGCGATTGCAGCCGCGGTCCAAGCTGAATAAGGCCCTCTGTGTGCAGTGATATCCCCCATCATCTGTAACCACAGCAATTCTCACAAAGGAGACCGGTTTCTTCTAGTGCCTGAAAACAGTTCCCAGTGGTGTTTGTGTATGTGCAGAGTCTGTTTTCCTTCCAGTGTAAGTGACGGTGTGGGGTGGTTCCATCCCCATCATCTGCTCCCAAAACATTTCTCAAGTGTAAAAAATTATTTCTTGGCTGGTGTAACAAAAAAATGTCCATTCTTTTATTAAAACTGCACGGCAACGGTAACAGTCCCTCCTTTCCCTATGTCATGGTTTGTTATACGTTCACTCAGTGTGGTGGCCGATAAGTTGAACAATAGTAGCTATACTCCTGTCCTGGTGTCAAAAACAAATAACAATCACGGATCAGTCAATAAAGAAGCAGATGCAGCAAACCAGTATTAGTGCTGCGGCTGCTGCCAGTCATAGTGCATCTACTAAAGGTGATCAATTAAGGTGGTCCAATTAAGCTTCATTTTGAAAAAATTTTTCCTTTAGTACAACATTTAGCAGTCATTTTGATACAAGAAATCGATAACGAAAACACAAAAGACAAAATATTATTTTGCTTAATAATCCTACTTGTGAAATATTCCCTTAAAATAAATCCTCATTAAATAGAATGCCCGCAAATGGCAAATTTTCAGTGCTCAAACACATTCACAGATAGTGAATCAATCAATCCTTTAATTCGCTTCCACTAAATAGTAATCCACTACCTTTTACCTATGCTGGCCTCTAATCTAGTTCTTGTTTAATGAAAACATTCTATAACATCGTATAGTTTATATTAAACTGCCACCCTGTCTGCCACTGCAGTGCCACTCTGATTCCTAGATGTGCTTTATTCTATTGTAAACGGCTGCTGCTCTGGCGCTTAGTTTAGCCACCCAGCTCGCTGCAGCCTTTGGCCAATATGGGTGAAAATAATATTGTGAGCTGTGAGGTGGTCAAAATTGACTGGAAATGACTGGAAATTAATGTTATTAAGGTTAATAATACTGTAGGAACAAAAACAGGCCCAAATGACATATGGTATTAGCTGTTTTTATCAATGTTATTTAAAATATCCAGAACCAAAACCAAAACACAGGGGTCTGCGCACATCTCTAGTGAATGTTTATGCCCTAAGTTCATGTGTTAAACAGCACACACTTCACGATTTTTTTAAACGATATGGACGAGATCGTTCATATCGTTCAGTGTGTATGCGGTGAACGACCATCGACAGATGCTCACAGGGGTCATTAACGATGTTTGCTGTCGTGCAAACATACAGGCCAATCTGACGATATCGTCAGAAAGTGCCTGTTCAAAGATGTGGCAGGATGACTTCAACGAACGATGTCGTTAACGATATTGTTCAGTGTGTACATCCAATATCTTTCAGCTCATCGTCTAATGTGTATGTCCCTTTAGAGAAAACTCTTCTGTGAAAAAAAGTTTCAGCCGTGACTTACCTGAGTGACTGTTTCCAGCTAAATACAATCAACAATTTGTAGAATACTTGTTTGATTATTGTGGTTGGAAAAGAATCATCCTCACCTATCTTGTTTAAGTATGAAAACAAAGTTAATAAGCCAAAAGGAAGAAATCAGCCTGTTTGAAGAGCTAAAGAGAGGGTCCCACCTCAGTCCAGAAAGGTATGTGCACTAGGATGTACTAGGGTATAAAAGGATGTAGTAGGATGTACTAGGGTATAAAAGGATGTAGTAGGGTGTACTAGGATGTACTAGGGTAAACTGGAATGTACTAGGGTGTACTAAGATGTACTAGGGTATACTAAGATGTACTAGGATGTACTAGGGTATAAAAGGATGTAGTAGGGTGTACTAGGATGTACTAGGGTAAACTGGAATGTACTAGGGTGTACTAAGATGTACTGGGATGTACTAGGGTATACTAAGATGTACTAGGGTATACTAAGATGTACTAGGGTGTACTAAGGTGTACTGGGGTGTACTAGGATGTACTAGGGTATACTAAGATGTACTGGGATGCACTAGGGTATACTAAGGTGTACTAGGGTATACTGGGATACACTAGGGTGTACTAAGATGTACTAGGGTATACTAAGGTGTACTGGGATGTACTAGGGTATACTAAGATGTACTAGGGTATACTAAGGTGTACTGGGATGTACTAGGGTATACTAGGATGTTCCCATATTTCTGACTGCTTGTTTTTGTTCTGAATCTCCAAGCTTGCCCTGACATCTAGTGTCTGTCTGATGGCAAATACTAGAATATTCACTTCCACTTTCCTTTTGAAATCCTCCCCAGAACACAAGGAAACTTCAGGGACGGAGGCTTCCATCTCTCCCTTCAAGACTTCTCCAGAGCCAGCAAAACATATGGGTCCTGTAGCATCCACAGTATAGAAGTAGAATTGAAAGCTATAATTCATTCAAAGAAAGAGGACACCTGAAGCAGACCCTGCATAGACCATGCCAAGCCCTGGGCCCAAGCCAGTGTCTTGGGTGCAACCAAGCTGGGTCCAAGGGCCCTGGTTAGAGGCCCCAGGGAAAGCAATGTTGATTCCATGGTTCCTGTGACTTCTAGTAAAGAGAAGGGAGGAGGAGGCATCCCTGCTCTTGTCCTGGGGTGTACAATGAGCTGCAGGAGCTCTACAATAGCCCACACAATAGATGTGCAACTGCAAATGACACAGATCAGATACAAAAAGAGCCCACAGAATAACCAGCAAGACCTAGTACACTTCACCACTACTACAATTCAGATGAGAAGGCATGTGGGAGGCCACAGAAGATAAAGGGATAATATCTTTCCCCAAACTTATACATCCTGTGCCCGACACAGGGCCACCACCTCCACAATGCAGGACAAGGGGCTGAACTGTGACTTTTAACCCTCCTCCTCTAGATGGGAGCTACTTACCAGAATGTTGCACCTCTGGTACATGGTTGGATGCCAGCAGAATCGTGGCACCATCGCTGCCTACTCCTTGCATGCCCGGCTGTGGCTGAAGGATGGCGAGAACGGAGACGGCAAGAAAAATAGCACTCAACTTAACTCACCTAGCCTGCCAATAACGGTATAGGGGACAGGAGCTGTTGTCACTGCGCCCTACACCTTGTTGTATACAATGGATGCTTTAAGTGTTTTCTAGCATGATCACTATTGTCCTTTTTAAGTGAAGGTCACATACTGACAATAGTATGCTGTATGCTTGGCATGGTTCTCTACTCACCTTTACGTGCCGTCGGTGGGCTAAATTCCACATGTGTGGGTGTATCACAGCCCTCTTCTGTAGGGGTCATGGTCTTTAAAGCAGTTGTGTTGATTGAAAGTTGTTCTTGAATTTCAGCACCTCTGAGAAAGACGGACATCAATAATAATAAGTCAATTAAATTTGCCTCTATATGCCGCACTTACGGCGAGATCAGGACACGAGTGGGGTGAGTTGAGGTGCTGTTACTGACGTTCATCACCCCCCCTTGCGGATAATTTAATTGACCCCCAAAAGTTACACAATTTCATAAGCTGCTAATAATTCAGACTCAGTCATATTCTATATCCAGGTATCCCCAGATTTCACATGCTTAATCCTCCAGTACCATCTCTAGTAGTTACATAACCTCCAAGTTCTTCTTTCATATTTACTGTATATGTTAATTCAGTAATGTGGACACTTTTATAATTCATTAAGCTCAGACAGTTATTTATTTTGACCTATACATTTTAGAGACCTAGGCTAATATTAAATCTAAATCAATGCTGTGTTTCTGTGGCTAAATCACACATTTACTAGCAGGCAATTTTTTATGTTAGTAAATCTGTGATTCAGCCTCAGAAACACAACATCGATTTAGATAGATTTAAAATTAATCAAAATCAATTAAAATTGACTTTTAGTATAAATACCCTCTCGATTCAATGCATCCACCATCTACGAACGTCAGGAGCTTCCACTACCTGGTGCGTTCAGCTTTTACCTACTAGAAAATGATCTAAACTAAATATGCAGTGGTAATGGTTGGGTAGGACTGCGCTCTGCTGTGTGGGCAGATGTGGTGTGTGAATGGGCTGATAGGTGTGGTTGATGAGCGAGTGGGGTGCTTCACTTCCTGACCGCAGGCGTACCGGGTCCTGCGTATATTGGATAGAGACGGTGGGGGACGGAAGGTGCGCTCGCCCTGTGTCTGCAAAGGTAGTGGGGGAGTGTTGGATTGTTTATGTGGTGGCTGGTGTCTACGGTGTGGTGAGGGGTGGGCCAATGGAATGACAGAGGTGGACACAAGGTGGGAGTAAATGGTTTTATTGGAGTAGTCACAATGCTTCTCCTATGTAGTCCCGGGCAGCAAGGTGTGAGTGGAGGTTGGTAAGAGAGAGGGAGAGACTGGGGAGGTGGGTCGACCCTTTCAGGGGGCTCCTTTCCCGTGCGGTTCAATAGACAGGCACGTTACCCCTGCTGGATCTTTGGTCGACAGTCTTGGGAGTCTTGGTGGGTGGGAGGGGGGACAAGAGCAAGAGGTATGGTGGGTGGGTGTGAACACCTGGCAGCGTCCCGCATGTATACCAAAGTCTCGAAGTCTGATACCAACCGGTAGGTAAGGCCTGAAGTTGATAGGCCGTAGGGGTGTTGCGTTTAAATTATTGTAAAAAGTGCACAGAAAGGAACATATCCTCAGGATCTCAGATGAAGTTTGGGTTAATAATTGAAAACCGTTTTGCTGGACTCACAGTGCACTACAGTGTCTATTATCCATTACTGTAGCAAAATGTAACACAAACCGTTATCCATTCTCTTGGTGGTGCAAGGTGTTGGGCACAAATACAGTTGGATGCCAGCTTTTGGGTACACTGCACTAGAGGAAGGTGTGTGGGGATTGAAACGTATGACCATAAAGTCACCACTTGTGCTGTGACCACTCACTTTTCTGCAATAGCTACTGAAGAGGAAACCAACTTCGGGAGAGATTCAGGTCTCTGTGGAACCTGGTTCTGTGGTGGAGGTGCAATTGCAATCATAGAGTCTGGAACCCCAAAATCTACATCTACAACATGAAAAAAATACAAAATGGTAAAATGTAACAAAAGTAAAAGACTGAAATGTGTGTAAGTAGCCTCCCTGGTATTGTACAGAGAGATGCACAGACAGGAGCTGGAAGTCCTCACACTCAGGGCTGTACACGCAGCAGATGGCTCTTTGAACGCAGTGGCTGTATAGTAAAGGCGTCTTGTGTAATTAGACGCCTCCTGCCGGTTTCTGTGATACGCTGCGTGACCATCGGCCATCTGAGTTACCCCCAGGTTAGGCAGTAAGCCCGGTGTTTTCACTCTGCTGGGGCCAGGAAATCTGCGCACACCCTGGGTGCAGCACACCTGCAAAACGCCGACTGTTGCAGTCCCCGTCCGCCCTCTGAAACCCTCAGCATGTCAATCAAGCTGCGGCGTGGGAGCAGTGCGAGCAATCTCGCTGAAGATGACCTGCATATGCGCTGTACCGATCCCATGCGTGCGCTGTAGCGATTCCATCCATGCGCTGTAGCGATCCCGTCCACGCGCTGTACCGATCCCATCCATGCGTTCACAATAAATTACAACTATGCAATCTTTGTGATTGGGTGACATAGGCCCCTCTGCTACATGTACCAGTGTCAGATGCACTACGACTGAGGCTTCCCCCTCCCAGGTGACTATTATAACACTGCTGCAGCCGCCTTAGTGGTTTTGCATTAATGTGTTTGATGTAAACGTGTACAACCAATTGGAGGCAGTCAGTAGTAAAGCGTCCGCCATGCACAATCGTCACACAAACAAGATGATGAAATCAACAAATATATATTATACTGTCCTGTCACATATATACCTGTATACATCTCTCCTCCCTCTAATACACTGTAATGTGCTATATGTGATAGTGCTGGGCTCCTCTATACTGTCCTGTCACATATAGACCTGTGTTACCATACATCTCTCCTCCCCCTAATACACTGTAATGTACTATATGTGATAGTGCTGGGCTCCTCTATACTGTCCTGTCACATATAGACCTGTGTTACCATACATCTCTCCTCCCTCTAATACACTGTAATGTGCTATATGTGATAGTGCTGGGCTCCTCTATACTGTCCTGTCACATATATACCTGTGTTACCATACATCTCTCCTCCCTCTAATACACTGTAATGTGCTATATGTGATAGTGCTGGGCTCCTCTATACTGTCCTATCACACATATACCTGTGTTACCATACATCTCTCCTCTCTCTAATACACTGTAATGTGCTATATGTGATAGTGCTGGGCTCCTCTATACAGTCCTGTCACATATAGACCTGTGTTACCATACATCTCTCCTCCCTCTAATACACTGTAATGTGCTATATGTGATAGTGCTGGGCTCCTCTATACTGTCCTGTCACATATATACCTGTGTTACCATACATCTCTCCTCTCTCTAATACACTGTAATGTGCTATATGTGATAGTGCTGGGCTCCTCTATACTGTCCTGTCACATATAGACCTGTGTTACCATACATCTCTCCTCCCCCTAATACACTGTAATGTGCTATATGTGATAGTGCTGGGCTCCTCTATACTGTCCTGTCACATATAGACCTGTGTTACCATACATCTCTCCTCCCCCTAATACACTGTAATGTGCTATATGTGATAGTGCTGGGCTCCTCTATACTGTCCTGTCACATATATACCTGTGTTACCATACATCTCTCCTCCCTCTAATACACTGTAATGTGCTATATGTGATAGTGCTGGGCTCCTCTATACTGTCCTATCACATATATACCTGTGTTACCATACATCTCTCCTCTCTCTAATACACTGTAATGTGCTATATGTGATAGTGCTGGGCTCCTCTATACTGTCCTGTCACATATATACCTGTGTTACCATACATCTCTCCTCCTCCTAATACACTGTAATGTGCTATATGTGATAGTGCTGGGCTCCTCTATACTGTCCTGTCACATATAGACCTGTGTTACCATACAGCTCTCCTCCCTCTAATACACTGTAATGTGCTATATGTGATAGTGCTGGGCTCCTCTATACTATCCTGTCACATATATACCTGTATACATCTCTCCTCCCTCTAATACACTGTAATGTGCTATATGTGATAGCGCTGGGCTCCTCTATACTGTCCTGTCACATATACACCTGTGTTACCATACATATCTCCTCCCCCTAATACACTGTAATGTGCTATATGTGATAGTGCTGGGCTCCTCTATACTGTCCTGTCACATATAGACCTGTGTTACCATACATCTCTCCTCCCTCTAATACACTGTAATGTGCTATATGTGATAGTGCTGGGCTCCTCTATACTGTCCTGTCACATATATACCTGTGTTACCATACATCTCTCCTCCCTCTAATACACTGTAATGTGCTATATGTGATAGTGCTGGGCTCCTCTATACTGTCCTGTCACATATAGACCTGTGTTACCATACATCTCTCCTCCCTCTAATACACTGTAATGTGCTATATGTGATAGTGCTGGGCTCCTCTATACTGTCCTGTCACATATAGACCTGTGTTACCATACAGCTCTCCTCCCTCTAATACACTGTAATGTGCTATATGTGATAGTGCTGGGCTCCTCTATACTGTCCTGTCACATATATACCTGTGTTACCATACATCTCTCCTCCCTCTAATACACTGTAATGTGCTATATGTGATAGTGCTGGGCTCCTCTATACTGTCCTGTCACATATATACCTGTGTTACCATACATCTCTCCTCTCTCTAATACACTGTAATGTGCTATATGTGATAGTGCTGGGCTCCTCTATACTGTCCTGTCACATATAGACCTGTGTTACCATACTTCTCTCCTCCCTCTAATACACTGTAATGTGCTATATGTGATAGTGCTGGGCTCCTCTATACTGTCCTGTCACATATATACCTGTGTTACCATACAGCTCTCCTCCCTCTAATACACTGTAATGTGCTATATGTGATAGTGCTGGGCTCCTCTATACTGTCCTGTCACATATATACCTGTGTTACCATACATCTCTCCTCCCTCTAATACACTGTAATGTGCTATATGTGATAGTGCTGGGCTCCTCTATACTTTCCTGTCACATATATACCTGTGTTACCATACATCTCTCCCCCTAATACACGGTAATGTGCTATATGTGATAGTGCTGGGCTCCTCTATACTGTCCTGTCACATATATACCTGTGTTACCATACAGCTCTCCTCCCTCTAATACACTGTAATGTGCTCTATGTGATAGTGCTGGGCTCCTCTATACTGTCCTGTCACATATATACCTGTTACCATACATCTCTCCTCCCTCTAATACACTGTAATGTGCTATATGTGATAGTGCTGGGCTCCTCTATACTGTCCTGTCACATATATACCTGTGTTACCATACAGCTCTCCTCCCTCTAATACACTGTAATGTGCTATATGTGATAGTGCTGGGCTCCTCTATACTGTCCTGTCACATATATACCTGTGTTACCATACATCTCTCCTCCCCTTAATACACTATAATGTGCTATATGTGATAGTGCTGGGCTCCTCTATACTGTCCTGTCACATATATACCTGTGTTACCATACATCTCTCCTCCCTCTAATACACTGTAATGTGCTATATGTGATAGTGCTGGGCTCCTCTATACTGTCCTGTCACATATACACCTGTGTTACCATACATCTCTCCTCCCTCTAATACACTGTAATGTGCTATATGTGATAGTGCTGGGCTCCTCTATTCTGTCCTGTCACATATATACCTGTGTTACCATACATCTCCCCTCCCCCTAATACACTGTAATGTGCTATATGTGATAGTGCTGGGCTCCTCTATACTGTCCTGTCACATATATACCTGTGTTACCATACATCTCCCCTCCCCCTAATACACTGTAATGTGCTATATGTGATAGTGCTGGGCTCCTCTATACTGTCCTGTCACATATATACCTGTGTTACCATACATCTCTCCTCCCCCTAATACACTGTAATGTGCTATATGTGATAGTGCTGGGCTCCTCTATACTGTCCTGTCACATATATACCTGTGTTACCATACATCTCTCCTCCCTCTAATACACTGTAATGTGCTATATGTGATAGTGCTGGGCTCCTCTATACTGTCCTGTCACATATACACCTGTGTTACCATACAGCTCTCCTCCCTCTAATACACTGTAATGTGCTATATGTGATAGTGCTGGGCTCCTCTATACTGTCCTGTCACATATATACCTGTGTTACCATACATCTCTCCTCCCTCTAATACACTGTAATGTGCTATATGTGATAGTGCTGGGCTCCTCTATACTGTCCTGTCACATATACACCTGTGTTACCATACATCTCTCCTCCCTCTAATACACTGTAATGTGCTATATGTGATAGTGCTGGGCTCCTCTATACTGTCCTGTCACATATATACCTGTGTTACCATACATCTCTCCTCCTCCTAATACACTGTAATGTACTATATGTGATAGTGCTGGGCTCCTCTATACTGTCCTGTCACATATATACCTGTGTTACCATACATCTCTCCTCCTCTAATACACTGTAATGTGCTATATGTGATAGTGCTGGGCTCCTCTATACTGTCCTGTCACATATATACCTGTGTTACCATACATCTCTCCTCCCCCTAATACACTGTAATGTGCTATATGTGATAGTGCTGGGCTCCTCTATACTGTCCTGTCACATATAGACCTGTGTTACCATACATCTCTCCTCCCCCTAATACACTGTAATGTGCTATATGTGATAGTGCTGGGCTCCTCTATACTGTCCTGTCACATATATACCTGTTACCATACAGCTCTCCTCCCTCTAATACACTGTAATGTGATATATGTGATAGTGTTGGGCTCCTCTATACTGTCCTGTCACATATATACCTGTGTTACCATACATCTCTCCTCCCTCTAATACACTGTAATGTGCTATATGTGATAGTGCTGGGCTCCTCTATACTGTCCTGTCACATATATACCTGTGTTACCATACATCTCCCCTCCTCCTAATACACTGTAATGTGCTATATGTGATAGTGCTGGGCTCCTCTATACTGTCCTGTCACATATATACCTGTGTTACCATACATCTCCCCTCCCCCTAATACACTGTAATGTGCTATATGTGATAGTGCTGGGCTCCTCTATACTGTCCTGTCACATATATACCTGTGTTACCATACATCTCTCCTCCCCCTAATACACTGTAATGTGCTATATGTGATAGTGCTGGGCTCCTCTATACTGTCCTGTCACATATATACCTGTGTTACCATACATCTCTCCTCCCTCTAATACACTGTAATGTGCTATATGTGATAGTGCTGGGCTCCTCTATACTGTCCTGTCACATATATACCTGTGTTACCATACAGCTCTCCTCCCTCTAATACACTGTAATGTGCTATATGTGATAGTGCTGGGCTCCTCTATACTGTCCTGTCACATATAGACCTGTGTTACCATACATCTCTCCTCCCTCTAATACACTGTAATGTGCTATATGTGATAGTGCTGGGCTCCTCTATACTGTCCTGTCACATATACACCTGTGTTACCATACATCTCTCCTCCTCCTAATACACTGTAATGTACTATATGTGATAGTGCTGGGCTCCTCTATACTGTCCTGTCACATATATACCTGTGTTACCATACATCTCTCCTCCCCCTAATACACTGTAATGTGCTATATGTGATAGTGCTGGGCTCCTCTATACTGTTCTGTCACATATATACCTGTTACCATACAGCTCTCCTCCCTCTAATACACTGTAATGTGCTATATGTGATAGTGCTGGGCTCCTCTATACTGTCCTGTCACATATATACCTGTGTTACCATACATCTCTCCTCCCTCTAATACACTGTAATGTGCTATATGTGATAGTGCTGGGCTCCTCTATACTGTCCTGTCACATATACACCTGTGTTACCATACAGCTCTCCTCCCTCTAATACACTGTAATGTGCTATATGTGATAGTGCTGGGCTCCTCTATACTGTCCTGTCACATATATACCTGTGTTACCATACATCTCTCCTCCCTCTAATACACTGTAATGTGCTATATGTGATAGTGCTGGGCTCCTCTATACTGTCCTGTCACATATACACCTGTGTTACCATACATCTCTCCTCCCTCTAATACACTGTAATGTGCTATATGTGATAGTGCTGGGCTCCTCTATTCTGTCCTGTCACATATACACCTGTGTTACCATACATCTCTCCTCCCCCTAATACACTGTAATGTGCTATATGTGATAGTGCTGGGCTCCTCTATACTGTCCTGTCACATATATACCTGTGTTACCATACATCTCTCCTCCTCCTAATACACTGTAATGTACTATATGTGATAGTGCTGGGCTCCTCTATACTGTCCTGTCACATATATACCTGTGTTACCATACATCTCTCCTCCTCTAATACACTGTAATGTGCTATATGTGATAGTGCTGGGCTCCTCTATACTGTCCTGTCACATATATACCTGTGTTACCATACATCTCTCCTCCCCCTAATACACTGTAATGTGCTATATGTGATAGTGCTGGGCTCCTCTATACTGTCCTGTCACATATAGACCTGTGTTACCATACATCTCTCCTCCCTCTAATACACTGTAATGTGCTATATGTGATAGTGCTGGGCTCCTCTATACTGTCCTGTCACATATATACCTGTGTTACCATACATCTCTCCTCCCCCTAATACACTGTAATGTGCTATATGTGATAGTGCTGGGCTCCTCTATACTGTCCTGTCACATATATACCTGTGTTACCATACATCTCTCCTCCCTCTAATACACTGTAATGTGCTATATGTGATAGTGCTGGGCTCCTCTATACTGTCCTGTCACATATATACCTGTTACCATACAGCTCTCCTCCCTCTAATACACTGTAATGTGATATATGTGATAGTGTTGGGCTCCTCTATACTGTCCTGTCACATATATACCTGTGTTACCATACATCTCTCCTCCCTCTAATACACTGTAATGTGCTATATGTGATAGTGCTGGGCTCCTCTATACTGTCCTGTCACATATATACCTGTGTTACCATACATCTCCCCTCCTCCTAATACACTGTAATGTGCTATATGTGATAGTGCTGGGCTCCTCTATACTGTCCTGTCACATATATACCTGTGTTACCATACATCTCTCCTCCCCCTAATGCACTGTAATGTGCTATATGTGATAGTGCTGGGCTCCTCTATACTGTCCTGTCACATATATACCTGTGTTACCATACATCTCTCCTCCCTCTAATACACTGTAATGTGCTATATGTGATAGTGCTGGGCTCCTCTATACTGTCCTGTCACATATATACCTGTGTTACCATACAGCTCTCCTCCCTCTAATACACTGTAATGTGCTATATGTGATAGTGCTGGGCTCCTCTATACTGTCCTGTCACATATAGACCTGTGTTACCATACATCTCTCCTCCCTCTAATACACTGTAATGTGCTATATGTGATAGTGCTGGGCTCCTCTATACTGTCCTGTCACATATACACCTGTGTTACCATACATCTCTCCTCCTCCTAATACACTGTAATGTACTATATGTGATAGTGCTGGGCTCCTCTATACTGTCCTGTCACATATATACCTGTGTTACCATACATCTCTCCTCCCCCTAATACACTGTAATGTGCTATATGTGATAGTGTTGGGCTCCTCTATACTGTTCTGTCACATATATACCTGTTACCATACAGCTCTCCTCCCTCTAATACACTGTAATGTGCTATATGTGATAGTGCTGGGCTCCTCTATACTGTCCTGTCACATATAGACCTGTGTTACCATACATCTCTCCTCCCTCTAATACACTGTAATGTGCTATATGTGATAGTGCTGGGCTCCTCTATACTGTCCTGTCACATATATACCTGTGTTACCATACATCTCTCCTCCCTCTAATACACTGTGATGTGCTATATGTGATAGTGCTGGGCTCCTCTATACTGTCCTGTCACATATATACCTGTGTTACCATACATCCATCCTCCCTCTAATACACTGTAATGTGCTATATGTGATAGTGCTGGGCTCCTCTATACTGTCCTGTCACATATAGACCTGTGTTACCATACATCTCTCCTCCCTCTAATACACTGTAATGTGCTATATGTGATAGTGCTGGGCTTCTCTATACTGTCCTGTCACATATATACCTGTGTTACCATACATCTCTCCTATCTCTAATACACTGTAATGTGCTATATGTGATAGTGCTGGGCTCCTCTATACTGTCCTGTCACATATATACCTGTGTTACCATACATCTCTCCTCCCTCTAATACACTGTAATGTGCTATATGTGATAGTGCTGGGCTCCTCTATACTGTCCTGTCACATATATACCTGTGTTACCATACAGCTCTCCTCCCTCTATTACACTGTAATGTGCTATATGTGATAGTGCTGGGCTCCTCTATACTGTCCTGTCACATATATACCTGTGTTACCATACATCTCTCCTCCCCCTAATACACTGTAATGTGCTCTATGTGATAGTGCTGGGCTCCTCTATACTGTCCTGTCACATATAGACCTGTGTTACCATACATCTCTCCTCCCTCTAATACACTGTAATGTGCTATATGTGATAGTGCTGGGCTCCTCTATACTGTCCTGTCACATATATACCTGTGTTACCATACATCTCCCCTCCCCCTAATACACTGTAATGTGCTATATGTGATAGTGCTGGGCTCCTCTATACTGTCCTGTCACATATATACCTGTGTTACCATACATCTATCCTCCCCTTAATACACTGTAATGTGCTATATGTGATAGTGCTGGGCTCCTCTATACTGTCCTGTCACATATCTACCTGTGTTACCATACATCTCTCCTCCCTCTAATACACTGTAATGTGCTATATGTGATAGTGCTGGGCTCCTCTATACTGTCCTGTCACATATATACCTGTGTTACCATACAGCTCTCCTCCCTCTAATACACTGTAATGTGCTATATGTGATAGTGCTGGGCTCCTCTATACTGTCCTGTCACATATACACCTGTGTTACCATACAGCTCTCCTCCCCATAATACACTGTAATGTGCTATATGTGATAGTGCTGGGCTCCTCTATACTGTCCTGTCACATATATACACGTGTTACCATACATCTCTCCTCCCTCTTACACTGTAATGTGCTATATGTGATAGTGCTGGGCTCCTCTATACTGTCCTGTCACATATAGACCTGTGTTACCATACATCTCTCCTCCCTCTAATACACTGTAATGTGCTATATGTGATAGTGCTGGGCACCTCTATACTGTCCTGTCACATATACACCTGTGTTACCATACATCTCTCCTCCCCCTAATACACTGTAATGTGCTATATGTGATAGTGCTGGGCTCCTCTATACTGTCCTGTCACATATATACCTGTGTTACCATACATATCTCCTCCCTCTAATACACTGTAATGTGCTATATGTGATAGTGCTGGGCTCCTCTATACTGTCCTGTCACATATAGACCTGTGTTACCATACATCTCTCCTCCCTCTAATACACTGTACTGTGCTATATGTGATAGTGCTGGGCTCCTCTATACTGTCCTGTCACATATACACCTGTGTTACCATACATCTCTCCTCCCTCTAATACACTGTAATGTGCTATATGTGATAGTGCTGGGCTCCTCTATACTGTCCTGTCACATATATACCTGTTACCATACAGCTCTCCTCCCCCTAATACACTGTAATGTGCTATATGTGATAGTGCTGGGCTCCTCTATACTGTCCTGTCACATATATACCTGTGTTACCATACATCTCTCCTCCCTCTAATACACTGTAATGTGCTATATGTGATAGTGCTGGGCTCCTCTATACTGTCCTATCACATATATACCTGTGTTACCATACATCTCTCCTCTCTCTAATACACTGTAATGTGCTATATGTGATAGTGCTGGGCTCCTCTATACTGTCCTGTCACATATATACCTGTGTTACCATACATCTCTCCTCCTCCTAATACACTGTAATGTGCTATATGTGATAGTGCTGGGCTCCTCTATACTGTCCTGTCACATATAGACCTGTGTTACCATACAGCTCTCCTCCCTCTAATACACTGTAATGTGCTATATGTGATAGTGCTGGGCTCCTCTATACTATCCTGTCACATATATACCTGTATACATCTCTCCTCCCTCTAATACACTGTAATGTGCTATATGTGATAGCGCTGGGCTCCTCTATACTGTCCTGTCACATATATACCTGTGTTACCATACATCTCTCCTCCCTCTAATACACTGTAATGTGCTATATGTGATAGCGCTGGGCTCCTCTATACTGTCCTGTCACATATACACCTGTGTTACCATACATATCTCCTCCCCCTAATACACTGTAATGTGCTATATGTGATAGTGCTGGGCTCCTCTATACTGTCCTGTCACATATAGACCTGTGTTACCATACATCTCTCCTCCCTCTAATACACTGTAATGTGCTATATGTGATAGTGCTGGGCTCCTCTATACTGTCCTGTCACATATAGACCTGTGTTACCATACATCTCTCCTCCCTCTAATACACTGTAATGTGCTATATGTGATAGTGCTGGGCTCCTCTATACTGTCCTGTCACATATAGACCTGTGTTACCATACATCTCTCCTCCTCCTAATACACTGTAATGTGCTATATGTGATAGTGCTGGGCTCCTCTATACTGTCCTGCCACATATATACCTGTGTTACCATACAGCTCTCCTCCCTCTAATACACTGTAATGTGCTATATGTGATAGTGCTGGGCTCCTCTATACTGTCCTGTCACATATATACCTGTGTTACCATACATCTCTCCTCCCTCTAATACACTGTAATGTGCTATATGTGATAGTGCTGGGCTCCTCTATACTGTCCTGTCACATATACACCTGTGTTACCATACAGCTCTCCTCCCTCTAATACACTGTAATGTGCTATATGTGATAGTGCTGGGCTCCTCTATACTGTCCTGTCACATATATACCTGTGTTACCATACATCTCTCCTCCCCTTAATACACTATAATGTGCTATATGTGATAGTGCTGGGCTCCTCTATACTGTCCTGTCACATATCTACCTGTGTTACCATACATCTCTCCTCCCTCTAATACACTGTAATGTGCTATATGTGATAGTGCTGGGCTCCTCTATACTGTCCTGTCACATATATACCTGTGTTACCATACAGCTCTCCTCCCCCTAATACACTGTAATGTGCTATATGTGATAGTGCTGGGCTCCTCTATACTGTCCTGTCACATATACACCTGTGTTACCATACAGCTCTCCTCCCCATAATACACTGTAATGTGCTATATGTGATAGTGCTGGGCTCCTCTATACTGTCCTGTCACATATAGACCGGTGTTACCATACAGCTCTCCTCCCTCTAATACACTGTAATGTGCTATATGTGATAGTGCTGGGCTCCTCTATACTGTCCTGTCACATATACACCTGTGTTACCATACAGCTCTCCTCCCCATAATACACTGTAATGTGCTATATGTGATAGTGCTGGGCTCCTCTATACTGTCCTGTCACATATATACCTGTGTTACCGTACATCTCTCCTTCCCCTAATACACTGTAATGTGCTATATGTGATAGAGCTGGGCTCCTCTATACTGTCCTGTCACATATATACCTGTGTTACCATACATCTCTCCTCCCTCTAATACACTGTAATGTGCTATATGTGATAGTGCTGGGCTCCTCTATACTGTCCTGTCACATATAGACCGGTGTTACCATACAGCTCTCCTCCCTCTAATACACTGTAATGTGCTATATGTGATAGCGCTGGGCTCCTCTATACTGTCCTGTCACATATAGACCTGTGTTACCATACATCTCTCCTCCCTCTAATACACTGTAATGTGCTATATGTGATAGTGCTGGGCTCCTCTATACTGTCCTGTCACATATATACCTGTGTTACCATACAGCTCTCCTCCCTCTAATACACTGTAATGTGCTATATGTGATAGTGCTGGGCTCCTCTATACTGTCCTGTCACATATACACCTGTGTTACCATACATCTCTCCTCCCTCTAATACACTGTAATGTGCTATATGTGATAGTGCGGGGTTCCTCTATACTGTCCTGTCACATATACACCTGTGTTACCATACATCTCTCCTCCCTCTAATACACTGTAATGTGCTATATGTGATAGTGCTGGGCTCCTCTATACTGTCCTGTCACATATACACCTGTGTTACCATACATCTCTCCTCCTCCTAATACACTGTAATGTGCTATATGTGATAGTGCTGGGCTCCTCTATACTGTCCTGTCACATATATACCTGTGTTACCATACAGCTCTCCTCCCTCTAATACACTGTAATGTGCTATATGTGATAGTGCGGGGTTCCTCTATACTGTCCTGTCACATATAGACCTGTGTTACCATACATCTCTCCTCCCTCTAATACACTGTAATGTGCTATATGTGATAGTGCTGGGCTCCTCTATACTGTCCTGTCACATATAGACCTGTGTTACCATACATCTCTCCTCCTCCTAATACACTGTAATGTGCTATATGTGATAGTGCTGGGCTCCTCTATACTGTCCTGCCACATATATACCTGTGTTACCATACAGCTCTCCTCCCTCTAATACACTGTAATGTACAATATGTGATAGTGCTGGGCTCCTCTATACTGTCCTGTCACATATAGACCTGTGTTACCATACATCTCTCCTCCCTCTAATACACTGTAATGTGCTATATGTGATAGTGCTGGGCTCCTCTATACTGTCCTGTCACATATATACCTGTGTTACCATACAGCTCTCCTCCCTCTAATACACTGTAATGTGCAATATGTGATAGTGCTGGTCTCCTCTATACAGTCAAGTCACATATATACCTGTGTTACCATACAGCTCTCCTCCCCCTAATACACTAATGTACTATATGTGATAGTGCTGGGCTCCTCTATACTGTCCTGTCACATATATACCTGTTACCATACAGCTCTCCTCCCTCTAATACACTGTAATGTGCTATATGTGATAGTGCTGGGCTCCTCTATACTGTCCTGTCACATATATACCTGTGTTACCGTACATCTCTCCTTCCCCTAATACACTGTAATGTGCTATATGTGATAGAGCTGGGCTCCTCTATACTGTCCTGTCACATATATACCTGTGTTACCATACATCTCTCCTCCCTCTAATACACTGTAATGTGCTATATGTGATAGTGCTGGGCTCCTCTATACTGTCCTGTCACATATAGACCTGTGTTACCATAAATCACTCCTCCCTCTAATACACTGTAATGTGCTATATGTGATAGCGCTGGGCTCCTCTATACTGTCCTGTCACATATAGACCTGTGTTACCATACATCTCTCCTCCCTCTAATACACTGTAATGTGCTATATGTGATAGTGCTGGGCTCCTCTATACTGTCCTGTCACATATATACCTGTGTTACCATACAGCTCTCCTCCCTCTAATACACTGTAATGTGCTATATGTGATAGTGCTGGGCTCCTCTATACTGTCCTGTCACATATACACCTGTGTTACCATACATCTCTCCTCCCTCTAATACACTGTAATGTGCTATATGTGATAGTGCTGGGCTCCTCTATACTGTCCTGTCACATATACACCTGTGTTACCATACATCTCTCCTCCTCCTAATACACTGTAATGTGCTATATGTGATAGTGCTGGGCTCCTCTATACTGTCCTGTCACATATATACCTGAGTTACCATACAGCTCTCCTCCCTCTAATACACTGTAATGTGCTATATGTGATAGTGCGGGGTTCCTCTATACTGTCCTGTCACATATATACCTGTGTTACCATACATCTCTCCTCCCTCTAATACACTGTAATGTGCTATATGTGATAGTGCTGGGCTCCTCTATACTGTCCTGTCACATATAGACCTGTGTTACCATACATCTCTCCTCCCTCTAATACACTGTAATGTGCTATATGTGATAGTGCTGGGCTCCTCTATACTGTCCTGTCACATATACACCTGTGTTACCATACATCTCTCCTCCTCCTAATACACTGTAATGTGCTATATGTGATAGTGCTGGGCTCCTCTATACTGTCCTGTCACATATATACCTGTGTTACCATACAGCTCTCCTCCCTCTAATACACTGTAATGTGCTATATGTGATAGTGCGGGGTTCCTCTATACTGTCCTGTCACATATATACCTGTGTTACCATACATCTCTCCTCCCTCTAATACACTGTAATGTGCTATATGTGATAGTGCTGGGCTCCTCTATACTGTCCTGTCACATATAGACCTGTGTTACCATACATCTCTCCTCCTCCTAATACACTGTAATGTGCTATATGTGATAGTGCTGGGCTCCTCTATACTGTCCTGCCACATATAGACCTGTGTTACCATACAGCTCTCCTCCCTCTAATACACTGTAATGTACAATATGTGATAGTGCTGGGCTCCTCTATACTGTCCTGTCACATATAGACCTGTGTTACCATACATCTCTCCTCCCTCTAATACACTGTAATGTGCTATATGTGATAGTGCTGGGCTCCTCTATACTGTCCTGTCACATATATACCTGTGTTACCATACAGCTCTCCTCCCTCTAATACACTGTAATGTGCAATATGTGATAGTGCTGGTCTCCTCTATACAGTCAAGTCACATATATACCTGTGTTACCATACAGCTCTCCTCCCCCTAATACACTAATGTACTATATGTGATAGTGCTGGGCTCCTCTATACTGTCCTGTCACATATATACCTGTGTTACCATACAGCTCTCCTCCCTCTAATACACTGTAATGTGCTATATGTGATAGTGCTGGGCTCCTCTATACTGTCCTGTCACATATAGACCTGTGTTACCATACATCTCTCCTCCCTCTAATACACTGTAATGTGCTATATGTGATAGTGCTGGGCTCCTCTATACTGTTCTGTCACATATACACCAGTGTTAACATACATCTCTCCTCCCTCTAATACACTGTAATGTGCTATATGTGATAGTGCTGGGCTCCTCTATGCTGTCCTGTCACATATAGACCTGTGTTACCATACATCTCTCCTCCTCCTAATACACTGTAATGTGCTATATGTGATAGTGCTGGGCTCCTCTATACTGTCCTGTCACATATACACCTGTGTTACCATACATCTCTCCTCCCCCTAATGCACTGTAATGTGCTATATGTGATAGTGCTGGGCTCCTCTATACTGTCCTGTCACATATAGACCTGTGTTACCATACATCTCTCCTCCCTCTAATACACTGTAATGTGCTATATGTGATAGTGCTGGGCTCCTCTATACTGTCCTGTCACATATATACCTGTGTTACCATACAGCTCTCCTCCCTCTAATACACTGTAATGTACTATATGTGATAGTGCTGGGCTCCTCTATACTGTCCTGTCACATATATACCTGTGTTACCATACATCTCTCCTCCCTCTAATACACTGTAATGTGCTATATGTGATAGTGCTGGTCTCCTCTATACTGTCCTGTCACATATAGACCTGTGTTACCATACATCTCTCCTCCCTCTTACACTGTAATGTGCTATATGTGATAGTGCTGGGCTCCTCTATACTGTCCTGTCACATATATACCTGTGTTACCATACATCTCTCCTCCCTCTAATACACTGTAATGTGCTATATGTGATAGTGCTGGTCTCCTCTATACAGTCCTGTCACATATATACCTGTGTTACCATACAGCTCTCCTCCCCCTAATACACTAATGTACTATATGTGATAGTGCTGGGCTCCTCTATACTCTCCTGTCACATATATACCTGTGTTACCATACATCTCTCCTCCCTCTAATACACTGTAATGTGCTATATGTGATAGTGCGGGGTTCCTCTATACTGTCCTGTCACATATATACCTGTGTTACCATACATCTCTCCTCCCTCTAATACACTGTAATGTGCTATATGTGATAGTGCTGGGCTCCTCTATACTGTCCTGTCACATATAGACCTGTGTTACCATACATCTCTCCTCCCTCTAATACACTGTAATGTGCTATATGTGATAGTGCTGGGCTCCTCTATACTGTCCTGTCACATATATACCTGTGTTACCATACAGCTCTCCTCCCTCTAATACACTGTAATGTGCTATATGTGATAGTGCTGGTCTCCTCTATACAGTCCTGTCACATATATACCTGTGTTACCATACAGCTCTCCTCCCCCTAATACACTAATGTACTATATGTGATAGTGCTGGGCTCCTCTATACTGTCCTGTCACATATACACCTGTGTTACCATACATCTCTCCTCCCCCTAATACACTGTAATGTGCTATATGTGATAGTGCTGGGCTCCTCTATACTGTCCTGTCACATATAGACCTGTGTTACCATACATCTCTCCTCCCTCTAATACACTGTAATGTGCTATATGTGATAGTGCTGGGCTCCTCTATACTGTCCCGTCACATATATACCTGTGTTACCATACATCTCTCCTCCTCCTAATACACTGTAATGTGCTATATGTGATAGTGCTGGGCTCCTCTATACTGTCCTGTCACATATATACCTGTGTTACCATACAGCTCTCCTCCCTCTAATACACTGTAATGTACTATATGTGATAGTGCTGGGCTCCTCTATACTGTCCTGTCACATATATACCTGTGTTACCATACAGCTCTCCTCCCTCTAATACACTGTAATGTACTATATGTGATAGTGCTGGGCTCCTCTATACTGTCCTGTCACATATATACCTGTGTTACCATACAGCTCTCCTCCCTCTAATACACTGTAATGTGCTATATGTGATAGTGCTGGGCTCCTCTATACTGTCCTGTCACATATAGACCTGTGTTACCATACTTCTCTCCTCCCTCTAATACACTGTAATGTGCTATATGTGATAGTGCTGGGCTCCTCTATACTGTCCTGTCACATATACACCTGTGTTACCATACATCTCTCCTCCCCCTAATACACTGTAATGTGCTATATGTGATAGTGCTGGGCTCCTCTATACTGTCCTGTCACATATATACCTGTGTTACCATACATCTCTCCTCCCTCTTACACTGTAATGTGCTATATGTGATAGTGCTGGGCTCCTCTATACTGTCCTGTCACATATATACCTGTGTTACCATACATCTCTCCTCCCTCTAATACACTGTAATGTGCTATATGTGATAGTGCTGGTCTCCTCTATACAGTCCTGTCACATATATACCTGTGTTACCATACAGCTCTCCTCCCCCTAATACACTAATGTACTATATGTGATAGTGCTGGGCTCCTCTATACTCTCCTGTCACATATATACCTGTGTTACCATACATCTCTCCTCCCTCTAATACACTGTAATGTGCTATATGTGATAGTGCTGGGCTCCTCTATACTGTCCTGTCACATATATACCTGTGTTACCATACATCTCTCCTCCCTCTAATACACTGTAATGTGCTATATGTGATAGTGCTGGGCTCCTCTATACTGTCCTGTCACATATATACCTGTGTTACCATACATCTCTCCTCCCTCTAATACACTGTAATGTGCTATATGTGATAGTGCTGGGCTCCTCTATACTGTCCTGTCACATATAGACCTGTGTTACCATACATCTCTCCTCCCTCTAATACACTGTAATGTGCTATATGTGATAGTGCTGGGCTCCTCTATACTGTCCTGTCACATATATACCTGTGTTACCATACAGCTCTCCTCCCTCTAATACACTGTAATGTGCTATATGTGATAGTGCTGGGCTCCTCTATACTGTCCTGTCACATATAGACCTGTGTTACCATACATCACTTCTCCCTCTAATACACTGTAATGTGCTATATGTGATAGTGCTGGGCTCCTCTATACTGTCCTGTCACATATATACCTGTGTTACCATACATCCATCCTCCCTCTAATACACTGTAATGTGCTATATGTGATAGTGCTGGGCTCCTCTATACTGTCCTGTCACATATATACCTGTTACCATACATCTCTCCTCCCCCTAATACACTGTAATGTGCTATATGTGATAGTGCTGGGCTCCTCTATACTGTCCTGTCACATATATACCTGTGTTACCATACATCTCTCCTCCCTGTAATACACTGTAATATGCTATATGTGATAGTGCTGGGCTCCTCTATACTGTCCTGTCACATATATACCTGTGTTACCATACAGCTCTCCTCCCTCTAATACACTGTAATGTGCTATATGTGATAGTGCTGGGCTCCTCTATACTGTCCTGTCACATATATACCTGTGTTACCATACATCTCTCCTCCTCCTAATACACTGTAATGTACTATATGTGATAGTGCTGGGCTCCTCTATACTGTCCTGTCACATATATACCTGTGTTACCATACATCTCTCCTCCCTCTAATACACTGTAATGTGCTATATGTGATAGTGCTGGGCTCCTCTATACTGTCCTGTCACATATATACCTGTGTTACCATACAGCTCTCCTCCCCCTAATACACTGTAATGTGCTATATGTGATAGTGCTGGGCTCCTCTATACTGTCCTGTCACATATATACCTGTGTTACCATACATCTCTCCTCCCTCTAATACACTGTAATGTGCTATATGTGATAGTGCTGGGCTCCTCTATACTGTCCTATCACATATATACCTGTGTTACCATACATCTCTCCTCTCTCTAATACACTGTAATGTGCTATATGTGATAGTGCTGGGCTCCTCTATACTGTCCTGTCACATATATACCTGTGTTACCATACAGCTCTCCTCCCTCTAATACACTGTAATGTGCTATATGTGATAGTGCTGGGCTCCTCTATACTGTCCTGTCACATATAGACCTGTGTTACCATACAGCTCTCCTCCCTCTAATACACTGTAATGTGCTATATGTGATAGTGCTGGGACCCTCTATACTATCCTGTCACATATATACCTGTATACATCTCTCCTCCCTCTAATACACTGTAATGTGCTATATGTGATAGCGCTGGGCTCCTCTATACTGTCCTGTCACATATATACCTGTGTTACCATACATATCTCCTCCCCCTAATACACTGTAATGTGCTATATGTGATAGTGCTGGGCTCCTCTATACTGTCCTGTCACATATAGACCTGTGTTACCATACAGCTCTCCTCCCTCTAATACACTGTAATGTGCTATATGTGATAGTGCTGGGCTCCTCTATACTATCCTGTCACATATATACCTGTATACATCTCTCCTCCCTCTAATACACTGTAATGTGCTATATGTGATAGTGCTGGGCTCCTCTATACTGTCCTGTCACATATATACCTGTGTTACCATACAGCTCTCCTCCCCCTAATACACTGTAATGTGCTATATGTGATAGTGCTGGGCTCCTCTATACTGTCCTGTCACATATATAACCTGTGTTACCATACATCTCTCCTCCTTCTAATACACTGTAATGTGCTATATGTGATAGTGCTGGGCACCTCTATACTGTCCTGTCACATATACACCTGTGTTACCATACATCTCTCCTCCCTCTAATACACTGTAATGTGCTATATGTGATAGTGCTGGGCACCTCTATACTGTCCTGTCACATATACACCTGTGTTACCATACATCTCTCCTCCCCCTAATACACTGTAATGTGCTATATGTGATAGTGCTGGGCTCCTCTATACTGTCCTGTCACATATATACCTGTGTTACCATACATATCTCCTCCCTCTAATACACTGTAATGTGCTGTATGTGATAGTGCTGGGCTCCTCTATACTGTCCTGTCACATATAGACCTGTGTTACCATACATCTCTCCTCCCTCTAATACACTGTACTGTGCTATATGTGATAGTGCTGGGCTCCTCTATACTGTCCTGTCACATATACACCTGTGTTACCATACATCTCTCCTCCCTCTAATACACTGTAATGTGCTATATGTGATAGTGCTGGGCTCCTCTATACTGTCCTGTCACATATATACCTGTTACCATACAGCTCTCCTCCCCCTAATACACTGTAATGTGCTATATGTGATAGTGCTGGGCTCCTCTATACTGTCCTGTCACATATATACCTGTGTTACCATACATCTCTCCTCCCTCTAATACACTGTAATGTGCTATATGTGATAGTGCTGGGCTCCTCTATACTGTCCTGTCACATATATACCTGTTACCATACATCTCTCCTCCCTCTAATACACTGTAATGTGCTATATGTGATAGTGCTGGGCTCCTCTATACTGTCCTATCACATATATACCTGTGTTACCATACATCTCTCCTCTCTCTAATACACTGTAATGTGCTATATGTGATAGTGCTGGGCTCCTCTATACTGTCCTGTCACATATATACCTGTGTTACCATACATCTCTCCTCCTCCTAATTACACTGTAATGTGCTATATGTGATAGTGCTGGGCTCCTCTATACTGTCCTGTCACATATAGACCTATGTTACCATACAGCTCTCCTCCCTCTAATACACTGTAATGTGCTATATGTGATAGTGCTGGGCTCCTCTATACTATCCTGTCACATATATACCTGTATACATCTCTCCTCCCTCTAATACACTGTAATGTGCTATATGTGATAGCGCTGGGCTCCTCTATACTGTCCTGTCACATATACACCTGTGTTACCATACATATCTCCTCCCCCTAATACACTGTAATGTGCTATATGTGATAGTGCTGGGCTCCTCTATACTGTCCTGTCACATATAGACCTGTGTTACCATACAGCTCTCCTCCCTCTAATACACTGTAATGTGCTATATGTGATAGTGCTGGGCTCCTCTATACTGTCCTGTCACATATATACCTGTGTTACCATACATCTATCCTCCCCCTAATACACTGTAATGTGCTATATGTGATAGTGCTGGGCTCCTCTATACTGTCCTGTCACATATATACCTGTGTTACCATACATCTCTCCTCCCCTTAATACACTATAATGTGCTATATGTGATAGTGCTGGGCTCCTCTATACTGTCCTGTCACATATCTACCTGTGTTACCATACATCTCTCCTCCCTCTAATACACTGTAATGTGCTATATGTGATAGTGCTGGGCTCCTCTATACTGTCCTGTCACATATAGACCTGTGTTACCATACATCTCCCCTCCACCTAATACACTGTAATGTGCTATATGTGATAGTGCTGGGCTCCTCTATACTGTCCTGTCACATATATAGCTGTGTTACCATACAGCTCTCCTCCCTCTAATACACTGTAATGTGCTATATGTGATAGTGCTGGGCTCCTCTATACTGTCCTGTCACATATATACCTGTGTTACCATACAGCTCTCCTCCCCCTAATACACTGTAATGTGCTATATGTGATAGTGCTGGGCTCCTCTATACTGTCCTGTCACATATACACCTGTGTTACCATACAGCTCTCCTCCCCATAATACACTGTAATGTGCTATATGTGATAGTGCTGGGCTCCTCTATACTGTCCTGTCACATATAGACCGGTGTTACCATACAGCTCTCCTCCCTCTAATACACTGTAATGTGCTATATGTGATAGTGCTGGGCTCCTCTATACTGTCCTGTCACATATATACCTGTGTTACCATACATCTCTCCTCCCTCTAATACACTGTAATGTGCTATATGTGATAGTGCTGGGCTCCTCTATACTGTCCTGTCACATATAGACCTGTGTTACCATACATCTCTCCTTCCCCTAATACACTGTAATGTGCTATATGTGATAGAGCTGGGCTCCTCTATACTGTCCTGTCACATATATACCTGTGTTACCATACATCTCTCCTCCCTCTAATACACTGTAATGTGCTATATGTGATAGTGCTGGGCTCCTCTATACTGTCCTGTCACATATATACCTGTGTTACCATACAGCTCTCCTCCCTCTAATACACTGTAATGTGCTATATGTGATAGAGCTGGGCTCCTCTATACTGTCCTGTCACATATATACCTGTGTTACCATACATCTCTCCTCCCTCTAATACACTGTAATGTGCTATATGTGATAGTGCTGGGCTCCTCTATACTGTCCTGTCACATATAGACCTGTGTTACCATACATCTCTCCTTCCCCTAATACACTGTAATGTGCTATATGTGATAGAGCTGGGCTCCTCTATACTGTCCTGTCACATATATACCTGTGTTACCATACATCTCTCCTCCCTCTAATACACTGTAATGTGCTATATGTGATAGTGCTGGGCTCCTCTATACTGTCCTGTCACATATATACCTGTGTTACCATAAATCACTCCTCCCTCTAATACACTGTAATGTGCTATATGTGATAGTGCTGGGCTCCTCTATACTGTCATGTCACATATAGACCTGTGTTACCATACATCTCTCCTCCCTCTAATACACTGTAATGTGCTATATGTGATAGTGCTGGGCTCCTCTATACTGTCCTGTCACATATATACCTGTGTTACCATACAGCTCTCCTCCCTCTAATACACTGTAATGTGCTATATGTGATAGTGCTGGTCTCCTCTATACAGTCCTGTCACATATATACCTGTGTTACCATACAGCTCTCCTCCCTCTAATACACTAATGTACTATATGTGATAGTGCTGGGCTCCTCTATACTGTCCTGTCACATATGTACCTGTGTTACCATACAGCTCTCCTCCCTCTAATACACTGTAATGTGCTATATGTGATAGTGCTGGGCTCCTCTATACTGTCCTGTCACATATAGACCTGTGTTACCATACATCTCTCCTCCCTCTAATACACGGTAATGTGCTATATGTGATAGTGCTGGGCTCCTCTATACTGTCCTGTCACATATAGACCTGTGTTACCATACATCTCTCCTCCTCCTAATACACTGTAATGTGCTATATGTGATAGTGCTGGGCTCCTCTATACTGTCCTGCCACATATATACCTGTGTTACCATACAGCTCTCCTCCCTCTAATACACTGTAATGTGCTATATGTGATAGTGCTGGGCTCCTCTATACTGTCCTGTCACATATATACCTGTGTTACCATACATCTCTCCTCCCTCTAATACACTGTAATGTGCTATATGTGATAGTGCTGGGCTCCTCTATACTGTCCTGTCACATATAGACCTGTGTTACCATACATCTCTCCTCCCTCTAATACACTGTAATGTTCTATATGTGATAGTGCTGGGCTCCTCTATACTGTCCTGTCACATATATACCTGTGTTACCATACATCTCTCCTCCCTCTAATACACTGTAATGTTCTATATGTGATAGTGCTGGGCTCCTCTATACTGTCCTGTCACATATATACCTGTGTTACCATACAGCTCTCCTCCCTCTAATACACTGTAATGTGCTATATGTGATAGTGCTGGGCTCCTCTATACTGTCCTGTCACATATAGACCTGTGTTACCATACATCTCTCCTCCCTCTAATACACTGTAATGTTCTATATGTGATAGTGCTGGGCTCCTCTATACTGTCCTGTCACATATATACCTGTGTTACCATACAGCTCTCCTCCCTCTAATACACTGTAATGTGCTATATGTGATAGTGCTGGGCTCCTCTATACTGTCCTGTCACATATACACATGTGTTACCATACAGCTCTCCTCCCTCTAATACACTGTAATGTGCTATATGTGATAGTGCTGGGCTCCTCTATACTGTCCTGTCACATATAGACCTGTGTTACCATACATCTCTCCTCCCTCTAATACACTGTAATGTTCTATATGTGATAGTGCTGGGCTCCTCTATACTGTCCTGTCACATATATACCTGTGTTACCATACAGCTCTCCTCCCTCTAATACACTGTAATGTGCTATATGTGATAGTGCTGGGCTCCTCTATACTGTCCTGTCACATATATACCTGTGTTACCATACATCTCTCCTCCCCTTAATACACTATAATGTGCTATATGTGATAGTGCTGGGCTCCTCTATACTGTCCTGTCACATATCTACCTGTGTTACCATACATCTCTCCTCCCTCTAATACACTGTAATGTGCTATATGTGATAGTGCTGGGCTCCTCTATACTGTCCTGTCACATATAGACCTGTGTTACCATACATCTCTCCTCCCCCTAATACACTGTAATGTGCTATATGTGATAGTGCGGGGTTCCTCTATACTGTCCTGTCACATATATACCTGTGTTACCATACAGCTCTCCTCCCTCTAATACACTGTAATGTGCTATATGTGATAGTGCTGGGCTCCTCTATACTGTCCTGTCACATATAGACCTGTGTTACCATACATCTCTCCTCCCTCTAATACACTGTAATGTGCTATATGTGATAGTGCTGGGCTCCTCTATACTGTTCTGTCACATATACACCAGTGTTAACATACATCTCTCCTCCCTCTAATACACTGTAATGTGCTATATGTGATAGTGCTGGGCTCCTCTATACTGTCCTGTCACATATACACCTGTGTTACCATACATCTCTCCTCCCTCTAATACACTGTAATGTGCTATATGTGATAGTGCTGGGCTCCTCTATACTGTCCTGTCACATATATACCTGTGTTACCATACAGCTCTCCTCCCTCTAATACACTGTAATGTACTATATGTGATAGTGCTGGGCTCCTCTATACTGTCCTGTCACATATATACCTGTGTTACCATACATCTCTCCTCCCTCTAATACACTGTAATGTGCTATATGTGATAGTGCTGGTCTCCTCTATACAGTCCTGTCACATATATACCTGTGTTACCATACAGCTCTCCTCCCCCTAATACACTAATGTACTATATGTGATAGTGCTGGGCTCCTCTATACTCTCCTGTCACATATATACCTGTGTTACCATACAGCTCTCCTCCCTCTAATACACTGTAATGTGCTATATGTGATAGTGCTGGGCTCCTCTATACTGTCCTGTCACATATAGACCTGTGTTACCATACATCTCTCCTCCCTCTTACACTGTAATGTGCTATATGTGATAGTGCTGGGCTCCTCTATACTGTCCTGTCACATATATACCTGTGTTACCATACATCTCTCCTCCCTCTAATACACTGTAATGTGCTATATGTGATAGTGCTGGTCTCCTCTATACAGTCCTGTCACATATATACCTGTGTTACCATACAGCTCTCCTCCCCTAATACACTAATGTACTATATGTGATAGTGCTGGGCTCCTCTATACTCTCCTGTCACATATATACCTGTGTTACCATACAGCTCTCCTCCCTCTAATACACTGTAATGTGCTATATGTGATAGTGCTGGGCTCCTCTATACTGTCCTGTCACATATAGACATGTGTTACCATACATCTCTCCTCCCTCTAATACACTGTAATGTGCTATATGTGATAGTGCTGGGCTCCTCTATACTGTCCTGTCACATATATACCTGTGTTACCATACATCTCTCCTCCCCCTAATACACTGTAATGTGCTATATGTGATAGTGCTGGGCTCCTCTATACTGTCCTGTCACATATACACCTGTGTTACCATACATCTCTCCTCCCTCTAATACACTGTAATGTGCTATATGTGATAGTGCTGGGCTCCTCTATACTGTCCTGTCACATATAGACCTGTGTTACCATAAATCACTCCTCCCTCTAATACACTGTAATGTGCTATATGTGATAGTGCTGGGCTCCTCTATACTGTCCTGTCACATATAGACCGGTGTTACCATACAGCTCTCCTCCCTCTAATACACTGTAATGTGCTATATGTGATAGTGCTGGGCTCCTCTATACTGTCCTGTCACATATATACCTGTGTTACCGTACATCTCTCCTTCCCCTAATACACTGTAATGTGCTATATGTGATAGTGCTGGGCTCCTCTATACTGTCCTGTCACATATATACCTGTGTTACCGTACATCTCTCCTCCCTCTAATACACTGTAATGTGCTATATGTGATAGTGCTGGGCTCCTCTATACTGTCCTGTGACATATAGACCTGTGTTACCATACATCTCTCCTCCCTCTAATACACTGTAATGTGCTATATGTGATAGAGCTGGGCTCCTCTATACTGTCCTGTCACATATAGACCTGTGTTACCATAAATCACTCCTCCCTCTAATACACTGTAATGTGCTATATGTGATAGCGCTGGGCTCCTCTATACTGTTCTGTCACATATAGACCTGTGTTACCATACATCTCTCCTCCCTCTAATACACTGTAATGTGCTATATGTGATAGTGCTGGGCTCCTCTATACTGTCCTGTCACATATATACCTGTGTTACCATACAGCTCTCCTCCCTCTAATACACTGTAATGTGCTATATGTGATAGTGCTGGGCTCCTCTATACTGTCCTGTCACATATACACCTGTGTTACCATACATCTCTCCTCCCTCTAATACACTGTAATGTGCTATATGTGATAGTGCGGGGTTCCTCTATACTGTCCTGTCACATATACACCTGTGTTACCATACATCTCTCCTCCCTCTAATACACTGTAATGTGCTATATGTGATAGTGCTGGGCTCCTCTATACTGTCCTGTCACATATACACCTGTTACCATACATCTCTCCTCCCCCTAATACACTGTAATGTGCTATATGTGATAGTGCGGGGTTCCTCTATACTGTCCTGTCACATATATACCTGTGTTACCATACAGCTCTCCTCCCTCTAATACACTGTAATGTGCTATATGTGATAGTGCTGGGCTCCTCTATACTGTCCTGTCACATATAGACCTGTGTTACCATACATCTCTCCTCCCTCTAATACACTGTAATGTGCTATATGTGATAGTGCTGGGCTCCTCTATACTGTTCTGTCACATATACACCAGTGTTAACATACATCTCTCCTCCCTCTAATACACTGTAATGTGCTATATGTGATAGTGCTGGGCTCCTCTATACTGTCCTGTCACATATACACCTGTGTTACCATACATCTCTCCTCCCTCTAATACACTGTAATGTGCTATATGTGATAGTGCTGGGCTCCTCTATACTATCCTGTCACATATATACCTGTGTTACCATACAGCTCTCCTCCCTCTAATACACTGTAATGTACTATATGTGATAGTGCTGGGCTCCTCTATACTGTCCTGTCACATATATACCTGTGTTACCATACATCTCTCCTCCCTCTAATACACTGTAATGTGCTACATGTGATAGTGCTGGTCTCCTCTATACAGTCCTGTCACATATATACCTGTGTTACCATACAGCTCTCCTCCCCCTAATACACTAATGTACTATATGTGATAGTGCTGGGCTCCTCTATACTCTCCTGTCACATATATACCTGTGTTACCATACAGCTCTCCTCCCTCTAATACACTGTAATGTGCTATATGTGATAGTGCTGGGCTCCTCTATACTGTCCTGTCACATATAGACCTGTGTTACCATACATCTCTCCTCCCTCTTACACTGTAATGTGCTATATGTGATAGTGCTGGGCTCCTCTATACTGTCCTGTCACATATATACCTGTGTTACCATACATCTCTCCTCCCTCTAATACACTGTAATGTGCTATATGTGATAGTGCTGGTCTCCTCTATACAGTCCTGTCACATATATACCTGTGTTACCATACAGCTCTCCTCCCCCTAATACACTAATGTACTATATGTGATAGTGCTGGGCTCCTCTATACTCTCCTGTCACATATATACCTGTGTTACCATACAGCTCTCCTCCCTCTAATACACTGTAATGTGCTATATGTGATAGTGCTGGGCTCCTCTATACTGTCCTGTCACATATAGACATGTGTTACCATACATCTCTCCTCCCTCTAATACACTGTAATGTGCTATATGTGATAGTGCTGGGCTCCTCTATACTGTCCTGTCACATATATACCTGTGTTACCATACATCTCTCCTCCCCCTAATACACTGTAATGTGCTATATGTGATAGTGCTGGGCTCCTCTATACTGTCCTGTCACATATACACCTGTGTTACCATACATCTCTCCTCCCTCTAATACACTGTAATGTGCTATATGTGATAGTGCTGGGCTCCTCTATACTGTCCTGTCACATATAGACCTGTGTTACCATAAATCACTCCTCCCTCTAATACACTGTAATGTGCTATATGTGATAGTGCTGGGCTCCTCTATACTGTCCTGTCACATATAGACCTGTGTTACCATACATCTCTCCTCCTCCTAATACACTGTAATGTGCTATATGTGATAGTGCTGGGCTCCTCTATACTGTCCTGTCACATATATACCTGTGTTACCATACAGCTCTCCTCCCTCTAATACACTGTAATGTGCTATATGTGATAGTGCTGGGCTCCTCTATACTGTCCTGTCACATATATACCTGTGTTACCATACATCTCTCCTCCCTCTAATACACTGTAATGTGCTATATGTGATAGTGCTGGGCTCCTCTATACTGTCCTGTCACATATAGACCTGTGTTACCATACATCTCTCCTCCTCCTAATACACTGTAATGTGCTATATGTGATAGTGCTGGGCTCCTCTATACTGTCCTGTCACATATAGACCTGTGTTACCATAAATCACTCCTCCCTCTAATACACTGTAATGTGCTATATGTGATAGTGCTGGGCTCCTCTATACTGTCCTGTCACATATAGACCTGTGTTACCATACATCTCTCCTCCTCCTAATACACTGTAATGTGCTATATGTGATAGTGCTGGGCTCCTCTATACTGTCCTGTCACATATATACCTGTGTTACCATACAGCTCTCCTCCCTCTAATACACTGTAATGTGCTATATGTGATAGTGCTGGGCTCCTCTATACTGTCCTGTCACATATATACCTGTGTTACCATACATCTCTCCTCCCTCTAATACACTGTAATGTGCTATATGTGATAGTGCTGGGCTCCTCTATACTGTCCTGTCACATATAGACCTGTGTTACCATACATCTCTCCTCCTCCTAATACACTGTAATGTGCTATATGTGATAGTGCTGGGCTCCTCTATACTGTCCTGTCACATATAGACCTGTGTTACCATACATCTCTCCTCCCTCTAATACACTGTAATGTGCTATATGTGATAGTGCTGGGCTCCTCTATACTGTCCTGTCACATATAGACCTGTGTTACCATACATCTCTCCTCCTCCTAATACACTGTAATGTGCTATATGTGATAGTGCTGGGCTCCTCTATACTGTCCTGTCACATATAGACCTGTGTTACCATACATCTCTCCTCCCTCTAATACACTGTAATGTGCTATATGTGATAGTGCTGGGGCTCCTCTATACTGTCCTGTCACATATATACCTGTGTTACCATACATCTCTCCTCCTCCTAATACACTGTAATGTGCTATATGTGATAGTGCTGGGCTCCTCTATACTGTCCTGTCACATATATACCTGTGTTACCATACAGCTCTCCTCCCTCTAATACACTGTAATGTACTATATGTGATAGTGCTGGGCTCCTCTATACTGTCCTGTCACATATATACCTGTGTTACCATACAGCTCTCCTCCCTCTAATACACTGTAATGTACTATATGTGATAGTGCTGGGCTCCTCTATACTGTCCTGTCACATATACACCTGTGTTACCATACATCTCTCCTCCCTCTTACACTGTAATGTGCTATATGTGATAGTGCTGGGCTCCTCTATACTGTCCTGTCACATATATACCTGTGTTACCATACATCTCTCCTCCCTCTAATACACTGTAATGTGCTATATGTGATAGTGCTGGTCTCCTCTATACAGTCCTGTCACATATATACCTGTGTTACCATACATCTCTCCTCCCTCTAATACACTGTAATGTGCTATATGTGATAGTGCTGGGCTCCTCTATACTGTCCTGTCACATATAGACCTGTGTTACCATACATCTCTCCTCCTTCTAATACACTGTAATGTGCTATATGTGATAGTGCTGGGCTCCTCTATACTGTCCTGTCACATATATACCTGTGTTACCATACAGCTCTCCTCCCTCTAATACACTGTAATGTGCTATATGTGATAGTGCTGGGCTCCTCTATACTGTCCTGTCACATATAGACCTGTGTTACCATACATCTCCCTCTAATACACTGTAATGTGCTATATGTGATAGTGCTGGGCTCCTCTATACTGTCCTGTCACATATATACCTGTGTTACCATACATCTCTCCTCCCCCTAATACACTGTAATGTGCTATATGTGATAGTGCTGGGCTCCTCTATACTGTCCTGTCACATATATACCTGGGTTACCATACAGCTCTCCTCCCTCTAATACACTGTAATGTGCTATATGTGATAGTGCTGGGCTCCTCTATACTGTCCTGTCACATATATACCTGTGTTACCATACATCTCTCCTCCCTCTAATACACTGTAATGTGCTATATGTGATAGTGCTGGGCTCCTCTATACTGTCCTGTCACATATATACCTGTTACCATACATCCCTCCTCCCTCTAATACACTGTAATGTGCTATATGTGATAGTGCTGGGCTCCTCTATACTGTCCTGTCACATATAGACCTGTGTTACCAAACATCTCTCCTCCCTCTAATACACTGTAATGTACTATATGTGATAGTGCTGGGCTCCTCTATACTGTCCTGTCACATATACACCTGTGTTACCATACATCTCTCCTCCCTCTTACACTGTAATGTGCTATATGTGATAGTGCTGGGCTCCTCTATACTGTCCTGTCACATATATACCTGTGTTACCATACATCTCTCCTCCCTCTAATACACTGTAATGTGCTATATGTGATAGTGCTGGTCTCCTCTATACAGTCCTGTCACATATATACCTGTGTTACCATACAGCTCTCCTCCCCCTAATACACTAATGTACTATATGTGATAGTGCTGGGCTCCTCTATACTCTCCTGTCACATATATACCTGTGTTACCATACATCTCTCCTCCCTCTAATACACTGTAATGTGCTATATGTGATAGTGCTGGGCTCCTCTATACTGTCCTGTCACATATATACCTGTGTTACCATACATCTCTCCTCCCTCTAATACACTGTAATGTGCTATATGTGATAGTGCTGGGCTCCTCTATACTGTCCTGTCACATATATACCTGTGTTACCATACAGCTCTCCTCCCTCTAATACACTGTAATGTGCTATATGTGATAGTGCTGGTCTCCTCTATACAGTCCTGTCACATATATACCTGTGTTACCATACATCTCTCCTCCCTCTAATACACTGTAATGTGCTATATGTGATAGTGCTGGGCTCCTCTATACTGTCCTGTCACATATAGACCTGTGTTACCATACATCTCTCCTACCTCTAATACACTGTAATGTGCTATATGTGATAGTGCTGGGCTCCTCTATACTGTCCTGTCACATATAGACCTGTGTTACCATACATCACTTCTCCCTCTAATACACTGTAATGTGCTATATGTGATAGTGCTGGGCTCCTCTATACTGTCCTGTCACATATATACCTGTGTTACCATACATCCATCCTCCCTCTAATACACTGTAATGTGCTATATGTGATAGTGCTGGGCTCCTCTATACTGTCCTGTCACATATATACCTGTGTTACCATACATCTCTCCTCCTCCTAATACACTGTAATGTGCTATATGTGATAGTGCTGGGCTCCTCTATACTGTCCTGTCACATATATACCTGTGTTACCATACAGCTCTCCTCCCTCTAATACACTGTAATGTACTATATGTGATAGTGCTGGGCTCCTCTATACTGTCCTGTCACATATATACCTGTGTTACCATACAGCTCTCCTCCCTCTAATACACTGTAATGTACTATATGTGATAGTGCTGGGCTCCTCTATACTGTCCTGTCACATATACACCTGTGTTACCATACATCTCTCCTCCCTCTTACACTGTAATGTGCTATATGTGATAGTGCTGGGCTCCTCTATACTGTCCTGTCACATATATACCTGTGTTACCATACATCTCTCCTCCCTCTAATACACTGTAATGTGCTATATGTGATAGTGCTGGTCTCCTCTATACAGTCCTGTCACATATATACCTGTGTTACCATACATCTCTCCTCCCTCTAATACACTGTAATGTGCTATATGTGATAGTGCTGGGCTCCTCTATACTGTCCTGTCACATATAGACCTGTGTTACCATACATCTCTCCTCCTTCTAATACACTGTAATGTGCTATATGTGATAGTGCTGGGCTCCTCTATACTGTCCTGTCACATATATACCTGTGTTACCATACAGCTCTCCTCCCTCTAATACACTGTAATGTGCTATATGTGATAGTGCTGGGCTCCTCTATACTGTCCTGTCACATATAGACCTGTGTTACCATACATCTCCCTCTAATACACTGTAATGTGCTATATGTGATAGTGCTGGGCTCCTCTATACTGTCCTGTCACATATATACCTGTGTTACCATACATCTCTCCTCCCCCTAATACACTGTAATGTGCTATATGTGATAGTGCTGGGCTCCTCTATACTGTCCTGTCACATATATACCTGGGTTACCATACAGCTCTCCTCCCTCTAATACACTGTAATGTGCTATATGTGATAGTGCTGGGCTCCTCTATACTGTCCTGTCACATATATACCTGTGTTACCATACATCTCTCCTCCCTCTAATACACTGTAATGTGCTATATGTGATAGTGCTGGGCTCCTCTATACTGTCCTGTCACATATATACCTGTTACCATACATCCCTCCTCCCTCTAATACACTGTAATGTGCTATATGTGATAGTGCTGGGCTCCTCTATACTGTCCTGTCACATATAGACCTGTGTTACCAAACATCTCTCCTCCCTCTAATACACTGTAATGTACTATATGTGATAGTGCTGGGCTCCTCTATACTGTCCTGTCACATATACACCTGTGTTACCATACATCTCTCCTCCCTCTTACACTGTAATGTGCTATATGTGATAGTGCTGGGCTCCTCTATACTGTCCTGTCACATATATACCTGTGTTACCATACATCTCTCCTCCCTCTAATACACTGTAATGTGCTATATGTGATAGTGCTGGTCTCCTCTATACAGTCCTGTCACATATATACCTGTGTTACCATACAGCTCTCCTCCCCCTAATACACTAATGTACTATATGTGATAGTGCTGGGCTCCTCTATACTCTCCTGTCACATATATACCTGTGTTACCATACATCTCTCCTCCCTCTAATACACTGTAATGTGCTATATGTGATAGTGCTGGGCTCCTCTATACTGTCCTGTCACATATATACCTGTGTTACCATACATCTCTCCTCCCTCTAATACACTGTAATGTGCTATATGTGATAGTGCTGGGCTCCTCTATACTGTCCTGTCACATATATACCTGTGTTACCATACAGCTCTCCTCCCTCTAATACACTGTAATGTGCTATATGTGATAGTGCTGGTCTCCTCTATACAGTCCTGTCACATATATACCTGTGTTACCATACATCTCTCCTCCCTCTAATACACTGTAATGTGCTATATGTGATAGTGCTGGGCTCCTCTATACTGTCCTGTCACATATAGACCTGTGTTACCATACATCTCTCCTACCTCTAATACACTGTAATGTGCTATATGTGATAGTGCTGGGCTCCTCTATACTGTCCTGTCACATATAGACCTGTGTTACCATACATCACTTCTCCCTCTAATACACTGTAATGTGCTATATGTGATAGTGCTGGGCTCCTCTATACTGTCCTGTCACATATATACCTGTGTTACCATACATCCATCCTCCCTCTAATACACTGTAATGTGCTATATGTGATAGTGCTGGGCTCCTCTATACTGTCCTGTCACATATAGACCTGTGTTACCATACATCTCTCCTCCCTCTAATACACTGTAATGTGCTAGATGTGATAGTGCTGGGCTCCTCTATACTGTCCTGTCACATATATACCTGTGTTACCATACAGCTCTCCTCCCTCTAATACACTGTAATGTGCTATATGTGATAGTGCTGGGCTCCTCTATACTGTCCTGTCACATATAGACCTGTGTTACCATACAGCTCTCCTCCCTCTAATACACTGTAATGTGCTATATGTGATAGTGCTGGGCTCCTCTATACTGTCCTGTCACATATATACCTGTTACCATACATCTCTCCTCCCCCTAATACACTGTAATGTGCTATATGTGATAGTGCTGGGCTCCTCTATACTGTCCTGTCACATATATACCTGTGTTACCATACATCTCTCCTCCCTGTAATACACTGTAATATGCTATATGTGATATTGCTGGGCTCCTCTATACTGTCCTGTCACATATATACCTGTGTTACCATACAGCTCTCCTCCCTCTAATACACTGTAATGTGCTATATGTGATAGTGCTGGGCTCCTCTATACTGTCCTGTCACATATATACCTGTGTTACCATACATCTCTCCTCCTCCTAATACACTGTAATGTACTATATGTGATAGTGCTGGGCTCCTCTATACTGTCCTGTCACATATATACCTGTGTTACCATACATCTCTCCTCCTCCTAATACACTGTAATGTACTATATGTGATAGTGCTGGGCTCCTCTATACTGTCCTGTCACATATATACCTGTGTTACCATACATCTCTCCTCCCTCTAATACACTGTAATGTGCTATATGTGATAGTGCTGGGCTCCTCTATACTGTCCTGTCACATATATACCTGTGTTACCATACATCTCTCCTCCTCTAATACACTGTAATGTGCTATATGTGATAGTGCTGGGCTCCTCTATACTGTCCTGTCACATATATACCTGTGTTACCATACATCTCTCCTCCCCCTAATACACTGTAATGTGCTATATGTGATAGTGCTGGGCTCCTCTATACTGTCCTGTCACATATACACCTGTGTTACCATACAGCTCTCCTCCCTCTAATACACTGTAATGTGCTATATGTGATAGTGCTGGGCTCCTCTATACTGTCCTGTCACATATAGACCTGTGTTACCATACAGCTCTCCTTCCTCTAATACACTGTAATGTGCTATATGTGATAGTGCTGGGCTCCTCTATACTGTCCTGTCACATATAGACCTGTGTTACCATACATCTCTCCTCCCCCTAATACACTGTAATGTGCTATATGTGATAGTGCTGGGCTCCTCTATACTGTCCTGTCACATATAGACCTGTGTTACCATACATCTCCCTCTAATACACTGTAATGTGCTATATGTGATAGTGCTGGGCTCCTCTATACTGTCCTGTCACATATATACCTGTGTTACCATACATCTCTCCTCCCCCTAATACACTGTAATGTGCTATATGTGATAGTGCTGGGCTCCTCTATACTGTCCTGTCACATATATACCTGGGTTACCATACAGCTCTCCTCCCTCTAATACACTGTAATGTGCTATATGTGATAGTGCTGGGCTCCTCTATACTGTCCTGTCACATATATACCTGTGTTACCATACATCTCTCCTCCCTCTAATACACTGTAATGTGCTATATGTGATAGTGCTGGGCTCCTCTATACTGTCCTGTCACATATATACCTGTGTTACCATACAGCTCTCCTCCCTCTAATACACTGTAATGTGCTATATGTGATAGTGCTGGGCTCCTCTATACTGTCCTGTCACATATATACCTGTTACCATACATCCCTCCTCCCTCTAATACACTGTAATGTGCTATATGTGATAGTGCTGGGCTCCTCTATACTGTCCTGTCACATATAGACCTGTGTTACCAAACATCTCTCCTCCCTCTAATACACTGTAATGTACTATATGTGATAGTGCTGGGCTCCTCTATACTGTCCTGTCACATATACACCTGTGTTACCATACATCTCTCCTCCCTCTTACACTGTAATGTGCTATATGTGATAGTGCTGGGCTCCTCTATACTGTCCTGTCACATATATACCTGTGTTACCATACATCTCTCCTCCCTCTAATACACTGTAATGTGCTATATGTGATAGTGCTGGTCTCCTCTATACAGTCCTGTCACATATATACCTGTGTTACCATACAGCTCTCCTCCCCCTAATACACTAATGTACTATATGTGATAGTGCTGGGCTCCTCTATACTCTCCTGTCACATATATACCTGTGTTACCATACATCTCTCCTCCCTCTAATACACTGTAATGTGCTATATGTGATAGTGCTGGGCTCCTCTATACTGTCCTGTCACATATATACCTGTGTTACCATACATCTCTCCTCCCTCTAATACACTGTAATGTGCTATATGTGATAGTGCTGGGCTCCTCTATACTGTCCTGTCACATATATACCTGTGTTACCATACAGCTCTCCTCCCTCTAATACACTGTAATGTGCTATATGTGATAGTGCTGGTCTCCTCTATACAGTCCTGTCACATATATACCTGTGTTACCATACATCTCTCCTCCCTCTAATACACTGTAATGTGCTATATGTGATAGTGCTGGGCTCCTCTATACTGTCCTG
Source organism: Taudactylus pleione (assembly GCA_031769625.1). Taxonomy (NCBI): domain Eukaryota; kingdom Metazoa; phylum Chordata; class Amphibia; order Anura; family Myobatrachidae; genus Taudactylus; species Taudactylus pleione. The sequence goes on along the minus strand of JAUIMM010001350.1, from coordinate 373,192 downwards.
TCACATATAGACCTGTGTTACCATACATCTCTCCTACCTCTAATACACTGTAATGTGCTATATGTGATAGTGCTGGGCTCCTCTATACTGTCCTGTCACATATAGACCTGTGTTACCATACATCACTTCTCCCTCTAATACACTGTAATGTGCTATATGTGATAGTGCTGGGCTCCTCTATACTGTCCTGTCACATATATACCTGTGTTACCATACATCCATCCTCCCTCTAATACACTGTAATGTGCTATATGTGATAGTGCTGGGCTCCTCTATACTGTCCTGTCACATATAGACCTGTGTTACCATACATCTCTCCTCCCTCTAATACACTGTAATGTGCTAGATGTGATAGTGCTGGGCTCCTCTATACTGTCCTGTCACATATATACCTGTGTTACCATACAGCTCTCCTCCCTCTAATACACTGTAATGTGCTATATGTGATAGTGCTGGGCTCCTCTATACTGTCCTGTCACATATAGACCTGTGTTACCATACAGCTCTCCTCCCTCTAATACACTGTAATGTGCTATATGTGATAGTGCTGGGCTCCTCTATACTGTCCTGTCACATATATACCTGTTACCATACATCTCTCCTCCCCCTAATACACTGTAATGTGCTATATGTGATAGTGCTGGGCTCCTCTATACTGTCCTGTCACATATATACCTGTGTTACCATACATCTCTCCTCCCTGTAATACACTGTAATATGCTATATGTGATATTGCTGGGCTCCTCTATACTGTCCTGTCACATATATACCTGTGTTACCATACATCTCTCCTCCTCCTAATACACTGTAATGTACTATATGTGATAGTGCTGGGCTCCTCTATACTGTCCTGTCACATATATACCTGTGTTACCATACATCTCTCCTCCCTCTAATACACTGTAATGTGCTATATGTGATAGTGCTGGGCTCCTCTATACTGTCCTGTCACATATATACCTGTGTTACCATACATCTCTCCTCCTCTAATACACTGTAATGTGCTATATGTGATAGTGCTGGGCTCCTCTATACTGTCCTGTCACATATATACCTGTGTTACCATACATCTCTCCTCCCCCTAATACACTGTAATGTGCTATATGTGATAGTGCTGGGCTCCTCTATACTGTCCTGTCACATATACACCTGTGTTACCATACAGCTCTCCTCCCTCTAATACACTGTAATGTGCTATATGTGATAGTGCTGGGCTCCTCTATACTGTCCTGTCACATATATACCTGTGTTACCATACATCTCTCCTCCCTCTAATACACTGTAATGTGCTATATGTGATAGTGCTGGGCTCCTCTATACTGTCCTGTCACATATATACCTGTGTTACCATACAGCTCTCCTCCCCCTAATACACTGTAATGTGCTATATGTGATAGTGCTGGGCTCCTCTATACTGTCCTGTCACATATACACCTGTGTTACCATACAGCTCTCCTCCCTCTAATACACTGTAATGTGCTATATGTGATAGTGCTGGGCTCCTCTATACTGTCCTGTCACATATATACCTGTGTTACCATACAGCTCTCCTCCCTCTAATACACTGTAATGTGCTATATGTGATAGTGCTGGGCTCCTCTATACTGTCCTGTCACATATATACCTGTTACCATACATCTCTCCTCCCTCTAATACACTGTAATGTGCTATATGTGATAGTGCTGGGCTCCTCTGTACTGTCCTGTCACATATATACCTGTGTTACCATACAGCTCTCCTCCCTCTAATACACTAATGTAATATATGTGATAGTGCTGGGCTCCTCTATACTGTCCTGTCACATATATACCTGTGTTACCATACAGCTCTCCTCCCTCTAATACACTGTAATGTGCTATATGTGATAGTGCTGGGCTCCTCTATACTGTCCTGTCACATATATACCTGTGTTACCATACATCTCTCCTCCCTCTAATACACTGTAATGTGCTATATGTGATAGTGCTGGGCTCCTCTATACTGTCCTGTCACATATAGACGTGTGTTACCATACAGCTCTCCTCCCTCTAATACACTGTAATGTGCTATATGTGATAGTGCTGGGCTCCTCTATACTGTCCTGTCACATATATACCTGTTGCCATACATCTCTCCTCCCTCTAATACACTGTAATGTGCTATATGTGATAGTGCTGGGCTCCTCTATACTGTCCTGTCACATATATACCTGTGTTACCATACAGCTCTCCTTCCTCTAATACACGGTAATGTGCTATATGTGATAGTGCTGGGCTCCTCTATACTGTCCTGTCACATATATATCAGTGTTACCATACATCTCTCCTCCCTCTAATACACTGTAATGTGCTATATGTGATAGTGCTGGGCTCCTCTATACTGTCCTGTCACATATAGACCTGTGTTACCATACATCTCTCCTCCCCCTAATACACTGTAATGTGCTATATGTGATAGTGCTGGGCTCCTCTATACTGTCCTGTCACATATAGACCTGTGTTACCATACATCTCCCTCTAATACACTGTAATGTGCTATATGTGATAGTGCTGGGCTCCTCTATACTGTCCTGTCACATATATACCTGTGTTACCATACATCTCTCCTCCCCCTAATACACTGTAATGTGCTATATGTGATAGTGCTGGGCTCCTCTATACTGTCCTGTCACATATATACCTGGGTTACCATACAGCTCTCCTCCCTCTAATACACTGTAATGTGCTATATGTGATAGTGCTGGGCTCCTCTATACTGTCCTGTCACATATATACCTGTGTTACCATACATCTCTCCTCCCTCTAATACACTGTAATGTGCTATATGTGATAGTGCTGGGCTCCTCTATACTGTCCTGTCACATATATACCTGTGTTACCATACAGCTCTCCTCCCTCTAATACACTGTAATGTGCTATATGTGATAGTGCTGGGCTCCTCTATACTGTCCTGTCACATATATACCTGTGTTACCATACAGCTCTCCTCCCTCTAATACACTGTAATGTGCTATATGTGATAGTGCTGGGCTCCTCTATACTGTCCTGTCACATATATACCTGTGTTACCATACATCTCTCCTCCCTCTAATACACTGTAATGTGCTATATGTGATAGTGCTGGGCTCCTCTATACTGTCCTGTCACATATAGACGTGTGTTACCATACAGCTCTCCTCCCTCTAATACACTGTAATGTGCTATATGTGATAGTGCTGGGCTCCTCTATACTGTCCTGTCACATATATACCTGTTACCATACATCTCTCCTCCCTCTAATACACTGTAATGTGCTATATGTGATAGTGCTGGGCTCCTCTATACTGTCCTGTCACATATATACCTGTGTTACCATACAGCTCTCCTTCCTCTAATACACGGTAATGTGCTATATGTGATAGTGCTGGGCTCCTCTATACTGTCCTGTCACATATATACCTGTGTTACCATACATCTCTCCTCCCTCTAATACACTGTAATGTGCTATATGTGATAGTGCTGGGCTCCTCTATATTGTCCTGTCACATATAGACCTGTGTTACCATACATCTCTCCTCCCCCTAATACACTGTAATGTGCTATATGTGATAGTGCTGGGCTCCTCTATACTGTCCTGTCACATATAGACCTGTGTTACCATACATCTCTCCTCCCTCTAATACACTGTAATGTGCTATATGTGATAGTGCTGGGCTCCTCTATACTGTCCTGTCACATATAGACCTGTGTTACCATACATCTCCCTCTAATACACTGTAATGTGCTATATGTGATAGTGCTGGGCTCCTCTATACTGTCCTGTCACATATATACCTGTGTTACCATACATCTCTCCTCCCCCTAATACACTGTAATGTGCTATATGTGATAGTGCTGGGCTCCTCTATACTGTCCTGTCACATATATACCTGTTACCATACATCTCTCCTCCCTCTAATACACTGTAATGTGCTATATGTGATAGTGCTGGGCTCCTCTATACTGTCCTGTCACATATACACCAGTGTTACCATACATCTCTCCTCCCTCTAATACACTGTAATGTGCTATATGTGATAGTGCTGGGCTCCTCTATACTGTCCTGTCACATATATACCTGGGTTACCATACAGCTCTCCTCCCTCTAATACACTGTAATGTGCTATATGTGATAGTGCTGGGCTCCTCTATACTGTCCTGTCACATATATACCTGTGTTACCATACATCTCTCCTCCCTCTAATACACTGTAATGTGCTATATGTGATAGTGCTGGGCTCCTCTATACTGTCCTGTCACATATATACCTGTGTTACCATACAGCTCTCCTCCCTCTAATACACTGTAATGTGCTATATGTGATAGTGCTGGGCTCCTCTATACTGTCCTGTCACATATATACCTGTTACCATACATCCCTCCTCCCTCTAATACACTGTAATGTGCTATATGTGATAGTGCTGGGCTCCTCTATACTGTCCTGTCACATAAAGACCTGTGTTACCATACAGCTCTCCTCCCTCTAATACACTGTAATGTGCTATATGTGATAGTGCTGGGCTCCTCTATACTGTCCTGTCACATATATATCAGTGTTACCATACATCTCTCCTCCCCCTAATACACTGTAATGTGCTATATGTGATAGTGCTGGGCTCCTCTATACTGTCCTGTCACATATAGACCTGTGTTACCATACATCTCTCCTCCCTCTAATACACTGTAATGTGCTATATGTGATAGTGCTGGGCTCCTCTATACAGTCCTGTCACATATATACCTGTGTTACCATACAGCTCTCCTCCCCCTAATACACTAATGTACTATATGTGATAGTGCTGGGCTCCTCTATACTCTCCTGTCACATATATACCTGTGTTACCATACAGCTCTCCTCCCTCTAATACACTGTAATGTGCTATATGTGATAGTGCTGGGCTCCTCTATACTGTCCTGTCACATATAGACATGTGTTACCATACATCTCTCCTCCCTCTAATACACTGTAATGTGCTATATGTGATAGTGCTGGGCTCCTCTATACTGTCCTGTCACATATATACCTGTGTTACCATACATCTCTCCTCCCCCTAATACACTGTAATGTGCTATATGTGATAGTGCTGGGCTCCTCTATACTGTCCTGTCACATATACACCTGTGTTACCATACATCTCTCCTCCCTCTAATACACTGTAATGTGCTATATGTGATAGTGCTGGGCTCCTCTATACTGTCCTGTCACATATAGACCTGTGTTACCATAAATCACTCCTCCCTCTAATACACTGTAATGTGCTATATGTGATAGTGCTGGGCTCCTCTATACTGTCCTGTCACATATAGACCTGTGTTACCATACATCTCTCCTCCTCCTAATACACTGTAATGTGCTATATGTGATAGTGCTGGGCTCCTCTATACTGTCCTGCCACATATATACCTGTGTTACCATACAGCTCTCCTCCCTCTAATACACTGTAATGTACAATATGTGATAGTGCTGGGCTCCTCTATACTGTCCTGTCACATATAGACCTGTGTTACCATACATCTCTCCTCCCTCTAATACACTGTAATGTGCTATATGTGATAGTGCTGGGCTCCTCTATACTGTCCTGTCACATATATACCTGTGTTACCATACAGCTCTCCTCCCTCTAATACACTGTAATGTGCTATATGTGATAGTGCTGGTCTCCTCTATACAGTCCTGTCACATATATACCTGTGTTACCATACAGCTCTCCTCCCCCTAATACACTAATGTACTATATGTGATAGTGCTGGGCTCCTCTATACTGTCCTGTCACATATATACCTGTGTTACCATACAGCTCTCCTCCCTCTAATACACTGTAATGTGCTATATGTGATAGTGCTGGGCTCCTCTATACTGTCCTGTCACATATATACCTGTGTTACCATACATCTCTCCTCCCTCTAATACACTGTAATATGCTATATGTGATAGTGCTGGGCTCCTCTATACTGTCCTGTCACATATAGACCTGTGTTACCATACAGCTCTCCTCCTCCTAATACACTGTAATGTGCTATATGTGATAGTGCTGGGCTCCTCTATACTGTCCTGTCACATATACACCTGTGTTACCATACATCTCTCCTCCCCCTAATACACTGTAATGTGCTATATGTGATAGTGCTGGGCTCCTCTATACTGTCCTGTCACATATAGACCTGTGTTACCATACATCTCTCCTCCCTCTAATACACTGTAATGTGCTATATGTGATAGTGCTGGGCTCCTCTATACTGTCCTGTCACATATATACCTGTGTTACCATACATCTCTCCTCCTCCTAATACACTGTAATGTGCTATATGTGATAGTGCTGGGCTCCTCTATACTGTCCTGTCACATATATACCTGTGTTACCATACAGCTCTCCTCCCTCTAATACACTGTAATGTACTATATGTGATAGTGCTGGGCTCCTCTATACTGTCCTGTCACATATATACCTGTGTTACCATACAGCTCTCCTCCCTCTAATACACTGTAATGTACTATATGTGATAGTGCTGGGCTCCTCTATACTGTCCTGTCACATATACACCTGTGTTACCATACATCTCTCCTCCCTCTTACACTGTAATGTGCTATATGTGATAGTGCTGGGCTCCTCTATACTGTCCTGTCACATATATACCTGTGTTACCATACATCTCTCCTCCCTCTAATACACTGTAATGTGCTATATGTGATAGTGCTGGTCTCCTCTATACAGTCCTGTCACATATATACCTGTGTTACCATACAGCTCTCCTCCCCCTAATACACTAATGTACTATATGTGATAGTGCTGGGCTCCTCTATACTCTCCTGTCACATATATACCTGTGTTACCATACATCTCTCCTCCCTCTAATACACTGTAATGTGCTATATGTGATAGTGCTGGGCTCCTCTATACTGTCCTGTCACATATATACCTGTGTTACCATACATCTCTCCTCCCTCTAATACACTGTAATGTGCTATATGTGATAGTGCTGGGCTCCTCTATACTGTCCTGTCACATATATACCTGTGTTACCATACATCTCTCCTCCCTCTAATACACTGTAATGTGCTATATGTGATAGTGCTGGGCTCCTCTATACTGTCCTGTCACATATAGACCTGTGTTACCATACATCTCTCCTCCCTCTAATACACTGTAATGTGCTATATGTGATAGTGCTGGGCTCCTCTATACTGTCCTGTCACATATATACCTGTGTTACCATACAGCTCTCCTCCCTCTAATACACTGTAATGTGCTATATGTGATAGTGCTGGGCTCCTCTATACTGTCCTGTCACATATAGACCTGTGTTACCATACATCACTTCTCCCTCTAATACACTGTAATGTGCTATATGTGATAGTGCTGGGCTCCTCTATACTGTCCTGTCACATATATACCTGTGTTACCATACATCTCTCCTCCCTCTAATACACTGTAATGTGCTATATGTGATAGTGCTGGGCTCCTCTATACTGTCCTGTCACATATATACCTGTGTTACCATACATCTCTCCTCCTCTAATACACTGTAATGTGCTATATGTGATAGTGCTGGGCTCCTCTATACTGTCCTGTCACATATATACCTGTGTTACCATACATCTCTCCTCCCCCTAATACACTGTAATGTGCTATATGTGATAGTGCTGGGCTCCTCTATACTGTCCTGTCACATATACACCTGTGTTACCATACAGCTCTCCTCCCTCTAATACACTGTAATGTGCTATATGTGATAGTGCTGGGCTCCTCTATACTGTCCTGTCACATATACACCTGTGTTACCATACAGCTCTCCTCCCTCTAATACACTGTAATGTGCTATATGTGATAGTGCTGGGCTCCTCTATACTGTCCTGTCACATATATACCTGTGTTACCATACAGCTCTCCTCCCTCTAATACACTGTAATGTGCTATATGTGATAGTGCTGGGCTCCTCTATACTGTCCTGTCACATATATACCTGTTACCATACATCTCTCCTCCCTCTAATACACTGTAATGTGCTATATGTGATAGTGCTGGGCTCCTCTGTAATGTCCTGTCACATATATACCTGTGTTACCATACAGCTCTCCTCCCTCTAATACACTAATGTAATATATGTGATAGTGCTGGGCTCCTCTATACTGTCCTGTCACATATATACCTGTGTTACCATACAGCTCTCCTCCCTCTAATACACTGTAATGTGCTATATGTGATAGTGCTGGGCTCCTCTATACTGTCCTGTCACATATATACCTGTGTTACCATACATCTCTCCTCCCTCTAATACACTGTAATGTGCTATATGTGATAGTGCTGGGCTCCTCTATACTGTCCTGTCACATATAGACCTGTGTTACCATACAGCTCTCCTTCCTCTAATACACGGTAATGTGCTATATGTGATAGTGCTGGGCTCCTCTATACTGTCCTGTCACATATATACCTGTGTTACCATACATCTCTCCTCCCTCTAATACACTGTAATGTGCTATATGTGATAGTGCTGGGCTCCTCTATACTGTCCTGTCACATATAGACCTGTGTTACCATACATCTCTCCTCCCCCTAATACACTGTAATGTGCTATATGTGATAGTGCTGGGCTCCTCTATACTGTCCTGTCACATATAGACCTGTGTTACCATACATCTCTCCTCCCTCTAATACACTGTAATGTGCTATATGTGATAGTGCTGTGCTCCTCTATACTGTCCTGTCACATATAGACCTGTGTTACCATACATCTCCCTCTAATACACTGTAATGTGCTATATGTGATAGTGCTGGGCTCCTCTATACTGTCCTGTCACATATATACCTGTGTTACCATACATCTCTCCTCCCCCTAATACACTGTAATGTGCTATATGTGATAGTGCTGGGCTCCTCTATACTGTCCTGTCACATATATACCTGTTACCATACATCTCTCCTCCCTCTAATACACTGTAATGTGCTATATGTGATAGTGCTGGGCTCCTCTATACTGTCCTGTCACATATACACCAGTGTTACCATACATCTCTCCTCCCTCTAATACACTGTAATGTGCTATATGTGATAGTGCTGGGCTCCTCTATACTGTCCTGTCACATATATACCTGTTACCATACAGCTCTCCTCCCTCTAATACACTGTAATGAGCTATATGTGATAGTGCTGGGCTCCTCTATACTGTCCTGTCACATATATACCTGTTACCATACATCCCTCCTCCCTCTAATACACTGTAATGTGCTATATGTGATAGTGCTGGGCTCCTCTATACTGTCCTGTCACATATAGACCTGGGTTACCAAACATCTCTCCTCCCTCTAATACACTGTAATGTGCTATATGTGATAGTGATGGGCTCCTCTATACTGTCCTGTCACATAAAGACCTGTGTTACCATACAGCTCTCCTCCCTCTAATACACTGTAATGTGCTATATGTGATAGTGCTGGGCTCCTCTATACTGTCCTGTCACATATATATCAGTGTTACCATACATCTCTCCTCCCCCTAATACACTGTAATGTGCTATATGTGATAGTGCTGGGCTTCTCTATACTGTCCTGTCACATATATACCTGTGTTACCATACATCTCTCCTCCCTCTAATACACTGTAATGTGCTATATGTGATAGTGCTGGGCTCCTCTATACTGTCCTGTCACATATAGACCTGTGTTACCATACATCTCTCCTCCCTCTAATACACTGTAATGTGCTATATGTGATAGTGCTGGGCTCCTCTATACTGTCCTGTCACATATAGACCTGTGTTACCATACATCTCTCCTCCCTCTAATACACTGTAATGTGCTATATGTGATAGTGCTGGGCTCCTCTATACTGTCCTGTCACATATATACCTGTGTTACCATACATCTCTCCTCCCCCTAATACACTGTAATGTGCTATATGTGATAGTGCTGGGCTCCTCTATACTGTCCTGTCACATATATACCTGTTACCATACATCTCTCCTCCCTCTAATACACTGTAATGTGCTATATGTGATAGTGCTGGGCTCCTCTATACTGTCCTGTCACATATACACCAGTGTTACCATACATCTCTCCTCCCTCTAATACACTGTAATGTGCTATATGTGATAGTGCTGGGCTCCTCTATACTGTCCTGTCACATATATACCTGTGTTACCATACAGCTCTCCTCCCTCTAATACACTGTAATGTGCTATATGTGATAGTGCTGGGCTCCTCTATACTGTCCTGTCACATATATACCTGTGTTACCATACATCTCTCCTCCCTCTAATACACTGTAATGTGCTATATGTGATAGTGCTGGGCTCCTCTATACTGTCCTGTCACATATATACCTGTGTTACCATACATCTCTCCTCCCTCTAATACACTGTAATGTGCTATATGTGATAGTGCTGGGCTCCTCTATACTGTCCTGTCACATATATACCTGTGTTACCATACATCTCTCCTCCCTCTAATACACTGTAATGTGCTATATGTGATAGTGCTGGGCTCCTCTATACTGTCCTGTCACATATAGACCTGTGTTACCATACATCTCTCCTCCTCCTAATACACTGTAATGTGCTATATGTGATAGTGCTGGGCTCCTCTATACTGTCCTGTCACATATAGACCTGTGTTACCATACATCTCTCCTCCCTCTAATACACTGTAATGTGCTATATGTGATAGTGCTGGGCTCCTCTATACTGTCCTGTCACATATATACCTGTGTTACCATACATCTCTCCTCCTCCTAATACACTGTAATGTGCTATATGTGATAGTGCTGGGCTCCTCTATACTGTCCTGTCACATATATACCTGTGTTACCATACAGCTCTCCTCCCTCTAATACACTGTAATGTACTATATGTGATAGTGCTGGGCTCCTCTATACTGTCCTGTCACATATATACCTGTGTTACCATACAGCTCTCCTCCCTCTAATACACTGTAATGTACTATATGTGATAGTGCTGGGCTCCTCTATACTGTCCTGTCACATATACACCTGTGTTACCATACATCTCTCCTCCCTCTTACACTGTAATGTGCTATATGTGATAGTGCTGGGCTCCTCTATACTGTCCTGTCACATATATACCTGTGTTACCATACATCTCTCCTCCCTCTAATACACTGTAATGTGCTATATGTGATAGTGCTGGGCTCCTCTATACTGTCCTGTCACATATATACCTGTGTTACCATACAGCTCTCCTCCCTCTAATACACTGTAATGTACTATATGTGATAGTGCTGGGCTCCTCTATACTGTCCTGTCACATATATACCTGTGTTACCATACAGCTCTCCTCCCTCTAATACACTGTAATGAACTATATGTGATAGTGCTGGGCTCCTCTATACTGTCCTGTCACATATATACCTGTGTTACCATACAGCTCTCCTCCAGCTAATACACTGTAATGTGCTATATGTGATAGTGCTGGGCTCCTCTATACTGTCCTGTCACATATATACCTGTGTTACCATACATCTCTCCTCCCCCTAATACACTGTAATGTGCTATATGTGATAGTGCTGGGCTCCTCTATACTGTCCTGTCACATATACACCTGTGTTACCATACATCTCTCCTCCCTCTTACACTGTAATGTGCTATATGTGATAGTGCTGGGCTCCTCTATACTGTCCTGTCACATATATACCTGTGTTACCATACATCTCTCCTCCCTCTAATACACTGTAATGTGCTATATGTAATAGTGCTGGTCTCCTCTATACAGTCCTGTCACATATATACCTGTGTTACCATACAGCTCTCCTCCCCCTAATACACTAATGTACTATATGTGATAGTGCTGGGCTCCTCTATACTCTCCTGTCACATATATACCTGTGTTACCATACATCTCTCCTCCCTCTAATACACTGTAATGTGCTATATGTGATAGTGCTGGGCTCCTCTATACTGTCCTGTCACATATATACCTGTGTTACCATACAGCTCTCCTCCCCCTAATACACTGTAATGTGCTATATGTGATAGTGCTGGGCTTCTCTATACTGTTCTGTCACATATACACCATTGTTAACATACATCTCTCCTCCCTCTAATACACTGTAATGTGCTATATGTGATAGTGCTGGGCTCCTCTATACTGTCCTGTCACATATAGACCTGTGTTACCATACATCTCTCCTACCTCTAATACACTGTAATGTGCTATATGTGATAGTGCTGGGCTCCTCTATACTGTCCTGTCACATATATACCTGTGTTACCATACATCTCTCCTCCCTCTAATACACTGTAATGTGCTATATGTGATAGTGCTGGGCTCCTCTATACTGTCCTGTCACATATATACCTGTGTTACCATACATCTCTCCTCCCTCTAATACACTGTAATGTGCTATATGTGATAGTGCTGGGCTCCTCTATACTGTCCTGTCACATATATACCTGTGTTACCATACAGCTCTCCTCCCTCTAATACACTGTAATGTGCTATATGTGATAGTGCTGGGCTCCTCTATACTGTCCTGTCACATATAGACCTGTGTTACCATACATCACTTCTCCCTCTAATACACTGTAATGTGCTATATGTGATAGTGCTGGGCTCCTCTATACTGTCCTGTCACATATATACCTGTGTTACCATACATCCATCCTCCCTCTAATACACTGTAATGTGCTATATGTGATAGTGCTGGGCTCCTCTATACTGTCCTGTCACATATATACCTGTTACCATACATCTCTCCTCCCCCTAATACACTGTAATGTGCTATATGTGATAGTGCTGGGCTCCTCTATACTGTCCTGTCACATATATACCTGTGTTACCATACATCTCTCCTCCCTGTAATACACTGTAATGTGCTATATGTGATAGTGATGGGCTCCTCTATACTGTCCTGTCACATAAAGACCTGTGTTACCATACAGCTCTCCTCCCTCTAATACACTGTAATGTGCTATATGTGATAGTGCTGGGCTCCTCTATACTATCCTGTCACATATATATCAGTGTTACCATACATCTCTGCTCCCCCTAATACACTGTAATGTGCTATATGTGATAGTGCTGGGCTTCTCTATACTGTCCTGTCACATATATACCTGTGTTACCATACATCTCTCCTCCCTCTAATACACTGTAATGTGCTATATGTGATAGTGCTGGGCTCCTCTATACTGTCCTGTCACATATAGACCTGTGTTACCATACATCTCTCCTCCCTCTAATACACTGTAATGTGCTATATGTGATAGTGCTGGGCTCCTCTATACTGTCCTGTCACATATATACCTGTGTTACCATACATCTCTCCTCCCCCTAATACACTGTAATGTGCTATATGTGATAGTGCTGGGCTCCTCTATACTGTCCTGTCACATATATACCTGTTACCATACATCTCTCCTCCCTCTAATACACTGTAATGTGCTATATGTGATAGTGCTGGGCTCCTCTATACTGTCCTGTCACATATACACCAGTGTTACCATACATCTCTCCTCCCTCTAATACACTGTAATGTGCTATATGTGATAGTGCTGGGCTCCTCTATACTGTCCTGTCACATATATACCTGTGTTACCATACAGCTCTCCTCCCTCTAATACACTGTAATGTGCTATATGTGATAGTGCTGGGCTCCTCTATACTGTCCTGTCACATATATACCTGTGTTACCATACATCTCTCCTCCCTCTAATACACTGTAATGTGCTATATGTGATAGTGCTGGGCTCCTCTATACTGTCCTGTCACATATAGACGTGTGTTACCATACAGCTCTCCTCCCTCTAATACACTGTAATGTGCTATATGTGATAGTGCTGGGCTCCTCTATACTGTCCTGTCACATATATACCTGTTACCATACATCTCTCCTCCCTCTAATACACTGTAATGTGCTATATGTGATAGTGCTGGGCTCCTCTATACTGTCCTGTCACATATATACCTGTTACCATACAGCTCTCCTTCCTCTAATACACGGTAATGTGCTATATGTGATAGTGCTGGGCTCCTCTATACTGTCCTGTCACATATATACCTGTGTTACCATACATCTCCCTCTAATACACTGTAATGTGCTATATGTGATAGTGCTGGGCTCCTCTATACTGTCCTGTCACATATATACCTGTTACCATACATCTCTCCTCCCTCTAATACACTGTAATGTGCTATATGTGATAGTGCTGGGCTCCTCTATACTGTCCTGTCACATATATACCTGTGTTACCATACAGCTCTCCTCCCTCTAATACACTGTAATGTGCTATATGTGATAGTGCTGGGCTCCTCTATACTGTCCTGTCACATATATACCTGTTACCATACATCCCTCCTCCCTCTAATACACTGTAATGTGCTATATGTGATAGTGCTGGGCTCCTCTATACTGTCCTGTCACATATAGACCTGTGTTACCAAACATCTCTCCTCCCTCTAATACACTGTAATGTGCTATATGTGATAGTGATGGGCTCCTCTATACTGTCCTGTCACATAAAGACCTGTGTTACCATACAGCTCTCCTCCCTCTAATACACTGTAATGTGCTATATGTGATAGTGCTGGGCTCCTCTATACTGTCCTGTCACATATATATCAGTGTTACCATACATCTCTCCTACCCCTAATACACTGTAATGTGCTATATGTGATAGTGCTGGGCTCCTCTATACTGTCCTGTCACATATATATCAGTGTTACCATACATCTCTCCTCCCCCTAATACACTGTAATGTGCTATATGTGATAGTGCTGGGCTCCTCTATACTGTCCTGTCACATATATACCTGTTACCATACATCCCTCCTCCCTCTAATACACTGTAATGTGCTATATGTGATAGTGCTGGGCTCCTCTATACTGTCCTGTCACATATAGACCTGTGTTACCAAACATCTCTCCTCCCTCTAATACACTGTAATGTGCTATATGTGATAGTGATGGGCTCCTCTATACTGTCCTGTCACATAAAGACCTGTGTTACCATACAGCTCTCCTCCCTCTAATACACTGTAATGTGCTATATGTGATAGTGCTGGGCTCCTCTATACTGTCCTGTCACATATATATCAGTGTTACCATACATCTCTCCTCCCCCTAATACACTGTAATGTGCTATATGTGATAGTGCTGGGCTTCTCTATACTGTCCTGTCACATATATACCTGTGTTACCATACATCTCTCCTCCCTCTAATACACTGTAATGTGCTATATGTGATAGTGCTGGGCTTCTCTATACTGTCCTGTCACATATATACCTGTGTTACCATACATCTCTCCTCCCTCTAATACACTGTAATGTGCTATATGTGATAGTGCTGGGCTCCTCTATACTGTCCTGTCACATATAGACCTGTGTTACCATACATCTCTCCTCCCTCTAATACACTGTAATGTGCTATATGTGATAGTGCTGGGCTCCTCTATACTGTCCTGTCACATATAGACCTGTGTTACCATACATCTCTCCTCCCTCTAATACACTGTAATGTGCTATATGTGATAGTGCTGGGCTCCTCTATACTGTCCTGTCACATATATATCAGTGTTACCATACATCTCTCCTCCCTCTAATACACTGTAATGTGCTATATGTGATAGTGCTGGGCTCCTCTATACTGTCCTGTCACATATAGACCTGTGTTACCATACATCTCTCCTCCCTCTAATACACTGTAATGTGCTATATGTGATAGTGCTGGGCTCCTCTATACTGTCCTGTCACATATATACCTGTGTTACCATACATCTCTCCTCCCCCTAATACACTGTAATGTGCTATATGTGATAGTGCTGGGCTCCTCTATACTGTCCTGTCACATATATACCTGTTACCATACATCTCTCCTCCCTCTAATACACTGTAATGTGCTATATGTGATAGTGCTGGGCTCCTCTATACTGTCCTGTCACATATACACCAGTGTTACCATACATCTCTCCTCCCTCTAATACACTGTAATGTGCTATATGTGATAGTGCTGGGCTCCTCTATACTGTCCTGTCACATATATACCTGTGTTACCATACAGCTCTCCTCCCCCTAATACACTGTAATGTGCTATATGTGATAGTGCTGGGCTCCTCTATACTGTCCTGTCACATATATACCTGTGTTACCATACATCTCTCCTCCCCCTAATACACTGTAATGTGCTATATGTGATAGTGCAGTGCATCAGAGATTAATAAAGTAACTAATATCTCTATGAGTAAGTGTGTATAGAGGGATAGCATAATGTAACTATCTCGGTGTGAAGTTCCGAGGTTGCGGCCAGTTGCTGTGAGTCCGTCTCACCTCCTGGGAAGACTTGTGAAGCGCAGTTAATCAAACCTTCAACCACGCCGACTACTAGTATTGGAAAAGCAGAGGCTATGTCCATCATGGATGGGTCTCTGAAATGAGGTAAAGATGAGGATGATAACCATTCCACTATACAGAGGGTGAAAGCATTATATGGGTTATTATTACATACTGTACTTACCCATCACTTCTGGCCCATAACAGGTTGGGACCCAGCACAATGGCTATATTGCTTGGTGTCATTTTGTTTATCTCTTGCTGTTCTGCCAACTTTGCCAGGAACTTTATTAAGTATCTAAGTATAAAAAGGATGGGGAAAGGGGATAGTGGAGACCCCAAGCACTGGTACCAATACTGTAGTAATAGCTATACATTTGAACAGGCAGAAATACTTCCACAAAGATTGTAATATCTAGATAAATATATATGTATCATCTAATATGTGTGAAGGTGCACCCGTGAGAGCAAAATAGAAATGCAAATGTAACAAAGGAGAAAGAACTCTCTTATCTTACTACTTATCCAAATGTAACAAAGGAGAAAGTACTCTCTTATCTTACTACTTATCCAAATGTAACAAAGGAGAAAGTACTCTCTTATCTTACTACTTATCCAAATGTAACAAAGGAGAAAGTACTCTCTTATCTTACTACTTATCCAAATGTAACAAAGGAGAAAGAACTCTCTTATCTTACTACTTATCCAAATGTAACAAAGGAGAAAGAACTCTCTTATCTTACTACTTATCCAAATGTAACAAAGGAGAAAGTACTCTCTTATCTTACTACTTATCCAAATGTAACAAAGGAGAAAGAACTCTCTTATCTTACTACTTATCCAAATGTAACAAAGGAGAAAGAACTCTCTTATCTTACTACTTATCCAAATGTAACAAAGGAGAAAGTACTCTCTTATCTTACTACTTATCCAAATGTAACAAAGGAGAAAGTACTCTCTTATCTTACTACTTATCCAAATGTAACAAAGGAGAAAGTACTCTCTTATCTTACTACTTATCCAAATGTAACAAAGGAGAAAGAACTCTCTTATCTTACTACTTATCCAAATGTAACAAAGGAGAAAGTACTCTCTTATCTTACTACTTATCCAAATGTAACAAAGGAGAAAGTACTCTCTTATCTTACTACTTATCCAAATGTAACAGAAAGGAGAAAGAACTCTCTTATCTTACTACTTAGATACTTCTGCAAATGTAACAGAACGGAGAAAGTACTCTCTTATCTTACTACTTATCCAAATGTAACAGAAAGGAGAAAGTACTCTCTTATCTTACTACTTATCCAAATGTAACAGAAAGGAGAAAGTACTCTCTTATCTTACTACTTATCCAAATGTAACAAAGGAGAAAGTACTCTCTTATCTAACTACTTATCCAAATGTAACAAAGGAGAAAGTACTCTCTTATCTTACTACTTATCCAAATGTAACAAAGGAGAAAGTACTCTCTTATCTTACTACTTATCCAAATGTAACAGAAAGGAGAAAGTACTCTCTTATCTTACTACTTATCCAAGTGTAACAAGGAGAAAGAACTCTCTTATCTTACTACTTATCCAAATGTAACAGAAAGGAGAAAGTACTCTCTTATCTTACTACTTAGATACTTATGCAAATGTAACAGAACGGAGAAAGTACTCTCTTATCTTACTACTTAGATACTTATGCAAATGTAACAGAACGGAGAAAGTACTCTCTTATCTTACTACTTAGATACTTATGCAAATGTAACAGAAAGGAGAAAGTACTCTCTTATCTTACTACTTAGATACTTATGCAAATGTAAAAGAAAGGAGAAAGTACTCTCTTATCTTACTACTTAGATACTTATGCAAATGTAACAGAAAGGAGAAAGTACTCTCTTATCTTACTACTTAGATACTTCTGCTAATGTAACAGAAAGGAGAAAGTACTCTTTTATCTTACTACTTAGATACTTCTGCAAATGTAACAGAAAGGAGAAAGTACTCTCTTATCTTACTACTTAGATACTTCTGCAAATGTAAAAGAAAGGAGAAAGTACTCTCTTATCTTACTACTTAGATACTTATGCTAATGTAAAAGAAAGGAGAAAGTACTCTCTTATCTTACTACTTAGATACTTATGCTAATGTAACAGAAAGGAGAAAGTACTCTCTTATCTTACTACTTAGATACTTATGCTAATGTAACAGAAAGGAGAAAGTACTCTCTTATCTTACTACTTAGATACTTATGCTAATGTAACAGAAAGGAGAAAGTACTCTCTTATCTTACTACTTAGATACTTATGCTAATGTAACAGAAAGGAGAAAGTACTCTCTTATCTTACTACTTAGATACTTATGCTAATGTAACAGAAAGGAGAAAGTACTCTCTTATCTTACTACTTAGATACTTATGCAAATGTAACAGAAAGGAGAAAGTACTCTCTTATCTTACTACTTAGATACTTCTGCAAATGTAACAGAAAGGAGAAAGTACTCTCTTATCTTACTACTTAGATACTTCTGCAAATGTAACAGAAAGGAGAAAGTACTCTCTTATCTTACTACTTAGATACTTCTGCAAATGTAACAGAAAGGAGAAAGTACTCTCTTTTCGTTGGGGCACAAGTTCTACCTGATGAGTTGAGTTAAAATGTAACTTTTCTTATATACACGTTAAAAATTGTGAATGGGACTAAATGAAGACAAACAACATTAAACACATAGCATGATGAGGTAAAAATTGACCTCCATGGTAATGTATACTGAGTAACAAATATGAGTGTTCCTCAAGATATAGATAGAGCTAGTAATGCGTAATTAGAGTAAGATACTCGCCTAGGTGAAAATTATAGCAATTGAAATAAATAATTAGGAGGGACATAGGGCCTGATTCAGACCCACTCGCGAGCGGCTGTCCGCTCGCAAGTGGGTCGATGGTCTGCACTGAGCATGCACACGACGGAGGGAGCTCCGTCGTGCGCATGCGCCAGACGCGACGAGCGAAGGACTTTCCTTCGCTCGTTTTGTCTGATCAAAGGGGGCGTGCTGTCGATGTTGACTGACAGCACGCTCCCTTTGGTGGGCGTGCCGGGGGCGTGCCTCCCTGACGGGAGGCACGTATTAGTATTCTAACGGCCACTAATATTAGACCATGTAGTAACTCTAGGTGGGAGGAACTAATGTGGGCATGTATTGCCTGAAACCATTTGATTGATGTTAATTATATGCAGGTGAAGGTAAATTGTAAAGAACCTATATTGGCGTATAGTTACCTTGTAATTAATTAATACAGGCAGCTAAAAGATTATTGATCTCATTACTTTAAATAAATAAATTAGAAATAAATGCAATAAATAAATAAAAGGTTGTCGATATGCAGATGTAAAGAATAATTCTTTAAAGTGGAGACAGTAGAGGGTTGACAATTATAAATGTAAATATAATCATAAATTGCTCTCATTAGTAAATCGTAATAAGCACAAGAATAGACCCATAACAGAAATTAAAAGTGTTCACAGCATGGAATAGCTGTATGGGAGTATTGGAGATGCGTAAGAACAATATAAACAATTAAAAGAAAGCTATACAACCGGTCTGAGACAAGAAAATACAATTCTCGTCTAAATACAAATGTACAAATTATAAAGTGATAACATATGATAAATAAAGTATATAAAAGAATATACTGGGAATTATTATATTCGTAAGAATGATCAAAAATAAAATTGCATATGTAATGAAAAAATGACATATATATATATTTGTAAAATGTGTATGAAGGATATGTGTCGGATCACGGTGTACAAAGATAAATTAAGAGAATAGTCAGACTGAGATAGTATGTAATAAATATATAAGTATGTGATTAGATATGTGTGAAATAAAAGAAAAGAATATAATATAATGATAATGATAAATAATACATAAAATGATAAAGGATATTGTTGGAAATAAATCAGATGAGTGCTAGGTGTAGATTAGTGTGTGATTGTAATGATAAGAAAAAATATCGTAGAGTGTGTATAAGTGGACATGTTGGTCTAATGAAAAATAAATAATAAAGTGCAGGATAGGAATGGAAATGATAAAATCATAATATTTAGTACATAATGTAAAAGAGTAATCCGAGTGAAATCAAGGTGCATGTGTATAACCTTGTAGTGGAAATGTGAACAGTCAGTTATAAAATTGAAAAAAGTGAAGAATAAGTACATATCTATATCTCTCTCTCATATATATATATATATATATATATATATATATATGAAAAGCTACTCTTAGGAATAACATTATTGATCATGTCGCCCCCCTATCTAGAGGAGGTGACCGATCACGTTGCCTATTACAATTAGAATCCAAATGGATCTATAGGCTAAATACCAGATCACCTTTTGGCCTCAATGAACAACTGGGATTACAGCGCTTTCTCGGACTTTGTTGCTTCTGATTATTGGCACTTTGTTTGTGCGCGTCTCATGACATTGATTATATGCACTTTATATTTGCGCTTCTTATGATATGGTGTCCGACATTGTTAGCTATTTTATTGTAACAGCTTTATATTAATAGTGTTATTTACTTTTGGTGTATGTTGGCTACTCATTACAATTACCTACACAGGGTTAATCACACGAGTTACGAATCCCGCCGTCCTGCAGTTAATTTTGTTGGCTAATCACATGATTCAAAATGCTGACAGCTTATGTAGAGGTAATTGTAGAGGTAAAGTGTAATGTAACTGTTTTTTCGTGTGATACATTTTATGTTAGTTTGCAACATTTGTTATGGATCTGTTTTCCTTGTATGGATATAAGGATCATACTGGCCTATTTGTGTATAGATTCAGTTCTGATAGCCATGTGGTATTACATGGGAGTATTGTTTCTGTATTTTTGGCTGTTTTTTCTTTGCACATACAATTGAAAAAAAGTTTCAGATATTTTTTTCAACAATAAATTTCTCTTGTGATTATATAGGGATGTGCTAAATTAATTGACAGTTCATTTTGCTGTCAATGTGATATAATAAAACAGTGAATAGTTAATTATTGATTAATGACAGGTGGAGTTAAACTCTGAGCTCCGATAATAATTTAATTCTGATGTCTCTTTAAGAAACCTTTTTTCCCCTTAGTAATACTGCCTCTAATATTAACCTGATATATTGCATTATAGATAATTGATGTTTTTGTAAAATCAGTCTCTATGTATTATGTTTAGTGACGTGTTTGTTTTAAAATATTTAGCATGTATGGTGAGCGTAGTTCACTTAATTGACGTCATTCAGCTTCCTGACCGAAAGCTGTGCTGGCTTGTTCACGTGGTGTATGCATAAAGGGATGTTTCTCTTTTGTATCCTGATGAAAGAACCCAAGTAAAGTGTTCTGAAACGTTGACATTATCTTTTGGGGTCCATTGCATTTCTTTAAGACGCCAGAGCGCCGCCTTGTTGTCTATATTTTGTGCTTTTCCATCCCTTTTTGAGGGTTGGTAATTTAGGAGGGCATCGGTGCATGATGCTCAGGAGTATGTGAGTGCCGGCTTTTTCTTTTCTTATATATATTTATATATATATATAATATAATCCAATACCATACAATACAATACCATATGATATTATACACATGCCATTGCTATAAATAGGGTTCACATGGAAGATTACTAAAATACCATTGTAATGCAGCAAATATTGTTACTGCAAGCAATGAGGACATGTACCCGTGCACCGTGGTGTGCACGATAATATGGTATGAGCAAAGAATACTGTATACAGTATGTCCTGAAGTCTACTAGAATAATTAAGAATCTGGTTGTAAATAAAATTCAGAACTGAGACAGTATATAATGGTATGGTAATAATATCATAAGAAATATGAAGGTAGAGTGGACTCACAGAAAAGCAGATTAATTGATATATTCATTGAGGCCAAAAGGGACTACAGTGTTAAGTTTGAGAGTCCAGTGACTTTCTTTCTGCAGTAGTAATTTGGTCAGGTAACCCCGTCTGATGCCTAGCCTAATATGGTCCAGACCAAATGCTTTAAGGTTTTGCAATGATCCCCCATGTTTTTTGAGGAACATCCAGTTGGACATCGTTAAGTTTTCTGAAGATATCTGAGGTTTCTTGAAGGTAAGAGGGAAGGCTTATGACATGGGGTCTCAAGTGTTTATCCAAGAAGATACTCCCTTGTTCTAAAAGGCTATCAGGCTCCTGGGAGGTTTTGTTTTATTTTTGTGCACTTTCGGCAATAAGTAAAATGTTGGTGTCTTCGGGTGTTCCACTTCTAAAAAATAATATTCACTCTTGGATATGGTTCTTTTTCATAAGCTCCTTTGATCATCCTATTGTACAAATACATGTAATTCTCAGTGGGATTGAAAAGAAGTTGTTTGTAGCAGTTGCTGTCATTGAGTTGCCTGTGAGCCTTTTCTAAATACATATTAATTGGCCAAATGACGATGTTTCCCCCTTTGTCAGAGGGCTTAATGACAACCTCATTCCATTCCTTCAGTTGTTTAAGGGCTCTATTTTCATCATAATTGAGGTTATAGTTATGTAGATGATATTGCTTTTTCTGAAGTTCCATATTGTCCATATCCTTTGAAACTAAATCCATGAATATTTTCACCTCAGGACATAGGTTTTCTTGGGGGGTAAATGTTGATTTTTTTTTTTTTTTTCTTACATTGGTTTCTTCTAGCAGTAGAACAGGGCATATTTTCATTTTCTTCCAGAAGATCTTCTAGTATGCAATAGCCTCAGATTCTTCCTCTGTATAGGAGATCAAATCTTCACCTGTACTTGGTGTTGGAGAAAAATATTCACCTTCACTTTTGTTGGCGAAAAATTTCTTAAGAAGTAGTTTCCTACCAAATAATTTTAAGTCCAGTTCCCATTCAAACCTGTTGAATGATGATGTCGTAGAGAAAGATAATCCCTTACTAAGGAGACTCGTTTCGGCAGTAGATAATACTCTGATAGATTAATTATTTTGAGATTGTCATCTGTATTTAGTACTTCTTGTGTATCCTGGATGATTGTCGTTGTGGTTGTGGGGAATCTCATGACTGAGGGACTCGTTCTTTTTCTTTTCTTCTTGGTCCTCAGTGTCCTCCTCTTGTATTCCGGTTTCTTCCTCTTACAGTAAAATTTTATTCTAAAAACGAAAATGTAGATTTTGGTGGAGGTGGGATGTTATCTTCCGGACCAGAGGATTCGGTTTCTGAGGAGCTATATGGTGTCTTATATGGTTTGTCCAAATCCCTTCTTGTTGAGTTCCACTTAAAGATATTTCCTGTGGCAAAATCCCATTTGTCTCTAAGAAATTTGCTTTTCTTTCTTTCAATGACGACTTGTTCATATGCTAGGAGTTCTTTATTTTTCTCAAAACATTTCTGAAAAGTTGCATCCTTTTCCCAGTCCTCCAATATTTGGCCTAGCTGGTCAATTTCCCTTTCAACTTCTTCAAGAATTAGTAGATCATGTTTGATCACTATATTGAGGAGATCATTTGAGCATTTTACATAGAGCGTTGTCCCACTCTGTTTTAAGGATTGTTGTTGCCAAATCAAATGTTGGAAATATTTTAGGCCTTAAGCCTAAACTATTTTATGTTTTAAATAGTTCTCAACAGTAGAAGCATCCCATCGTACTCTTACTTGTTTTTGCAGTAGAGATTTGAGTTTTTTGAAATCATGCTCCCAATTGGTGTTCGGTGTATAATCTGGTAACATTAGGAAAAATGTCGTCCAGTTCTTCTATAGTCCTACGTTTGGATATCAATTAATTTTTTAGGCTAAAGGCCATATTTTGAATTATAATGAAATGAGTAATGGGTATTATTCTCCTTGCATCAGGGTGAATGAAAACTGTACACCGTAGATGAGATACAGCAGCAACCTATGCCCTTGTTATTAGTGAGTGGTATCTTAATCTCTATTATTTGTATACCTGGTGCGTTATCCACTCAGTTGTATCAATTATATTGTATCAAAGTATATGTATATTGTTTTTGATCTTTACTTTAATCACTCTATTTATATACATGTTCCAACCTCCGGACCCTTGATGTATATCATATTGATACTTATGAATAACAATATATTCTTTGGTTGACACATACATATGTATTCAACTCTGTTTAAATTACAATTGTCGCAGTCATTTGTCTGCCGTGTAACTATATCCGGCTGGATATATTGAGTGGTGTGCAGTCGCTGTTTTGATTTATTATTATGTTTTTTGACATCTATTATTAAGATAATTTACTTTTATTGAACATTAACCAACAGTTTAGTGGCTAAGCTATATTTATTATGCTTAGGTGTGTCCATGTCACATGAAGGGATTATTTCCCTCCTAATTATTTATTTCAATTGATATAATTTTCACCTAGGCGAGTATCTTACTCTAATTACGCATTACTAGCTCTATCTATATCTTGAGTAACACTCATATTTATTACTCAGCATACATTACCATGGAGGTCAATATTTACCTCATCATGCTATGTGTTTAATGTTGTTTGTCTTCATTTAGTCTTATTCACAATTTTTAACGTATATAATAAAAGTTACCTTTCAACTCAACTCATCAGGTAGAACTTGTGCCCCAACGAAAAGAGAGTACTTTCTCCTTTCTGTTACATTTGCAGAAGTATCTAAGTAGTAAGATAAGAGAGTACTTTCTCCTTTCTGTTACATTTGCAGAAGTATCTAAGTAGTAAGATAAGAGAGTACTTTCTCCTTTCTGTTACATTTGCAGAAGTATCTAAGTAGTAAGATAAGAGAGTACTTTCTCCTTTCTGTTACATTTGCAGAAGTATCTAAGTAGTAAGATAAGAGAGTACTTTCTCCTTTCTTTTACATTTGCATAAGTATCTAAGTAGTAAGATAAGAGAGTACTTTCTCCTTTCTGTTACATTTGCATAAGTATCTAAGTAGTAAGATAAGAGAGTACTTTCTCCTTTCTGTTACATTTGCATAAGTATCTAAGTAGTAAGATAAGAGAGTACTTTCTCCTTTCTGTTACATTAGCATAAGTATCTAAGTAGTAAGATAAGAGAGTACTTTCTCCTTTCTGTTACATTTGCATAAGTATCTAAGTAGTAAGATAAGAGAGTACTTTCTCCTTTCTTTTACATTTGCATAAGTATCTAAGTAGTAAGATAAGAGAGTACTTTCTCCTTTCTGTTACATTAGCATAAGTATCTAAGTAGTAAGATAAGAGAGTACTTTCTCCTTTCTGTTACATTTGCATAAGTATCTAAGTAGTAAGATAAGAGAGTACTTTCTCCTTTCTGTTACATTTGCATAAGTATCTAAGTAGTAAGATAAGAGAGTACTTTCTCCTTTCTGTTACATTAGCATAAGTATCTAAGTAGTAAGATAAGAGAGTACTTTCTCCTTTCTGTTACATTAGCATAAGTATCTAAGTAGTAAGATAAGAGAGTACTTTCTCCTTTCTTTTACATTTGCATAAGTATCTAAGTAGTAAGATAAGAGAGTACTTTCTCCTTTCTTTTACATTTGCATAAGTATCTAAGTAGTAAGATAAGAGAGTACTTTCTCCTAAGTATCTAAGTAGTAAGATAAGAGAGTACTTTCTCCTTTCTTTTACATTTGCATAAGTATCTAAGTAGTAAGATAAGAGAGTACTTTCTCCTTTCTTTTACATTTGCATAAGTATCTAAGTAGTAAGATAAGAGAGTACTTTCTCCTAAGTATCTAAGTAGTAAGATAAGAGAGTACTTTCTCCTTTCTTTTACACTTGCATAAGTATCTAAGTAGTAAGATAAGAGAGTACTTTCTCCTTTCTTTTACATTTGCATAAGTATCTAAGTAGTAAGATAAGAGAGTACTTTCTCCTAAGTATCTAAGTAGTAAGATAAGAGAGTACTTTCTCCTTTCTTTTACACTTGCATAAGTATCTAAGTAGTAAGATAAGAGAGTACTTTCTCCTTTCTGTTACATTTGCATAAGTACAGTCAGGTGCATAAATATTGGGACATTGACAGAATTTTCATATTTTGTCCTCTATTCACCACCACAATGTCTTTGCAGTTAAAGCATATCTTGTTTGTTTAATTTCAGACTTTCAGATTTAATTTGAGGGTAATTACATCCAAATCGGGTGAACGGTGTAGGAATTACAATGGTTTCTATATGTGCCTCCCACTTTTTAAGGGGCCAAAAGTAATGGGACTATCAACTCAAAAGCTATTTCATGGACAGGTGTGGGCTATTCCCTCGTTATTTCTTTATCAATTAAGCAGGTAAAAGGTCTGGAGTTGATTCTAGGTGTGACATTTGCATTTGGAATCAGTTGCTGTCGACTCTCAATATGAGATCCAAAGAGCTGTCACTATCAGTGAAGCAAGCCATCATTAGGCTGAAAAATCAAAACAAACCCATCAGAGAGATAGCAAAAACATTAGGTGTGGCCAAATCAACTGTTTGGAACACTCTTAAAAAGAAAGAACACACTGGAGAGCTCAGCAACACCAAAAGACCCGGAAGACCACGGAAAACAACTGTGGTGGATGACAGAATTATTTCCCTGGTGAAGAAAAACCGCTTCACAACAGTTGGCCAAATCAAGAACACTCTCCAGGAGGTAGGTGTATATGTGTCAAAGTCAACAATCAAGAGAAGACTTCACAAGAGTGAATATAGAGGGTTCACCACAAGATGTAAACCATTGGTGAGCCACAAAAACAGGAAGACCAGATTAGAGTTTGCAAAACAACATCTAAAAAAGCCATTACAGTTCTGGAACAACATCCTATGGACAGATGAGACAAAGATCAACTTGTACCAGAGTGATGGGAAGAGAAGAGTATGGAGAAGGAAAGGAACTGCTCATGGTCCAAAACATACCACCTCATCAGTGAAGCATGGTGGTGGTAGTGTCATGGCGTGGGCATGTATGGCTGCCAATTGAACTGGTTCCCTTGTATTGATTGATGATGTGACTGCTGATAAAAGCAGCAGAATGAATTCTGAAGTGTTTCGGGCAATATTATATGCTCATATTCAGTCAAATGCTTCAGAACTCATTGGACGGCGCTTCACAGTGCAGATGGACAATGACCTGAAGCATACTGCGAAAGCAACCAAAGAGTTTTTTAAGGCTAAAAAGTGGAATGTTATGCAATGGCCAAGTCAATCCCCTGACCTGAATCCGATTGAGCATGCATTTCACTTGATGAAGACAAAACTGAAGGGAAAATGCCCCAAGAACAAGCAGGAACTGAAGACATTTGCAGTAGAGGCCTGGCAGAGCATCACCAGGGATGAAACCCAGCGTCTGGTGAGGTCTATGCGTTCCAGACTTCAGGCTGTAATTGCCTGCAAAGGACTTTCAACAAAGTATTAAAAAGTGAAAGTTAGATTTAGGATTGTTTAGTTTGTCCCATTACTTTTGGCCCCTTAAAAAGTGGGAGGCACATATAGAAACTATTGTAATTCCTACACCGTTCACCTGATTTGGATGTAATTACCCTCAAATTAAATCTGAAAGTCTGCAGGTAAAGCACATCTTGTTTGTTTCATTTCAAAGCCATTGTGGTGGTGAATAGAGGCCAAAATATGACAATTCTGTCACTGTCCCAATATTTATGCACCTGACTGTATCTAAGTAGTAAGATGAGAGTGAGGCACATTTTATGGCCGTATTCAATTAGCCGCGAAAAGCCGAGATCAGCGAAAAAGTATTGCCAATTGCGACTTTTCGCCTGTTGGAAACTTATCTCAGTATTCAATTCCATCCGCAATTTCGCGCACGTGGAAAGTCAATGCAATGAAATAGGCAAAAAAGATTCGCCTCTGAATAGCAGGAGAAAAAAAGTGCAAACATTTTATTTTGGGGTGCAAAGGTGGGGAAAGCACTCAGAACCCTTAGGACAGCCCCCCAAAGAATAACTTGTGTCAAATAATTCCAGGAAAAAAACAACACCCCAAAAAGGTACTTTAAATTTGGGGGCGAAAAAGCACAAAGTGGGGGGACAACTTCGCAAACTAGCGATATATGGTTCTGGGGGTGCTCTAAGAAGGGGTCAAGTGTTTGGGGTTTGCAGGTGCTTTTATGAGGGAGGAATTTTACTTCTATTAAAACTTCATTTTACAAACAGTAAAAGATGCTTGCACCCATTTTCAGGTTCCCCAAATGTGACAGGACTACAGTACTTATTTTCACCCAAAAATCCTGCTTCACCACTTGTGCAAAGACGCTAATTAGAGGCAATTGGGCGAACTTAAGTACCCCAAACAGTTTATTAGGACTAATACATTGATCCCCAATGTTTCTGCATCTTTCTGGGGAGTTCAGGCTGATTTCCCCAATTCTGACACCACTTTCCGCCTGTTCTAACTTCGTATGTCGCCATTTTCGCGTCTTTTGGAATTGAATAGGCCGAATATCGGGAACGCGCACGATAAGTTTCTGCAGCTAAGATACATGATGTAGGCAAAAAGTCCGGGATGCAAAACTTTATCACGTGTGCAAAACTAATTGAATACCGCCCTATGTGTGTGAGTGGTTCCGTGATACAAATCTGTAGTCATATGTGAGCTTTAGTGGAGAAACCCTAACCCAACTTAGCACATGCCATACAATAAGCCGTGTCACTGAGGAAGGGTCGGAGGCAGCATTGCGATGGAGGCATTGATATTTGTGCTGTGATCATAATCCAACATAATTAAAGCAGGGACATACAGGGAGAAATGGGGAAGGAACAATTGTGGGAAGTGTTGGTGAAGAGAGAATGATCTTCATTAGGAGTGCTATGTGGGGGCAATACTCAGAAAGTAAGCCATAGGCTCATTATAAAATGTATACTGAATGTATATTGGGAAAACATATCCATTACTGCATCTCAGGGGAGGGTTACAGGCTGCAACTCAGAGATATCCCCTGACTCCAGGAGAAACAACATCAGCAGCCAGCACCAGGGACATTTCGGGTGACAAGCTTATAACCTACACACAAGTAAGCATTGCATTCAGTTACAGCCAGGGTGCATGGCCATTTGTGTTACTGGTCACCTATACGGCAATATCAGCTCCATACCGGAGGTTGTTGTAGTTTTCGGGTGGCAGCTTCTGACAGACCTCCCTGTAACTCTCCTGAAGCTTTTCTGTCTCTTTTATGCTAAGAAAGAGAGCAGATATGAAAGCATTCACTGTCTATGACATAAAAGGTGTCCTCAGTATGCAGATTAATAGTCTTTTCTACCTGGAAGCTTTCATCCAATCATCAAAGAGTTCAGATGTCATCAGTGGCTCTGGAAGCTCCCTGAGATATGACTTTAATGCACCTAAGGACAGAGTTACACTATGATATATGAGAGAGCAATGATTATCAGAGGTGATGTTCCCATCAGTGAGTGCGGAATGGTTATGAGAGGTGATGTTCCCATCAGTGAGAGAGCCATGATTATGAGAGGTGATGTTCCCATCAGTGAGAGAGCCATGATTATGAGAGGTGATGTTCCCATCAGTGAGAGAGCCATGATTATGAGAGGTGATGTTCCCATCAGTGAGAGAGCCATGATTATGAGAGGTGATGTTCCCATCAGTGAGAGAGCCATGATTATGAGAGGTGATGTTCCCATCAGTGAGAGAGCCATGATTATGAGAGGTGATGTTCCCATCAGTGGAGTGAGGTATGATTATGAAAGGTGATGTTCCCATCAGTGAGTGAGGAATGATTATGAGAGGTGATGTTCCCATCAGTGAGTGAGGTATGATTATGAGAGGTGATGTTCCCATCAGTGAGTGAGGTATGATTATGAGAGGTGATGTTCCCATCAGTGAGTGAGGTATGATTATGAGAGGTGATGTTCCCATCAGTGAGAGAGGAATGATTATGAGAGGTGATGTTCCCATCAGTGAGTGAGGAATGATTATGAGAGGTGATGTTCCCATCAGTGAGTGCGGAATGGTTATCAGAGGTGATGTTCCCATCAGTGAGTGAGGAATGATTATGAGAGGTGAAGTTCCCATCAGTGAGTGAGGAATGATTATGAGAGGTGATGTTCCCATCAGTGAGTGAGGAATGATTATGAGAGGTGAAGTTCCCATCAGTGAGTGAGGTATGATTATGAGAGGTGATGTTCCCATCAGTGAGTGAGGAATGATTATGAGAGGTGAAGTTCCCATCAGTGAGTGAGGAATGATTATGAGAGGTGATGTTCCCATCAGTGAGTGCGGAATGGTTATCAGAGGTGATGTTCCCATCAGTGAGTGAGGAATGATTATGAGAGGTGATGTTCCCATCAGTGAGTGAGGTATGATTATCAGAGGTGATGTTCCCATCAGTGAGTGAGGAAGACATTAAGGGAAAGTAGAAGCCAATAGAT
This sequence comes from Taudactylus pleione, assembly GCA_031769625.1. Classification (NCBI taxonomy): domain Eukaryota; kingdom Metazoa; phylum Chordata; class Amphibia; order Anura; family Myobatrachidae; genus Taudactylus; species Taudactylus pleione. The sequence continues at coordinate 342,569 of JAUIMM010001350.1, read as the reverse complement.
GATGAAAAGTCAGAATATCAGAGAACAACAATCAGGACACTGGGGTCTATGTGTACCACAAGGTCCAGCAGAAAGTTATGTACCTGCCACTGCATGAGGTTCAGACACAAATTCAGCCAAGTCACTGTCACCCGCACCAAGACTGGCCTTAATTTTCTTCAGGACTGAGGCCCCTGCAGCCAATCTAAACAGACCCTGGGAAAGGAGGATCAGAAATAATACAAACGTGCTAATACCTATTATAGCTGGGGGCCCAGAGTTAGGCAGAGGATGCACCCCAGCCTTTCATCTGTGCTTTATTGTATCATCGGCTCCTAGACACACACACACATTGGAAATATCCAGCATTATATTCTTCAGACTGCTTACCTGGGTAGGATGGTGTCTGGCAGAGCCAAACCTGTTTTCCCGCAATGCTTAGGGACAGCGAGGGATGGGGAAATAAAGCTGTTGTTACCAGAGAAAGGGGGGCCGCGTCTTCTCACACTAGTGATGTCAGTGGGAGTGATATTGGCTCTGATAGAGTCAAAAGCACTCCCGGGCTTGCGGTCACCGAGACCCTACCGCAGGGTCTCGTCGCAAGCCCGATGGTTACGATGGTATTGACCATCGCAACCATCTTTTTGGCCGCTCACATAAGCTGTGGATGGTCACCCACAGCTATGCGAGCGGCCAGGAGGCAGCTCCAAGTTTAGCTAGGAGCGTCCGGCTCTGAATCAGGCCCAGAGATCACAGGAGGTTTCCATCCACTAGAAATCTGAGCTCTCTATATTAGGAACCATGTGGCTGGCGGCTGAAATCCCGACAGCGGAAGCCCGGCAGGGAAGATCCCGACCGGTGAGTATTTTTTCTATTTACTAACCAAACCCCACCCTAACCCTCCCTTAGGGGTGCCTAACCCTAATCTCCCCCCAAGTGCCTAACCCTCCCTTCCCCGCAGCCTAACGCTAAGTCTCCCCTGGGGGTGCCTAACCCTAACCTCCCCCCAGGGTTGCCCTAACCACAACCTTCTGGGGGGGGGGGGGGGTGTCTAACCCTAAGTCCCTCCCGGGAGCCCCAAACCTAACTCCCCCCCCCCCCCGCGCCCAGCTTACCTTCGATCAGTAAGCCAGGTTTTGGGCTCCCGGCGTAGGTCTAATGACAGGCGTCGGGATTTCGACGCCTGTCATTAGACACTTGCCGGGATTAGACAGTCGGGATGCCGAGGGTCGGCATTTAGACCGTCGGCATCCCGACTGCATACCCTATAATATGCATGGTATTTTCTCTAGTGAACAAGAGAAGGCTTTCTGTATTTTACGGAGATCACTATAACTACAGATGTATCCACATACATCTATCGTCTGTAAGATACAAGTCGCGTTACACATAAGCGTGAGCACCGTGTGACTCCATAGTGCCGAGCGTCTTTTCGTGCAACTTTTTCCCTTGCGAACAGGTCATACAAAAATGATATGCGGCATGCTTATATTCTGTGTGCCACTACGGGTGTACACCAACGGTTACATGACACTGTAACGTAGCATTTCGTATGCAGATACACCCACAGTCACACATAGAATATAGACATGCCGCATATAATCATATCAGCAGAAGCATCACTGTGTGAGTAATATACACTGGAAGGAAAAAAGTAGAATGAAAAAGACTCAGCGCTACAGAATGGCATGAATAGAAGGCCTGTATAATGCGCAAGGAGGCTAGTAGTATGAGGACACATCTGTATAAATTTGTATATTGTTAACTAAGATGTTTTATGAATTGTATATTGGTCTTAAAGATGCTCCCGGTATTGTAATGATAATTAGACTGGTCTCGGAATTATATATTAATCACTACAATGGTATTACAATGTTACTAGAATCCTCTATATAATGTGTAGATGTCGCAAGAATGTTTTCTGTATTGTGTAGATGTGGCGATAATGCTCTCTGTATTGTGTAGATTTTGCAAGAATGCTCTCTATACTGTGTAGATCTATATATTGTGTTGTTGTTACTTGAATGCTCTCTGTGTTGTGTAGATGTTGCTAGGAAGCTTTCTGTATTATTTATTTTTACTAAAGTAGTCTATATATTGTGTAGATGTTACTAGAATGTTGCTCTTTTATTATGTTTATGTCATTAGCCTACTCTGTATTGTATTGATGTAGCTAGAATGCTCTCTGTATTGACATAACAAGTTATAAATTTATTTCTCTAGCTATATAAAATGACACATACATTAGGTAAACCACGACCACATGGATTTTGCAACCGTCGTTTCCTATTGCTACTACACTAGTAAAAGAGGCTGGTTCCTTGTCTGTATCTGCCCTTTAGGCCAAAACTTGCCAGTAATTCCATATACATAACAGAGTTCTCCACACAGATGAACACAATTCCCAATCCAGAATGTCCCCCTTCTCCCCGGCAGACACTAACCTCCTCCTGCATTCCATGTGTCAGAAGCATCCTCACACAGGCAGATATGGGTAAGGCAATCTCACACCCAAACCGAGTAAGGTGTATCGCCAGAGGTACACCATACACCTCCGCAATGGTTTGCTTCCCTGGAATCTGACCTGCAATAAAAATGAACATTAATGTATAGATGGGGGAAAGAGAAGTTACAAATTGGGAAGATAACTGCTAGAAACGCTGGAATGCACGGCTTGGTCATGTGACAAGATCATCTTTCCAGTGTCTGCAACACTGGCATAAAATACATCTGCACCTATATATGGGGTTTGTGGATAGAGCAAGCACAGAACTACAATGTCCAACCTAATTAGCTTATGGACAAGCCCCTTCCATTAATGTATATTTTTCTGTATTTTTTCTCCCAAAAAATAGACATCAGGTTTATTACATGAGTCACGTTGGCAGGTTTGAATGTTTCTATGTCATTTAAATAAAAAAGCATAAAATGCGCTCGCCCACAAACTAACATCTGGAAAGACAAAGTGCATCACAGTATAGGATGATACCCAATGTCCGCCTACTCAGAGGGCACAATGGGTCACATTAGACATATAGGATGATACCCGATGTCCGCCTACTCAGAGGGCACAATGGGTCACATTAGACATATAGGATGATACCCAATGTCCGCCTACTCAGAGGATGTAAAATGGGTCACATTAGACGTATAGGATGATACCCAATGTCCACCTACTCAGAGGATGTAAAATGGGTCACATTAGACGTATAGGATGATACCCAATGTCCACCTACTCAGAGGATGTAAAATGGGTCACATTAGCCTTATCGGATGATACCCAATGTCCGCCTACTCAGAGGATGTAAAATGGGTCACATTAGACGTATAGGATGATACCCAATGTCCGCCTACTCAGAGGATGCAAAAATGGGTCACATTAGACGTATAGGATGATACCCAATGTTGACCTACTCAGAGGATGTAAAATGGGTCACATTAGACGTATAGGATGATACCCAATGTCCGCCTACTCAGAGGATGCAAAAATGGGTCACATTAGACGTATAGAATGATACCCGATCTCCGCCTACTCAGAGGGCACAATGGGTCACATTAGACATATAGGATGATACCCGATGTCCACCTACTCAGAGGGCACACAATGGGTCACATTAGACGTATAGGATGATACCCAATGTCCGCCTACTCAGAGATGGCGTAAAATGGGTCACATTAGACGTATAGGATGATCCCCGATGTCCGCCTACTCAGAGATGGCGTAAAATGGGTCACATTAGACGTATAGGATGATCCCCGATGTCCGCCTACTCAGAGGATGTAAAATGGGTCACATTAGAAGTATAGGATGATCCCCGATGTCCGCCTACTCAGAGGATGTAAAATGGGTCACATTAGAAGTATAGGATGATCCCCGATGTCCGCCTACTCAGAGGATGTAAAATGGGTCACATTAGACGTATAGGATGATACCCGATGTCCACCTACTCAGAGATGGCGTAAAATGGGTCACATTAGACGTATAGGATGATCCCCGATGTCCGCCTACTCAGAGGATGTAAAATGGGTCACATTAGAAGTATAGGATGATCCCCGATGTCCGCCTACTTAGAGGATGTAAAATGGGTCACATTAGACGTATAGGATGATCCCCGATGTCCGCCTACTCAGAGGGGGTAAAATGGGTCACATTAGAAGTATAGGATGGTACGGCCTACTCAATTGATGCAAAATGATCACATTAGACATATAGGATGATACCCGATCTCCGCCTACTCAGAGATGGCGTAAAATGGGTCACATTAGAAGTATAGGATGATACCCGATGTCCGCCTACTCAGAGGGTGCAAAATGGGTCACATTAGAAGTATAGGATGATCCCCGTTGTCCGCCTACTCAGAGGGTGCAAAATGGGTCACATTAGACGTATAGGATGATCCCCGATGTCCGCCTACTCAGAGGGGGTAAAATGGGTCACATTAGAAGAATAGGATGGTACGGCCTACTCAATTGATGCAAAATGATCACATTAGACATATAGGATGATACCCGATGTCCGCCTACTCAGAGATGGCGTAAAATGGGTCACATTAGAAGTATAGGATGATCCCCGATGTCCGCCTACTCAGAGGGTGTAAAATGGGTCACATTAGATGTATAGAATGATACCCAATGTCCGCCTACTCAGAGGATGTAAAATGGGTCACATTAGATGTACAGAATGATACCCAATGTCCGCCTCCTCAGAGGGAGAAAAATGGGTCACATTAGAAGTATAGGATGATAGCCAATGTCCGCCTACTCAGAGGATGTAAAATGGGTCACATTAGAAGTATAGGATGATACCCAATGTCCACCTACTCAGAGGATGTAAAATGGGTCACATTAGACGTATAGGATGATACCCGATTTCCGCCTACTCAGAGGGCACACAATGGGTCACATTAGATGTATAGAATGATACCCAATGTCCGCCTACTCAGAGGGTGCAAAATGGGTCACATTAGAAGTATAGGATGATACCCAATGTCCGCCTAGTCAGAGGGCACACAATGGGTCACATTAGACATATAGGATGATACCCAATGTCCGCCTACTCAGAGGGCATAATGGGTCACATTAGACATATAGGATGATACCCAATGTCCGCCTACTCAGAGGATGTAAAATGGGTCACATTAGACGTATAGGATGATACCCGATCTCCGCCTACTCAGAGGATGTAAAATGGGTCACATTAGACGTATAGGATGATACCCAATGTCCGCCTACTCAGAGGATGTAAAATGGGTCACATTAGACGTATAGGATGATACCCAATGTCCGCCTACTCAGAGGATGTAAAATGGGTCACATTAGACGTATAGGATGATACCCAATGTCCGCCTACTCAGAGGATGCAAAAATGGGTCACATTAGACGTATAGGATGGTACCCAATGTCCGCCTACTAAGAGGGCACACAATGGGTCACATTAGACGTATAGGATGATACCCGATCTCCGCCTACTCAGAGGGCACACAATGGGTCACATTAGACGTATAGGATGATACCCAATGTCCGCCTACTCAGAGGATGTAAAATGGGTCACATTAGACGTATAGGATGATACCCGATGTCCACCTACTCAGAGATGGCGTAAAATGGGTCACATTAGACGTATAGGATGATCCCCGATGTCCGCCTACTCAGAGGATGTAAAATGGGTCACATTAGAAGTATAGGATGAACCCCGATGTCCGCCTACTCAGAGGATGTAAAATGGGTCACATTAGACGTATAGGATGATACCCGATGTCCACCTACTCAGAGATGGCATAAAATGGGTCACATTAGACGTATAGGATGATACCCAATGTCCACCTACTCAGAGGGGGTAAAATGGGTCACATTAGAAGTATAGGATGGTACGGCCTACTCAATTGATGCAAAATGATCACATTAGACATATAGGATGATACCCGTTGTCCGCCTACTCAGAGGGTGTAAAATGGGTCACATTAGAAGTATAGGATGATCCCCGATGTCCGCCTACTCAGAGGATGTAAAATGGGACACATTAGAAGTATAGGATGATCCCCGATGTCCGCCTACTTAGAGGATGTAAAATGGGTCACATTAGACGTATAGGATGATCCCCGATGTCCGCCTACTCAGAGGGTGTAAAATGGGTCACATTAGAAGTATAGGATGGTACGGCCTACTCAATTGATGCAAAATGGTCACATTAGACATATAGGATGATACCCGATCTCCGCCTACTCAGAGATGGTGTAAAATGGGTCACATTAGAAGTATAGGATGATACCCGATGTCCACCTACTCAGAGGATGTAAAATGAGTCACATTAGACATATAGGATGATACCCAATGTCCACCTACTCAGAGATGGCGTAAAATGGGTCACATTAGACGTATAGGATGATCCCTGATGTCCGCCTACTCAGAGGATGTAAAATGGGTCACATTAGAAGTATAGGATGATCCCCGATGTCCGCCTACTTAGAGGATGTAAAATGGGTCACATTAGACGTATAGGATGATCCCCGATGTCCGCCTACTCAGAGGATGTAAAATGGGTCACATTAGACGTATAGGATGATCCCCGATGTCCGCCTACTCAGAGGGGGTAAAATGGGTCACATTAGAAGTATAGGATGGTACGGCCTACTCAATTGATGCAAAATGATCACATTAGACATATAGGATGATACCCGATGTCCGCCTACTCAGAGATGGCGTAAAATGGGTCACATTAGAAGTATAGGATGATCCCCGTTGTCCGCCTACTCAGAGGGTGTAAAATGGGTCACATTAGATGTATAGAATGATACCCGATTTCCGCCTAGTCAGAGGGCACACAATGGGTCACATTAGACGTATAGGATGATCCCCGTTGTCCGCCTACTCAGAGGAGGCAAAAATGGGTCACATTAGACATATAGGATGATACCCAATGTCCGCCTACTCAGAGGGCATAATGGGTCACATTAGACATATAGGATGATACCCAATGTCCGCCTACTCAGAGGATGTAAAATGGGTCACATTAGACGTATAGGATGATACCTAATGTCCGCCTACTCAGAGGATGTAAAATGGGTCACATTAGACGTATAGGATGATACCCAATGTCCGCCTACTCAGAGGATGCAAAAATGGGTCACATTAGACGTATAGGATGGTACCCAATGTCCGCCTACTAAGAGGGCACACAATGGGTCACATTAGACGTATAGGATGATACCCGATCTCCGCCTACTCAGAGGGCACACAATGGGTCACATTAGACGTATAGGATGATACCCAATGTCCGCCTACTCAGAGGATGTAAAATGGGTCACATTAGACGTATAGGATGATACCCGATGTCCACCTACTCAGAGATGGCGTAAAATGGGTCACATTAGACGTATAGGATGATCCCCGATGTCCGCCTACTCAGAGGATGTAAAATGGGTCACATTAGAAGTATAGGATGATCCCCGATGTCCGCCTACTCAGAGGATGTAAAATGGGTCACATTAGACGTATAGGATGATACCCGATGTCCACCTACTCAGAGATGGCATAAAATGGGTCACATTAGACGTATAGGATGATACCCAATGTCCACCTACTCAGAGATGGCGTAAAATGGGTCACATTAGAAGTATAGGATGATCCCCGATGTCCGCCTACTCAGAGGGGGTAAAATGGGTCACATTAGAAGTATAGGATGGTACGGCCTACTCAATTGATGCAAAATGATCACATTAGACATATAGGATGATACCCGATCTCCGCCTACTCAGAGATGGCGTAAAATTGGGTCACATTAGAAGTATAGGATGATCCCCGTTGTCCGCCTACTCAGAGGGTGTAAAATGGGTCACATTAGATGTATAGAATGATACCCGATTTCCGCCTACTCAGAGGGTGCAAAATGGGTCACAATAGACGTATAGGATGATACCCGATATCCGCCTAGTCAGAGGGCACACAATGGGTCACATTAGACGTATAGGATGATACCCAATGTCCGCCTACTCATGTGTAAAATGGGTCACATTAGAAGTATAGGATGATACCCGATTTCCGCCTACTCAGAGGGCACACAATGGGTCACATTAGATGTATAGAATGATACCCAATGTCCGCCTACTCAGAGGGTGCAAAATGGGTCACATTAGAAGTATAGGATGATACCCAATGTCCGCCTACTCAGAGGATGTAAAATGGGTCACATTAGATGTATAGAATGATACCCGATTTCCGCCTACTCAGAGGATGTAAAATGGGTCACATTAGACGTATAGGATGATCCCCGATGTCCGCCTACTCATGTGTAAAATGGGCCACATTAGACGTATAGGATGATCCCTAATGTCCGCCTAGTCAGAGGGCACACAATGGGTCACATTAGAAGTATAGGATGATCCCCAATGTCCGCCTAGTCAGAGGGCACACAATGGGTCACATTAGACGTATAGGATGATCCCCGTTGTCCGCCTACTCAGAGGGTGTAAAATGGGTCACATTAGATGTATAGGATGATCCCCATTGTCCGCCTACTCAGAGGATGTAAAATGGGTCACATTAGACGTATAGGATGATACCGAATGTCTGCCTGCTCAGAGGATGTAAAATGGGTCACATTAGACGTATAGGATGATCCCCAATGTCCGCCTACTCAGAGGGTGTAAAATGGGTCACATTAGACGTATAGGATGATACCCGATGTCCACCTACTCAGAGATGGCATAAAATGGGTCACATTAGACGTATAGGATGATACCCAATGTCCGCCTACTCATGTGTAAAATGGGCCAAATTAGACGTATAGGATGATCCCCAATGTCCGCCTAGTCAGAGGGCACACAATGGGTCACATTAGAAGTATAGGATGATCCCCAATGTCCGCCTAGTCAGAGGGCACACAATGGGTCACATTAGAAGTATAGGATGATCCCCAATGTCCGCCTAGTCAGAGGGCACACAATGGGTCACATTAGACTAATAGGATGATGCCTGATGTCTGTCTACTCAGAGGGAGTGAATAAACTTAGTCCTTCAGCAGGATGAAATGAGCTGCACGCCTCACCGTAAGCCAGGGTATGATTTCCTATATGGGCTTTCTTCACTTTCAGGAGCCTATGTAAGTAATCCTCATCTGCATAATGAAATCCCATTTTTCCACATCAGTGCTAAACTTATCTGCCCTTAGCATGGATGTCCCTGGACATTTTTTGCCATCAGACACTGCAATCGTGGCCAGCAAGTTCATGTGCATTTATACACAAATAGCCATGTGAGTGTCACGCTTGCCACTGGAGTATTGAAAGCAGAGGTCCGAGGTTGCGGAAGAAATCGGAGGTGAGGGGCCTGAATATATGATTTCCTCATCCACAGAAATTGGGGTTGACAAGACCTGATCAAAAGGTGTGGAGTCTAAATCGCTGGGAGGTGTTCACCAGTGTCCCCTCCAATCGGGATATGGGTTTCAGCTGCTCCCAGCAGGCAGATCGCGGTCCTTTGATCAGGTATCCAAAATCCGTGGGAATAGAGAGTGTCACACAGACAGTGGCCCAAGAGATATGCCTCTATAGAGTCACTACTGCCCCACAGGTTGAGATGTTAAACACACTGTTGTACTAGGAAGTGGTACTTTAAACAAAGGCAGAAGTATTCTGACGCACTGTTGCGCTAAGAGCTGGCACTTGGTGTTGCACAGAGGTAGAGGTATACTGACGCACTGTTGCGCTAACAGCTGGCACTCGGGAGTTGCACACAGGCAAAGATATTCTGTCGCACTGCTGCACAAGTATATAGCACTTGGAATACTTGAAGGGAACCTGGAAAGAGGACACAACTAGACTTCCTGGAATTCTGGGGCCGGATATATACACATAGGTAGCAGTTGAAAGGAGGACAGCGTCAGCTGACAAAGACCATGCTACCATTGGTGGAGATACTGTCACATGAGAAGGAGTGTCATGGCGGCGCCCGTGATGGAAACCATGACACAGGGCCACCCATGGAAATCCACTAGCACTTTTGGCAGAATCCTCGGTGTGTCACCCGCTGCCGCACCTGACATCTGACTGCACGAGAAGCCAGGGTAAGCCGGCACAGTGGTGAGTAACGGCCGATCCTAGGCTGAACCCTGACAGTGATGCTGCACTGTTTAATTTTCGTAACTGAGGGAGATTCTCATTAGCCTTAAGGCTTCTATTTACCTCCAAGATAACTAATTTCAACTATAGAGCAGAAGTATCTCTGTGTTGTTAGCATTAGGGCTGATTCAGAGCTGGGCGCAATAGCGTTTACGTACACAGAGCGATTGTTTGTCATCGGGCATGCGTATAAGCCGCCCTGTGATTACAGACGCACATATCGCAGAGTGACAGGTTGTCAGCGTTTGGGGGTGGTCTTAGAAATGCAGGCGTGCCTGTCCGTATAAACTTCGTTACAGCCACAGTGAGTGCATGGCAGAAGAGCACGCAAGGCTGCCGCAGGTCAGAATATCCGCAAGGGCAAGATGGCAGCTGATGTGTGTCGATGTTACCAATATTTCTGCAGGTATGTGTCATCACACATACATTATATATATACACACATATACACACATAAATATGCATACATACATATACACACACGCGCACATATATAAGCAAACACATACACACGCACAGTACATATACACACATAAATATACATACATACATATACACACACGCGCACATATATAAGCAAACACATACACACGCACAGTACATATACACACATAAATATACATATATACATATACACACACGCGCACATATATAAGCAAACACATACACACGCACAGTACATATACACACACGCGCATATACGCATGCACACATACATATACACACACGCGCATATACGCATGCACACACACATATACACACACGCATGCTCGCACACACATACACACATGCCCACACACACACACACACACACACACACACACACACACACACACACACACAAGCCCATCAGAAAGGACACAGGGCCTGATTCAGACCCGGATGCTATCCGCAGTGCGCTCGCTATTGCCGATGGTTGCTAATCTGCGCATGCATTGCAGTGCGCAAACTACACTGTACGATGGCAGATCCCTCCATCACCCTGCACAGCCAGCCCAGCAGAGTGAGTGACAGGAGAGGCCGTTTGTGGGTTGTTACAGGGGCAGTCCAGTAAAAACGGGGGAGTGGAGGTGCGAACGCAGGCGTGTCTGAGTGTTTCAACGCCGTTTTAGAGGTGTGCATAATTAACAGGCAGTATCATAGTACACGTCACCAGCCATTTTTTTCCTCTGTTTTCCTCGCAATGCTTGCCGTAGAAAAAAAAGCTACCACAAGCGCTGCGTTAACACCAGATAGTGGTCGATGTACCAATGCTTTCACAAACTTCCAGGAGATGACGTGGGGCAGTGGGCGTCTCTGCATACGCTAAGGCAGAGGTTTTCAACCACTGTACCGCGACACAGTAGTGTGCCGTGGGCGGTTGTGAAGTGTGCCGCAGCGCTAGTGCCGCCGATCACATTAAAGAGCTGCGTACCAGGCAGTCTGCCGCTGAGCTCCTCTGGGAGACTCAGGCACGCCTGGCCCGTGACCTGCCTGAAAGCGGCAGCGTGACATCACAGGTCACGCACGCCACGTTGCCTGCCTGCCCACCCCAACAGAGTCCACTCTCAGCCAGTCCTTCCCTTCCGCTCGCGGCCAGCCACCTCTTCCTCCTGCCTGCGGCCAACCAGTACTACCCGCCCGAGACCAGCCTCCCCTTCTCTCCCACCTGCCAGTGGTCAGCCAGTACATCTCTCCCTCCAGCGGCCAGCCCTTTCCTCCTAGCCGCCGGCGACCAGCCAGTCACTGCTGACAGCTCGGCACCATGGGAAACTGCAGCCGATGACAGACAGGCAAGACTAAAAAAACATTAATTTATTTTTGATGTAGTAGCCAGTATGATTTGATTTTGTGGGGAGCAATGTGTATTATTATTTTTTTCTGGGGGGGCCCATGTTGTTGTTGTTTTCTGGGGGGGCCCATGTTGTTGCTGTTGTTTTCTGGGGGGGCCCATGTTGTTTTCTGGGGGGGCCCATGTTGTTGTTCTCTGGGGGGAGCCCATGTTATTATTTTTCTATGGGGACCTATGTTATGTTTTTTTTATGTGAGGGCCAATGTATGTGTGTGTTATTTCTTTGGGGCCATTGTGTGTTTTATTCCTGTGGGAGGACAATGCGTGTTTTTTTATGTGAGAGCCAATGCGTATGTTTTTGCATAGGTCGCGCACGCCGCATTGCCGGATGGTGTGCCTTGGCAATCTTAAAATCTTGCCTAGTGTGCCTCGAGTTGGAAAAGGTTGAAAATTACTGCGCTAACAGGAGTCTGCATACGCAAAGTGAACGCTTGTACAGGTAAGAGAGGCGTGCTTATGCCTTGGCGAGCAATCGCTTCCCGCCGCATCACTTTAAGAAATATTGCATAGGCATCGAGCGAGCGTACGCTCAGTGACCAGGTCTGAATCAGGCCCTCAGTGCATCAATACTAAACACTGAGCCACCATAACATCCACTTTATATACTTCATGTACTTTATATATCTATACTGGAAGGAGAAAAGAAGATTTCAGCCTCTTCTTGTGGTATGGTCAGGAGACGCTTCAGAGACATGAAAGTGCTATTTAGGCCACAAGGGCGATGTGTCTGGTCATCGGATCATTTCCAATCACTTTATATCTCTAGTGAGCGGTCAGATGTCACAGCCAGAGCATTGGGGCAATTCTACAAACTTTCCTTATACTTAATATTTTGTTTAACTTTGCTCATTATACAGACGGCAGTATAAGAATAAGGTACAAATAACTTAGCTGATCTGAATGTTTGTGACGTTTTACTGTGGGAAAAAATGGTCGTGTCCTAGTGCTTTGGGGTACATGGTATTATGGTTTAGAGGTGTAGCTAATAAGATTTGGGTGGGGGTTCCAGTATGGCTCATGGTGTGTTATGTGTCATATTTACGTAGGACCTCCTGAGTGCTGGAACCTGCTTTAATCACAATAAAAGGGAAGACTTCTAACCGCTCTCCTTCACCGTGTCCGCGAGCTCCCCGAGTGCCTGTGTCAGGTGCGCCAGCGACTTCTTGTGATATTCTGCCTGCAGTTCCAACAGCTGGGGAGAGAAGCAGAAGCAGTGACCCTGGTTATACCACGTTCCTAACACAACTACCAACTCCATATACTGTGACGCTGAGCTTCTATTATACAGGACATTCCCTGGTTATACCACGTTCCTAACACAACTACCAACTCCATATACAGTGACGCTGAGCTTCTATTATACAGGATATTCCCTGGTTATACCACATTCCTAACACAACTACCAACTCCATATACAGTGACCCTGAGCTTCTATTATACAGGACACTCCCTGGTTACACCACGTTCCTAACACAACTACCAACTCCATATACAGTGACGCTGAGCTTCTATTATACAGGATATTCCCTGGTTATACCACGTTCCTAACACAACTACCAACTCCATATACAGTGACCCTGAGCTTGTATTATACAGGATATTCCCTGGTTATACCACATTCCTAACACAACTACCAACTCCATATACAGTGACCCTGAGCTTCTATTATACAGGATATTCCCTGGTTATACCACATTCCTAACACAACTACCAACTCCATATACAGTGACGCTGAGCTTCTATTATACAGGACACTCCCTGGTTATACCACGTTCCTAACACAACTACCAACTCCATATACAGTGACGCTGAGCTTCTATTATACAGGATATTCCCTGGTTATACCACGTTCCTAACACAACTACCAACTCCATATACAGTGACCCTGAGCTTCTATTATACAGGACACTCCCTGGTTATACCACGTTCCTAACACAACTACCAACTCCATATACAGTGACTCTGAGCTTCTATTATACAGGACATTCCCTGGTTATACCACGTTCCTAACACAACTACCAACTCCATATACAGTGACGTTGAGCTTCTATTATACAGGATATTCCCTGGTTATACCACATTCCTAACACAACTACCAACTCCATATACAGTGACCCTGAGCTTCTATTATACAGGACATTCCCTGGTTATACCACGTTCCTAACACAACTACCAACTCCATATACAGTGACGCTGAGCTTCTATTATACAGGATATTCCCTGGTTATACCACATTCCTAACACAACTACCAACTCCATATACAGTGACCCTGAGCTTCTATTATACAGGACATTCCCTGGTTATACCACATTCCTAACACAACTACCAACTCCATATACAGTGACCCTGAGCTTCTATTATACAGGACATTCCCTGGTTATACCACGTTCCTAACACAACTACCAACTCCATATACAGTGACGCTGAGCTTCTATTATACAGGATATTCCCTGGTTATACCACATTCCTAACACAACTACCAACTCCATATACAGTGACCCTGAGCTTCTATTATACAGGACACTCCCTGGTTATACCACGTTCCTAACACAACTACCAACTCCATATACTGTGACGCTGAGCTTCTATTATACAGGACATTCCCTGGTTATACCACGTTCCTAACACAACTACCAACTCCATATACAGTGACCCTGAGCTTCTATTATACAGGACATTCCCTGGTTATACCACGTTCCTAACACAACTACCAACTCCATATACAGTGACCCTGAGCTTCTATTATACAGGACACTCCCTGGTTATACCACATTCCTAACACAACTACCAACTCCATATACAGTGACCCTGAGCTTCTATGATACAGGACATTCCCTGGTTATACCACGTTCCTAACACAACTACCAACTCCATATACAGTGACCCTGAGCTTCTATTATACAGGACACTCCCTGGTTATACCACGTTCCTAACACAACTACCAACTCCATATACAGTGACGCTGAGCTTCTATTAAACAGGACACTCCCTGGTTATACCACGTTCCTAACACAACTACCAACTCCATATACAGTGACCCTGAGCTTGTATTATACAGGACATTCCCTGGTTATACCACGTTCCTAACACAACTACCAACTCCATATACAGTGACCCTGAGCTTGTATTATACAGGACATTCCCTGGTTATACCACGTTCCTAACACAACTACCAACTCCATATACAGTGACCCTGAGCTTCTATTATACAGGACATTCCCTGGTTATACCACGTTCCTAACACAACTACCAACTCCATATACAGTGACGCTGAGCTTCTATTATACAGGACATTCCCTGGTTATACCACGTTCCTAACACAACTACCAACTCCATATACAGTGACGCTGAGCTTCTATTATACAGGACATTCCCTGGTTACACCACGTTCCTAACACAACTACCAACTCCATATACAGTGACGCTGAGCTTCTATTATACAGGACATTCCCTGGTTATACCACATTCCTAACACAGCTACCAACTCCATATACAGTGACGCTGAGCTTCTATTATACAGGACATTCCCTGGTTACACCACGTTCCTAACACAACTACCAACTCCATATACAGTGACGCTGAGCTTGTATTATACAGGACATTCCCTGGTTATACCACGTTCCTAACACAACTACCAACTCCATATACAGTGACCCTGAGCTTCTATTATACAGGACATTCCCTGGTTATACCACGTTCCTAACACAACTACCAACTCCATATACAGTGACGCTGAGCTTCTATTATACAGGACATTCCCTGGTTATACCACGTTCCTAACACAACTACCAACTCCATATACAGTGACCCTGAGCTTGTATTATATAGGACATTCCTTGATTATACCACGTTCCCTCCATATACAGTGACCCTGAGCTTCTATTATACAGGACATTCCCTGGTTATACCATGTTCCTAACACAACTACCAACTCCATATACAGTGACGCTGAGCTTCTATTATACAGGACATTCCCTGGTTATACCACGTTCCTAACACAACTACCAACTCCATATACAGTGACCCTGAGCTTGTATTATATAGGACATTCCTTGATTATACCACGTTCCCTCCATATACAGTGACCCTGAGCTTCTATTATACAGGACATTCCCTGGTTATACCACGTTCCTAACACAACTACCAACGCCATATACAGTTACCCTGAGCTTCTATTATACAGGACATTCCCTGGTTATACCACATTCCTAACACAACTACCAACTCCATATACAGTGACTCTGAGCTTCTATTATACAGGACATTCCCTGGTTATACCACGTTCCTAACACAACTACCAACTCCATATACAGTGACGCTGAGCTTCTATTATACAGGACACTCCCTGGTTATACCACGTTCCTAACACAACTACCAACTCCATATACAGTGACCCTGAGCTTCTATTATACAGGACATTGCCTGGTTATACCACATTCCTAACACAACTACCAACTCCATATACAGTGACCCTGAGCTTCTATTATACAGGACATTCCCTGGTTATACCACGTTCCTAACACAACTACCAACTCCTTATACAGTGACCCTGAGCTTCTATTATACAGGACATTCCCTGGTTATACCACATTCCTAACACAACTACCAACTCCATATACAGTGACGCTGAGCTTCTATTATACAGGACATTCCCTGGTTATACCACATTCCTAACACAACTACCAACTCCATATACAGTGACCCTGAGCTTCTATTATACAGGACATTCCCTGGTTATACCACGTTCCTAACACAACTACCAACTCCATATACAGTGACGCTGAGCTTCTATTATACAGGACATTCCCTGGTTATACCACATTCCTAACACAACTACCAACTCCATATACAGTGACCCTGAGCTTCTATTATACAGGACATTCCCTGGGTATAACACGTTCCTAACACAACTACCAACTCCATATACAGTGACCCTGAGCTTCTATTATACAGGACATTCCCTGGGTATAACACGTTCCTAACACAACTACCAACTCCATATACAGTGACCCTGAGCTTCTATTATACAGGACATTCCCTGGTTATACCACGTTCCTAACACAACTACCAACTCCATATACAGTGACGCTGAGCTTCGATTATACAGGACATTCCCTGGTTATACCACATTCCTAACACAACTACCAACTCCATATACAGTGACGCTGAGCTTCTATTATACAGGACATTCCCTGGTTATACCACGTTCCTAACACAGCTACCAACTCCATATACAGTGACGCTGAGCTTCTATTATACAGGACATTCCCTGGTTATACCACATTGCTAACACAACTACCAACTCCATATACAGTGACGCTGAGCTTCTATTATACAGGACACTCCCTGGTTATACCACGTTCCTAACACAACTACCAACTCCATATACAGTGACCCTGAGCTTCTATTATACAGGACATTCCCTGGTTATACCACGTTCCTAACACAACTACCAACTCCATATACAGTGACGCTGAGCTTCTATTATACAGGACATTCCCTGGTTATACCACGTTCCTAACACAACTACCAACTCCATATACAGTGACCCTGAGCTTGTATTATATAGGACATTCCTTGATTATACCACGTTCCCTCCATATACAGTGACCCTGAGCTTCTATTATACAGGACATTCCCTGGTTATACCATGTTCCTAACACAACTACCAACTCCATATACAGTGACGCTGAGCTTCTATTATACAGGACATTCCCTGGTTATACCACGTTCCTAACACAACTACCAACTCCATATACAGTGACCCTGAGCTTGTATTATATAGGACATTCCTTGATTATACCACGTTCCCTCCATATACAGTGACCCTGAGCTTCTATTATACAGGACATTCCCTGGTTATACCACGTTCCTAACACAACTACCAACGCCATATACAGTTACCCTGAGCTTCTATTATACAGGACATTCCCTGGTTATACCACATTCCTAACACAACTACCAACTCCATATACAGTGACTCTGAGCTTCTATTATACAGGACATTCCCTGGTTATACCACGTTCCTAACACAACTACCAACTCCATATACAGTGACGCTGAGCTTCTATTATACAGGACATTCCCTGGTTATACCATGTTCCTAACACAACTACCAACTCCATATACAGTGACGCTGAGCTTCTATTATACAGGACACTCCCTGGTTATACCACGTTCCTAACACAACTACCAACTCCATATACAGTGACCCTGAGCTTCTATTATACAGGACATTGCCTGGTTATACCACATTCCTAACACAACTACCAACTCCATATACAGTGACCCTGAGCTTCTATTATACAGGACATTCCCTGGTTATACCACGTTCCTAACACAACTACCAACTCCTTATACAGTGACCCTGAGCTTCTATTATACAGGACATTCCCTGGTTATACCACATTCCTAACACAACTACCAACTCCATATACAGTGACGCTGAGCTTCTATTATACAGGACATTCCCTGGTTATACCACATTCCTAACACAACTACCAACTCCATATACAGTGACCCTGAGCTTCTATTATACAGGACATTCCCTGGTTATACCACGTTCCTAACACAACTACCAACTCCATATACAGTGACGCTGAGCTTCTATTATACAGGACATTCCCTGGTTATACCACATTCCTAACACAACTACCAACTCCATATACAGTGACCCTGAGCTTCTATTATACAGGACATTCCCTGGGTATAACACGTTCCTAACACAACTACCAACTCCATATACAGTGACCCTGAGCTTCTATTATACAGGACATTCCCTGGGTATAACACGTTCCTAACACAACTACCAACTCCATATACAGTGACCCTGAGCTTCTATTATACAGGACATTCCCTGGTTATACCACGTTCCTAACACAACTACCAACTCCATATACAGTGACGCTGAGCTTCGATTATACAGGACATTCCCTGGTTATACCACATTCCTAACACAACTACCAACTCCATATACAGTGACGCTGAGCTTCTATTATACAGGACATTCCCTGGTTATACCACGTTCCTAACACAGCTACCAACTCCATATACAGTGACGCTGAGCTTCTATTATACAGGACATTCCCTGGTTATACCACATTGCTAACACAACTACCAACTCCATATACAGTGACGCTGAGCTTCTATTATACAGGACACTCCCTGGTTATACCACGTTCCTAACACAACTACCAACTCCATATACAGTGACCCTGAGCTTCTATTATACAGGACACTCCCTGGTTATACCACGTTCCTAACACAACTACCAACTCCATATACAGTGACCCTGAGCTTGTATTATACAGGACATTCCCTGGTTATACCACGTTCCTAACACAACTACCAACTCCATATACAGTGACCCTGAGCTTGTATTATACAGGACATTCCCTGGTTATACCACGTTCCTAACACAACTACCAACTCCATATACAGTGACCCTGAGCTTCTATTATACAGGACATTCCCTGGTTATACCACGTTCCTAACACAACTACCAACTCCATATACAGTGACCCTGAGCTTCTATTATACAGGACACTCCCTGGTTATACCACGTTCCTAACACAACTACCAACTCCATATACAGTGACCCTGAGCTTGTATTATACAGGACATTCCCTGGTTATACCACGTTCCTAACACAACTACCAACTCCATATACAGTGACCCTGAGCTTCTATTATACAGGACATTGCCTGGTTATACCACATTCCTAACACAACTACCAACTCCATATACAGTGACGCTGAGCTTCTATTATACAGGACACTCCCTGGTTATACCACGTTCCTAACACAACTACCAACTCCATATACAGTGACGCTGAGCTTCTATTATACAGGACATTCCCTGGTTATACCACGTTCCTAACACAGCTACCAACTCCATATACAGTGACGCTGAGCTTCTATTATACAGGACATTCCCTGGTTATACCACGTTCCTAACACAACTACCAACTCCATATACAGTGACGCTGAGCTTCTATTATACAGGACACTCCCTGGTTATACCACATTCCTAACACAACTACCAACTCCATATACAGTTACCCTGAGCTTCTATTATACAGGACATTCCCTGGTTATACCACGTTCCTAACACAACTACCAACTCCATATACAGTGACGCTGAGCTTCTATTATACAGGACATTCCCTGGTTATACCACATTCCTAACACAACTACCAACTCCATATACAGTGACGTTGAGCTTCTATTATACAGGACACTCCCTGGTTATACCACATTCCTAACACAGCTACCAACTCCATATACAGTGACCCTGAGCTTCTATTATACAGGACATTGCCTGGTTATACCACATTCCTAACACAACTACCAACTCCATATACAGTGACCCTGAGCTTCTATTATACAGGACATTCCCTGGTTATACCACGTTCCTAACACAACTACCAACTCCATATACAGTGACCCTGAGCTTCTATTATACAGGACATTCCCTGGGTATAACACGTTCCTAACACAACTACCAACTCCATATACAGTGACCCTGAGCTTCTATTATACAGGACATTCCCTGGTTATACCACGTTCCTAACACAACTACCAACTCCATATACAGTGACGCTGAGCTTCTATTATACAGGACATTCCCTGGTTATACCACGTTCCTAACACAACTACCAACTCCATATACAGTGACGCTGAGCTTCTATTATACAGGACATTCCCTGGTTATACCACGTTCCTAACACAGCTACCAACTCCATATACAGTGACCCTGAGCTTCTATGATACAGGACATTCCCTGGTTATACCACGTTCCTAACACAACTACCAACTCCATATACTGTGACGCTGAGCTTCTATTATACAGGACATTCCCTGGTTATACCACATTCCTAACACAACTACCAACTCCATATACAGTGACGCTGAGCTTCTATTATACAGGACATTCCCTGGTTATACCACGTTCCTAACACAACTACCAACTCCATATACAGTGACCCTGAGCTTCTATTATACAGGACATTCCCTGGGTATACCACGTTCCTAACACAACTACCAACTCCATATACAGTGACCCTGAGCTTCTATTATACAGGACATTCCCTGGTTATACCACGTTCCTAACACAACTACCAACTCCATATACAGTGACGCTGAGCTTCTATTATACAGGACATTCCCTGGTTATACCACGTTCCTAACACAACTACCAACTCCATATACAGTGACGCTGAGCTTCTATTATACAGGACATTCCCTGGTTATACCACGTTCCTAACACAACTACCAACTCCATATACAGTGACTCTGAGCTTCTATTATACAGGACATTCCCTGGTTATACCACATTCCTAACACAACTACCAACTCCATATACAGTGACGTTGAGCTTCTATTATACAGGACACTCCCTGGTTATACCACGTTCCTAACACAACTACCAACTCCATATACAGTGACGCTGAGCTTCTATTATACAGGACACTCCCTGGTTATACCACGTTCCTAACACAACTACCAACTCCATATACAGTGACGCTGAGCTTCTATTATACAGGACACTCCCTGGTTATACCACGTTCCTAACACAACTACCAACTCCATATACAGTGACCCTGAGCTTCTATTATACAGGACACTCCCTGGTTATACCACGTTCCTAACACAACTACCAACTCCATATACAGTGACCCTGAGCTTCTATTATACAGGACACTCCCTGGTTATACCACGTTCCTAACACAACTACCAACTCCATATACAGTGACCCTGAGCTTCTATTATACAGGACATTCCCTGGTTATACCATGTTCCTAACACAACTACCAACTCCATATACAGTGACGCTGAGCTTCTATTATACAGGACACTCCCTGGTTATACCACATTCCTAACACAACTACCAACTCCATATACAGTGACGTTGAGCTTCTATTATACAGGACACTCCCTGGTTATACCACGTTCCTAACACAACTACCAACTCCATATACAGTGACCCTGAGCTTCTATTATACAGGACATTCCCTGGTTATACCACGTTCCTAACACAACTACCAACTCCATATACAGTGACGTTGAGCTTCTATTATACAGGACACTCCCTGGTTATACCACGTTCCTAACACAACTACCAACTCCATATACAGTGACTCTGAGCTTCTATTATACAGGACATTCCCTGGTTATACCACGTTCCTAACACAACTACCAACTCCATATACAGTGACGTTGAGCTTCTATTATACAGGACACTCCCTGGTTATACCACGTTCCTAACACAACTACCAACTCCATATACAGTGACGCTGAGCTTCTATTATACAGGACACTCCCTGGTTATACCACGTTCCTAACACAACTACCAACTCCATATACAGTGACCCTGAGCTTCTATTATACAGGACACTCCCTGGTTATACCACGTTCCTAACACAACTACCAACTCCATATACAGTGACCCTGAGCTTCTATTATACAGGACACTCCCTGGTTATACCACGTTCCTAACACAACTACCAACTCCATATACAGTGACCCTGAGCTTCTATTATACAGGACACTCCCTGGTTATACCACGTTCCTAACACAACTACCAACTCCATATACAGTGACCCTGAGCTTCTATTATACAGGACACTCCCTGGTTATACCACGTTCCTAACACAACTACCAACTCCATATACAGTGACCCTGAGCTTCTATTATACAGGACATTCCCTGGTTATACCATGTTCCTAACACAACTACCAACTCCATATACAGTGACGCTGAGCTTCTATTATACAGGACACTCCCTGGTTATACCACGTTCCTAACACAACTACCAACTCCATATACAGTGACGCTGAGCTTCTATTATACAGGACATTCCCTGGTTATACCACGTTCCTAACACAGCTACCAACTCCATATACAGTGACGTTGAGCTTCTATTATACAGGACATTCCCTGGTTATACCACGTTCCTAACACAACTACCAACTCCATATACAGTGACGCTGAGCTTCTATTATACAGGACATTCCCTGGTTATACCACGTTCCTAACACAACTACCAACTCCATATACAGTGACGCTGAGCTTCTATTATACAGGACATTCCCTGGTTATACCACGTTCCTAACACAACTACCAACTCCATATACAGTGACGCTGAGCTTCTATTATACAGGACATTCCCTGGTTATACCACATTCCTAACACAACTACCAACTCCATATACAGTGACCCTGAGCTTCTATTATACAGGACACTCCCTGGTTATACCACATTCCTAACACAGCTACCAACTCCATATACAGTGACCCTGAGCTTCTATTATACAGGACATTGCCTGGTTATACCACATTCCTAACACAACTACCAACTCCATATACAGTGACCCTGAGCTTCTATTATACAGGACATTCCCTGGTTATACCACGTTCCTAACACAACTACCAACTCCATATACAGTGACCCTGAGCTTCTATTATACAGGACATTCCCTGGTTATACCACATTCCTAACACAACTACCAACTCCATATACAGTGACCCTGAGCTTCTATTATACAGGACATTCCCTGGGTATAACACGTTCCTAACACAACTACCAACTCCATATACAGTGACCCTGAGCTTCTATGATACAGGACATTCCCTGGTTATACCACGTTCCTAACACAACTACCAACTCCATATACTGTGACGCTGAGCTTCTATTATACAGGACACTCCCTGGTTATACCACGTTCCTAACACAACTACCAACTCCATATACAGTGACCCTGAGCTTCTATTATACAGGACATTCCCTGGTTATACCACGTTCCTAACACAACTACCAACTCCATATACAGTGACGTTGAGCTTCTATTATACAGGACACTCCCTGGTTATACCACATTCCTAACACAACTACCAACTCCATATACAGTGACGTTGAGCTTCTATTATACAGGACACTCCCTGGTTATACCACATTCCTAACACAACTACCAACTCCATATACTGTGACGCTGAGCTTCTATTATACAGGACATTCCCTGGTTATACCACGTTCCTAACACAACTACCAACTCCATATACAGTGACCCTGAGCTTCTATTATACAGGACATTCCCTGGTTATACCACGTTCCTAACACAACTACCAACTCCATATACAGTGACCCTGAGCTTCTATTATACAGGACATTCCCTGGTTTATTGCAATATTTTGGAACCAACATTCCTATTCAAGTCGCAGTTTGTATGATATTTTTTATGTAGATGGTGTGGTCACTTACCAAGGGCTCCCCAGATGGTTGAGTGCCGTGGATTAAGCCTGTCATTTATGTACATTTTGTGGTTACACTTGCTAGGACACCCTGTTTTTCAAATATTAGACAAACTTTTTTTGTCTCTCTCCAGGTGCTTAGTAACGGATATCCCTGGGTGTGGTCCTGTCTGTTTAAGCCAGGACCCATATTCATTTGTAAAATGTATGCAAGCTTGAGCCAAAGATGGCAGACCAAGATAATATATATCTGAGAGTCAGTGTAGGGACTGGCCAGATGGGAATGACCGGGAAGTGGTGGTCAGTTTAACAGATTATTGCAATATTATTGCATCCATACTCGCAGATGATCAGGCTCAGGAGAATTAATAATGTAAAACAAAAAGCAGAAGTGCAGATTAATGAGTTGATTGACCGTTTTATTGCTAGGGGCTCAAACATTTGTTACAACTAAAACAGAAAGTTCTTTAATTGGAACAAAATGACCTTTTGCATAAGAAAATACAGGTGACACTACCAATAAGTTTACATGGGTTACACAGTTCAATACGTTATCCCCACAGATCAATAACATCACTAAGAAACTGTGGAGTCTGGTTCAAACAGATAGTGATTTGCCATTTAAGGATTGCACACTATGGCCCTGATTCAGAGCCGGACACTCTGACCAGAGCGCTCGCTCTGAATCAGGGCCCACCTCCATTAATATGGAGCGTCCTCCTGGACGCTCGTATAGCTGTGGGTCACCACCCACAGCATATACGAGCGTGCAGGATGATGGTCGCGATGGTCTTGACCATCGCGACCATCACCACTGCGAGCAACAGCCTGCGGTTGAGGTTTTCAACCGCAAGGCCAGGAGTGATTTTGGCTCTATCAGAGCCAAAATCACTCCCACTGACATCACTAGTGATGTCAGTGGGGCCGGCTTCAGACGGTAGGCGTTCCCATGGGAACGCCTCCGTCTGGCAGGCACACCCCCGGCACACCCACCAAAGGGGGCGTGCTGTCAGTCAACATCGACAGCACGCCCCCTTTGATGAGACACTCCGAGCGAAGGACAGTTCTTCGCTCGGTGCGTCTCGCGCATGCGCACGACGGAGCTCCCTCCGTCATGCGCATGCGCAGACCATCGACCCACTTGCGAGCGGACAGCCGCTCGCGAGTGGGTCTGAATGAGGGCCAATGTCCCTGTTATTCCAGAAGCAGTAACCTTAGGTAAGACCTCTAGAAAGTTCAAAGAGAGGATGGGGGTCCATAGATCCTCCATCAGAATAGCACTCACTAATGGTACCAGTGACCAACCGGTGGCGCGTCATTTTATTGAGGCTGGGCATAACCTTGCCAGTCTCCGCTATAGAATGATCGACCACATAGAGAAGGGGACAGGAATAAGATTCTGCTGAAATGAGAATCCTTTTGCATTAATTTGTTGGATGTGATTACCCCCAAGGGACTTAGGACCTCATGCAGAGTCGGTCGTTGCGGCCGCACGGTCGTAAGGTAAAAGGGGCCGGATATGCAAATGAAGCGCTCGCAAGTTGCATCGTTAAGATGGGATCGTTAGCTGGACGAGCGAGGGGAGGATGCGGCCGTAAGACTAAAAATACGCCCCCTTCTCGTTCCCATTACACGTCATCTCCGGGCATATAAGGATTAATCGAGACCATCGGAGCTGGTCATAGACCTTAAGGCTGACCATACCCTCTCTTAAGCACTACGATCAAGTCAGTGTAAAAACCTCCCATGTCACATGTGCCATGACACTACTTAGTTAATTATGCACTCCCATAAAACGCCGTTTGCATAGTCAGGCACGCCTGCGTTCGGATCTCCACTCCCCCGTTCACAAGCACCGTCCCCTGTTACCACCCACAAACGCCTCATCCTGTCACTC
Source organism: Taudactylus pleione (assembly GCA_031769625.1). NCBI lineage: Eukaryota > Metazoa > Chordata > Amphibia > Anura > Myobatrachidae > Taudactylus > Taudactylus pleione. The sequence goes on along the minus strand of JAUIMM010001350.1, from coordinate 316,499 downwards.
AAACTAACGACCTGGTCAAGTTGAAGGAGAGAGCAATTTCTGATCGTAATAGCTAGTTTGCGCAGGCGCACTGCGAATTTTACGCATGCGCAGTTTAGCGAACATCGGTGGCGTACAACCGTGCGGCCGCAACGACCGACTCTGAATGAGGTCCTTAATGAGGTCTTACCTTTATCTTGTTTAACGTGAATTTAGAGCCCATTTTTAGATTTCGATTGATATGAGCTTATTTCTATCTGATTACCATTATATAATTTTTATTATTTGTATATTATATATACTTCTCATCCTCATGCATTTACTGCTGGACGGGTATTCTTATATATATTGTTATATTTACTGATTTGGTATTATTCATATATTTTTTACAATGTATTGATTGCTGGTCTTTGAATTGCATATACATCGCTATACGATAGCATGTTTAGTGTTGCATTGTCTGACTGCGTTTTTACGCTCTGCGGAATATCCAATACTTCATTCTATATGCACTAGTCTTTGTATGCCATTTATGCTGTATGTATACACTTAGCAATTCCATTGTCATTTCCACAGTGCATCTGATTGTATCATGTCCCCATGGTGATGGTATCTTCACCGACATGCGCGGCGCTGACAACGTTCTCTATGTGCGCCCCCTCCTCCCGTGCTCGGTCCGGGATCTCGATGGGATGCACGCGTTCACATGCTGGGTGAGAGTTTATAAGGTAAGAGGTCTTTTCTTCTTCTGTATTTCCTGATGACAATCTTTAAAGATTGAAACGTTGAAAGTATCTTCACGTGTCAGAGTTTTTGTTGTTTACTACGCCCTGAGTGCCGCACTTCTGGAATTTCTACTGTTGATTATCTGTGGAGGCACCGGGGCTAAGATTTACTAGTACACGAATGCCGGACCATTTGTGGCCTAATATATATATATATATATATATATATATATTCTGGCACTCAATACTTTACATGTCCATCTCACCTCCCAAACTTGCATAATACAAAATCAGTCCAAAATGGTGGCACTCACAGGGTTTGTTAAACAGATAAAGGGTGGTGTAAATACACCTAACTCACAGCAGGAACCTTACTCAGGTCAACGTTTCATTGATTGAAAAATTTTGTCAGGACTTGAAATTTTTCAATCAATGAAACGTTGACCTGAGTAAGGTTCCTGCTGTGAGTTAGGTGTATTTACATCACCCTTTATCTGTTTAACAAACCCTGTGAGTGACACCATTATGGACTGAGATACAGATAGAGATATAGAGATATGTGCAGACCACGGGTTTTGGAAATCATCGTTGTGTTTTGGGCTTGATAAAACCACCCCAAGTGTTTTGGTTGGTTTCAGTTTTGGATTTCTTTAAAAATGTATAAAAACAGCTAAAATCATGTAACTTGGACCTGTTTTTGCTCCTATAGTATTAATAACATCAATAACATTCATTCCCAGGCACTTTTTACCACCTCACAGCACTTGAAATCAAAAGGGAAGGGCTTACATGCAATCCAAAATACGCAAGATCCATTTTTTATATCCAAGATCCCTACTTATGAGAAGACCTGAGTGGGACTCAGTTCTAGTAGGAACCTCAAAGTTCGGGTGTGTCCCGTTGTCAGCAAACCTGAATCGCTCATCTCTAATGGGATACATTTAGTATCCCATCGCAGGGGATGCCGGTCCTCAGAACACCGGCGGCGGAAATTGGACACCTGTCAGAAACCCCGGAGCACACATCCCAACCGCTGGCATCCTGAAGGTAAGTAGCATGGTTGGGAGGAGGGTTAGGCACTAACCCTAACCTCTCCGTACCCTAACCCTGCCCGCTCTCTGTACCCTAGCCTTAACCCTCCCTCCCCGATGCCTGACACTAACCTCCTCCCCTAATGCCTAAACCTGACCTCCCCGTACCCTAACCCTCCCCCTACCCTAGCCTTAACCCTCCCTCCCCGATGCCTGACCCTAACCTGACCCTAATCTCCTACCCCTAGTGCCTAAACCTAACCTCCCCGTACCCTAGCCTTAACCCTCCCTCCCCGGTGCCTAAGCTGACACTAACCGGGGAGGGAGGGTTAAGGCTAGAGTATGGAGAGGGGGAGGGTTAGGGTACAGGGAGGTTAGGTTTAGGCACTAGGGGGAGGAGGTTAAGGTCAGGCATCGGGGAGGGAGGGTTGAGGCTAGGGTATGGAGAGGGGGAGGGTTAGGGTACAGGGAGGTTAGGTTTAGGCACAAGGGGGAGGAGGTTAGGGTCAGGCACCGGGGAGGGAGGGTTAAGGCTAGGGTACAGAGAGGGGGAGGGTTAGGGTATGGGGAGGTTAGGTTTAGGCACTAGGGGGAGGAGGTTAGGGTCAGGCACTACCTGACCCTAACCTAAGGGTCAGGTAGTGCCTAAGGAGGGTTAAGGCTAGGGTACAGAGAGGGGGAGGGTTAGGGTATGGGGAGGTTAGGTTTAGGCACTAGGGGGAGGAGTTTAGGGTCAGGCACCGGGGAGGGAAGGTTAAGGCTAGGGTACAGGGAAGTTAGGTTTAGGCATTAGGGGAGGAGGTTAGGGCACGGGGAGGTTAGGTTTAGGCATTAGGGGGAGAAGGTTAGGGTCAGGCACCGAGGAGGGAGGGTTAGGGTATGGGGAGGTTAGGTTTAGGCATTAGGGGAGGAGGTTAGGGTCAGGCACCGGGGAGGTTAGGTTTAGGTATTAGGGGGAGGAGGTTAGGGTCAGGCACTGAGGAGGGAGGGTTAAGGTTAGGGTACAGTGAGGTTAGGTTTAGGCATTAGGGGAGGAGGTTAGGGTCAGGCACTGAGGAGGGAGGGTCGGGGGTAGGGAGAGGGGGAGGGTTAGGATACCTACTGAAAGGTGTCGGTATCCTAACCCTGTCGTGATGTCAGCGTCAGGATTCTGAACGCTGGGATCTGGAGCGCCGCATCCCGCACCCATCCCTAATATACATTATCATTTTTATTATTATCCTTTATTTTTATGGCACCACAAGGGTCCCGCAGCTCCTTACACATGAGCAAAACAAGGACACCGTGACTTACAGTACAAAACAATGCAGGACGAGAACATGGCGTATTCACATTACTGCGCCCGCCATCAGAACACTCAGATAAGCAGCAGCTACCAAGGGTCATATGCCATTGTATGGAGCACACGACAGTACCGGGGGGGGGGGTGTAAGGAGCACACGACAGTACGGGGGAGGGGTGTAAGGAGCACACGACAGTACGGGGGAGGGGTGTAAGGAGCACACGACAGTACGGGGGAGGGGTGTAAGGAGCACACGACAGTACGGGGGAGGGGTGTAAGGAGCACACGACAGTACGGGGGAGGGGTGTAAGGAGCACACGACAGTACGGGGGAGGGGTGTAAGGAGCACACGACAGTACGGGGGAGGGGTGTAAGGAGCACACGACAGTACGGGGGAGGGGTGTAAGGAGCACACGACAGTACGGGGGAGGGGTGTAAGGAGCACACGACAGTACGGGGGAGGGGTGTAAGGAGCACACGACAGTACGGGGGAGGGGGTGTAAGGAGCACACGACAGTACGGGGGAGGGGTGTAAGGAGCACACGACAGTACGGGGGAGGGGTGTAAGGAGCACACGACAGTACGGGGGAGGGGTGTAAGGAGCACACGACAGTACGGGGGAGGGGTTGTAAGGAGCACACGACAGTACGGGGAGGGGTGTAAGGAGCACTCGACAGTACGGGGGAGGGGTGTAAGGAGCACACGACAGTACGGGGGAGGGGTGTAAGGAGCACACGACAGTACGGGGGAGGGGTGTAAGGAGCACACGACAGTACGGGGGAGGGGTGTAAGGAGCACACGACAGTACGGGGGAGGGGTGTAAGGAGCACACGACAGTACGGGGGAGGGGTGTAAGGAGCACACGACAGTACGGGGGAGGGGTGTAAGGAGCACACGACAGTACGGGGGAGGGGTGTAAGGAGCACACGACAGTACGGGGGAGGGGTGTAAGGAGCACACGACAGTACGGGGGAGGGGTGTAAGGAGCACACGACAGTACGGGGGAGGGGTGTAAGGAGCACACGACAGTACGGGGGAGGGGTGTAAGGAGCACACGACAGTACGGGGGAGGGGTGTAAGGAGCACACGACAGTACGGGGGAGGGGTGTAAGGAGCACACGACAGTACGGGGGAGGGGTGTAAGGAGCACACGACAGTACGGGGGAGGGGTGTAAGGAGCACACGACAGTACGGGGGAGGGGTGTAAGGAGCACACGACAGTACGGGGGAGGGGTGTAAGGAGCACACGACAGTACAGGGGAGGGGTGTAAGGAGCACACGACAGTACGGGGGAGGGGTGTAAGGAGCACACGACAGTACGGGGGAGGGGTGTAAGGAGCACACGACAGTACGGGGGAGGGGTGTAAGGAGCACACGACAGTACGGGGGAGGGGTGTAAGGAGCACACGACAGTACGGGGGAGGGGTGTAAGGAGCACACGACAGTACGGGGGAGGGGTGTAAGGAGCACACGACAGTACGGGGGAGGGGTGTAAGGAGCACACGACAGTACGGGGGAGGGGTGTAAGGAGCACACGACAGTACGGGGGAGGGGTGTAAGGAGCACACGACAGTACGGGGGAGGGTGTAAGGAGCACACGACAGTACGGGGGAGGGTGTAAGGAGCACACGACAGTACGGGGGAGGGTGTAAGGAGCACACGACAGTACGGGGGAGGGTGTAAGGAGCACACGACAGTACGGGGGAGGGTGTAAGGAGCACACGACAGTACGGGGGAGGGTGTAAGGAGCACACGACAGTACGGGGGAGGGTGTAAGGAGCACACGACAGTACGGGGGAGGGTGTAAGGAGCACACGACAGTACGGGGGGGGTGTAAGGAGCACACGACAGTACCGGGGGGGTGTAAGGAGCACACGACAGTACCGGGGGGGGGGGTGTAAGGAGCACACGACAGTACCGGGGGGGGGGGTGTAAGGAGCACACGACAGTACCGGGGGGGGGGTGTAAGGAGCACACGACAGTACGGGGGGGTGTAAGGAGCACACGACAGTACGGGGGAGGGTGTAAGGAGCACACGACAGTACGGGGGAGGGTGTGAGGAGCACACGACAGTACCGGGGGGGGGGTGTAAGGAGCACACGACAGTACGGGGGGGGGGGCGTGTAAGGAGCACACGACAGTACGGGGGGGGCGTGTAAGGAGCACACGACAGTACGGGGGGGGGCGTGTAAGGAGCACACGACAGTACGGGGGGGCGTGTAAGGAGCACACGACAGTACGGGGGGGGGCGTGTAAGGAGCACACTACAGTACGGGGGGGGGTGTAAGGAGCACACTACAGTACGGGGGGGGGGTGTAAGGAGCACACGACAGTACGGGGGGGGTGTAAGGAGCACACGACAGTACGGGGGGGGGTGTAAGGAGCACACGACAGTACGGGGGGGCGTGTAAGGAGCACACGACAGTACGGGGGGGCGTGTAAGGAGCACACGACAGTACGGGGGGGCGTGTAAGGAGCACACGACAGTACGGGGGGGGCATGTAAGGAGCACACGACAGTACGGGGGGGGCGTGTAAGGAGCACACGACAGTACGGGGGGGGCGTGTAAGGAGCACACGACAGTACGGGGGGGGCGTGTAAGGAGCACACGACAGTAAGGGGGGGGCGTGTAAGGAGCACACGACAGTAGGGGGGGGGTGTAAGGAGCACACGACAGTAGGGGGGGGGGGTGTAAGGAGCACACGACAGTAGGGGGGGTGTAAGGAGCACACGACAGTAGGGGGGGGTGTAAGGAGCACACGACAGTACGGGGGGGGGTGTAAGGAGCACATGACAGTACAGCCCAGGCAGTGTCTGCATCCCTGGCTCATTGTGTGTGGAGAGCTGGCTAGAGGAATTGGGGATGCAGTGCAGGAGGGGTCTAGCACCACCAAATGATGGGGGCAACAACTCTGCTGCTGTAGCCAGGAGAGTCACAGAGTGGTGACTGGGAAGGTGCGCAGAGTTTAAGAAGGTGTCACATGTGCCGCTGTGGGTCTCTGCCTGATTGGCTCTCAGTGGCTATCCTAGCTACCTGGACTCTGGCTGCTATATGCAGTTACTCATCTGTTGGTAGTCTCGTTACCTGACCAATCACAGGAGAGCTCTCCCTTCATCAAGGATTTTGGTCAGTTCCTGCCTGCCGATGTTATTACTAATTTCTGCACCTAGTAGATGATCACGTGGTTGCTGTGCAGTTCCTCGCTCCCTAAACCTTTGTGTACAGTATCCTGCATTGTATACCTTTGTTCCTGTGTACAGTATCCTGCATTGTATACCTTTGCTCCTGTGTACAGCATCCTGCATTGTATACCTTTGCTCCTGTGTACAGCATCCTGCATTGTATACCTTTGCTCCTGTGTACAGCATCCTGCATTGTATACCTTTGCTCCTGTGTACAGCATCCTGCATTGTATACCTTTGCTCCTGTGTACAGTATCCTGCATTGTATACCTTTGTTCCTGTGTACAGTATCCTGCATTGTATACCTTTGCTGCTGTGTACAGTATCCTGCATTGTATACCTTTGTTCCTGTGTACAGGATCCTGCATTGTATACCTTTGTTCCTGTGTACAGTATCCTGCATTGTATACCTTTGCTCCTGTGTACAGTATCCTGCATTGTATACCTTTGTTCCTGTGTACAGTATCCTGCATTGTATACCTTTGCTCCTGTGTACAGTATCCTGCATTGTATACCTTTGCTCCTGTGTACAGTATCCTGCATTGTATACCTTTGTTCCCTGACTCAGGGCCTGATTCAGAGTTGGGAATAGGGAGAGAGATAGCACTTAGCTGTGTACCTGGACAAACCATGTTGCAATGCAAGGGGTGTAAATACTTACGTTTTTTGCATGTAGGGTAAATACTGGCTGCTTTTACATGTAGCTCACAAATACTGCACAGCTTTATTATTACACTGCACTTTACATGTCAGTTTGGACACCTCCCTCCCAAATCTAAATCTCTCTGCACAGGTTATACCTGCCCCCCCCCCCTGCAGTGCAGGCTGGTGTCACCATTGTGATCTCTCTCTGTTCCCAACTCTGAATCAGGCCCTCAGTGCTCCTGTCATTGCCAATCTTACTCCTGTGTCCTGCTGGATTCTGCCCTGTTCCCGTATCCATCCTAGCGCTGTGCCTGTGTCTTGCCAAGACCCTCCAGCTTACCTTCTGTGTCTGCTCCAGTTTGTGTCTAGTCCCAGCATCTGCCAGTTCAACTGTATCAAAAACGGATTCTGTTACAAGCTCCAACCTGCATCCTGAGTAGCTGGCCTGCCACTATCAAATCCAAATCCAGCATTGCAGGTTTCACAGTATTCCCACCTGCATCCTGAGTAGCTGGCCTGCCATAATCAAATCCATTTCCAGCATTGCAGGTTCCACAGTATTCCCACCTGCATCCTGAGTAGCTGGTCTGCCACAATCAAATCCATATTCAGCATTGCAGGTTCCACAGAATTTCCACCTGCATCCTGAGTAGCTGGTCTGCCACAATCAAATCCATATTCGGCATTGCAGGTTCCACAGTATTTCCACCTGCATCCTGAGTAGCTGGTCTGCCACAATCAAATCCATTTTCAGCATTGCAGGTTCAATACGATTCACCCAGACTGTGTCTGTATATTGCACCTCTGTAGTTTCCCTGATCATCTAGCACAGTGATTCTCAACCTCAGTCCTCAAGGCACACTAAAGCTGGCCACACATCTAAAGGTTATCTGTCCAACCAGCCAACTAGGTGATTGGTTGGAATGTAAATCTGGTAACGTATGGGAGTAACTGGTGATCAGCAATTTGCTCCTAAATGCCAGAAAACAGATGAAAATGGCGTCAGACAAGTTTGTTAAATGTTTGATCTAAACAACAACAGTTTTTGTCCATTTTCTGGCGTTTGGGAGCAAATTGCTGATTGTCATTTACTTTCATTCCTTACCAGATTTTCATGCCAACCAATCACCTAGTTGGCTGGTTGGATGTAAGTTGGTCTAGTGTGTGGCCAGCTTAACAGTCCTGGTTTTAGTGATATCCATGGATGTGCACAGATGGATTAAATCAATATAACTGAGATACTAATTTAGTCACTTGTGCTCAAGTACGGCTATCCCTAGATTATAGCACGTCCTTTGGGACACGCTTATTTCCTAAACGTGAATCTAAGCAGCCATTTCAGGGTTAATCATGTTTGTGATCACTGGGTCAGGAAGAGAGTTGGATGACTTTGATGAAGAAGTGAGTTTGAGAGCCCATTTGAAGTTTAGTAGAGTTTGAGAGGGCGAGGGGGATAATGTCAGAGGTAGGGAGAAACATGAGGGGGAGGAAGTAATCAGGGGGCAGGAGAGTGAGGGGAGATGAGGTCAGAGGTGTAAATGGGAGAGGATTGGGTGAGGGCCTTGTAAGTGAGTGTAAAGAACCTTGAAATGGATTCTGAAGGGGAACAGGAGCCAGTGTAGGGCTTGTAGGAGAGGGGAGGCAGATGTAGAACATTTGGAGAGGAAGTCCACAGACCTTAATCCCATTGAGAACTTGTGGTCAATCCTCAAGAGGTGGGTAGACAAACACAAACCCACAAATTCTGACAAACTCCAAGCATTGATTAGGTAAGAATAGGCGGCCATCAGTCAGTATGTGGCCCAGAAGGTGAGTGACAGAATGCCAGGGCGAGTTGCAGGGGTCTTGATAAAGAAGGGTCAACACTGCAAATATTTACTCTTTGCATAAACTTAATGTAATTGTCAGTAAAAGCCTTTGTCACTTATGTAATGCTGTAATGTTACCTCAGTATACCATAGTAACATCTGACACTTATGTAATGCTGTAATTATACATCACTATACCATAGTAACATCTGACACTTATGTAATGCTGTAATGCTACCTCAGTATACCATAGTAACATCTGACATTTATGTAATGCAGTAATGTTACCTCAGTATACCATAGTAAAGTCTGACACTTATGTAATGCTGTAATGTTACCTCAGTATACCATAGTAACATCTGGCACTTATGTAATGCTGTAATATTACCTCAGTATACCATAGTAACATCTGACACTTATGTAATGTTACCTCAGTATACCATAGTAACATCTGACACTTATGTAATGCTGTAATGTTACCTCAGTATACCATAGTAACATCTGACACTTATGTAATGCTGTAATGTTACCTCAGTATACCATAGTAACATCTGACACTTATGTAATGCTGTAATATTACCTCAGTATACCATAGTAACATCTGACACTTATGTAATGCTGTAATTATACATCACTATACCATAGTAACATCTGACACTTATGTAATGCTGTAATGTTACCTCAGTATACCATAGTAACATCTGACACTTATGTAATGCTGTAATGTTACCTCAGTATACCATAGTAACATCTGACACTTATGTCATGCTGTAATGTTACCTCAGTATACCATAGTAACATCTGACACTTATGTCATGCTGTAATGTTACCTCAGTATACCATAGTAACATCTGACACTTATGTCATGCTGTAATGTTACCTCAGTATACCATAGTAACATCTGACACTTATGTAATGTTACCTCAGTATACCATAGTAACATCTGACAAAAAGGTCTAAAAACACTGAAGCAGCAAACCAATACTTGTGTCATTCTCATAACTTTGGCCATGGCTGTAGTTCAGCAGTAGCTGGAATGCGGCTTTTTGCCCATCCCTCATTTAGACTGCATATGGAGATTCTATACTCATGTTGTACACACCTGCTAACTAGATGCCAAAGGATTTCCATGATTCATTTTGAAGTAGCTGGATTGTTACATTGTGACTTTTACTACCAATTTGATACTTTTATCTCGCTCAGTTTGGAGTAAGACAAATCTGTAGAACTGTCAGTGGACATTCCCTTCATTCATCAGTGTGATATGTAATATTAATTTATGTTATAGGTTTTTACATCCTTTTTATATTTGCTATATATTCTCTTGCACTACATTGGAGTAAATTCATACCTTATTTAAGCTCCCTGTGTTTTCTATTTTTTTTTAATACCTAACAAAGTGGCCACTGAGATTATATAATACTACATCTGACTATGTGACTCTCACCCGGACAAAGTAATTTTCATACTCGGCCTCCTTGGCGCTGAAGTAGCAGAGATCGGATAAGTAATCATCCTGCATCAGAAAACAGTTATTACAAAACATGTGATTAGATGTAACAAGGATCAGATCTCCTAAGGACATTTCCCACGTTCTGTATTTTCCAACCGTAACCAAATACTATACCGGTTTATTATCTGTGTACATATAAATATTAATTTGCCACCCAGCGGTCATATACAAATGTGATCCTCAGCAGTGTGATAATCATGCATATATGCTGGAGTTCCCTTCCCCCTGGTATACAGCCATGTATCTGTGACTATATACTAATGCTGTGTGTCTGTGACTATATACTATGCTGGTATCAGCCCTTCCCCTGGTGTACAGCCGTGTGTCTGACTATATACTAATGCTGGTATCAGCCCTTCCCCTGTGTACAGCTATGTGTCTGTGACTATATACTATGCTGGTATCAGCCCTTCCCCTGGTGTACAGCCGTGTGTCTGACTATATACTAATGCAGGTATCAGCCCTTCCCCTGTGTACAGCTGTGTGTCTGTGACTATATGCTAATGCTGGTATCAGCCCTTCCCCCGGTGTACAGCCGTGTGTCTGTGACTATATGCTAATGCTGGTATCAGCCCTTCCCATGGTGTACAGCCGTGTGTATGTGACTATATGCTAATGCTGGGATCAGCCCCTCCCCTGGTGTACAGCTGTGTGTCTGTGACTATACGCTAATGCTGGTATCAGCCCTTCCCCTGGTGTACAGCCGTGTGTCTGTGACTATACGCTAATGCAGGTATCAGCCCTTCCCCTGGTGTACAGCCGTGTGTATGTGACTATATGCTAATGCTGGGATCAGCCCCTCCCCTGGTGTACAGCTGTGTGTCTGTGACTATACGCTAATGCTGGTATCAGCCCTTCCCCTGGTGTACAGTTGTGTGTCTGTGACTATATACTAATGCTGGTATCAGCCCTTCCCATGGTGTACAGCCGTGTGTATGTGACTATATGCTAATGCTGGGATCAGCCCCTCCCCTGGTGTACAGCTGTGTGTCTGTGACTATACGCTAATGCTGGTATCAGCCCTTCCCCTGGTGTACAGCCGTGTGTCTGTGACTATATGCTAATGCAGGTATCAGCCCTTCCCCTGGTGTACAGCCGTGTGTATGTGACTATACGCTAATGCTGGTATCCGCCCTTCCCCTGGTGTACAGCCGTGTGTCTGTGACTATATGCTAATGCTAATATCAGCCCTTCCCCTGGTGTACAGCCGTGTGTCTGTGACTATATGCTAATGCTAATATCAGCCCTTCCCCTGGTGTACAGCCGTGTGTCTGTGACTATATACTAATGCTGGTATCAGCCCTTCCCCTGGTGTATAGCCGTGTGTCTGTGACTATATGCTAATGCTGGTATCAGCCCTTCCCCTGTGTACAGCCATGTGTCTGTGACTATATGCTAATGCTTTTATCAGCCCTTCCCCTGGTGTACAGCCGTGTGTCTGTGACTATATACTAATGCTGGTATCAGCCCTTCCCCTGGTGTACAGCCGTGTGTATGTGACTATATGCTAATGCTGGTATCAGCCCTTCCCCTGGTGTACAGCTGTGTGTATGTGACTATATACTAATGCTGGTATCAGCCCTTCCCCTGGTGTACAGCTGTGTGTATGTGACTATATGCTAATGCTGGTATCAGCCCTTCCCCTGGTGTACAGCTGTGTGTATGTGACTATATGCTAATGCTGGTATCAGCCCTTCCCCTGGTGTACAGCCGTGTGTCTGTGACTATATGATAATGCTGGTATCAGCCCTTCCCCTGGTGTACAGCCGTGTGTATGTGACTATATACTAATGCTGGTATCAGCCCTTCCCCTGGTGTACAGCCGTGTGTATGTGACTATATGCTAATGCTGGTGTCAGCCCTTCCCCTGGTGTACAGCTGTGTGTATGTGACTATATGCTAATGCTGGGATCAGCCCTTCCCCTGGTGTACAGCCGTGTGTCTGTGACTATATACTAATGCTGGTATCAGCCCTTCCCCCTGGTGTACAGCTGTGTGTATGTGACTATATACTAATGCTGGTATCAGCCCTTCCATTGGTGTACAGCTGTGTGTATGTGACTATATGCTAATGCTGCGATCAGCCCTTCCCCTGGTGTACAGCTGTGTGTCTGTGACTATATGCACAGCTGTGTGTATGTGACTACATACTAATGCTGGTATCAGCCCTTCCCCTGGTGTACAGCTGTGTGTCTGTGACTATATGCACAGCTGTGTGTATGTGACTATATACTAATGCTGGTATCAGCCCTTCCCCTGGTGTACAGCTGTGTGTCTGTGACTATATACTAATGCTGGTATCAGCCCTTCCCCTGGTGTACAGCTCTATGTCTGTGACTATATACTAATGCTGGTATCAGCCCTTCCCCTGGCGTACAGCTGTGTATCTGTGACTATATGCTAATGCTGGTATCAGCCCTTCCTCTGTGTACAGCTGTGTGTCTGTGACTATATGCTAATGCTGGGATCAGCCCTTCCCCTGGTGTACAGCCGTGTGTCTGTGACTATATACTAATGCTGGCATCAGCCCTTCCCCTGGTGTACAGCTGTGTGTATATGACTATATACTAATGCTGGCATCAGCCCTTCCCCTGGTGTACAGCTGTGTGTATATGACTATATACTAATGCTGGTATCAGCCCTTCCCCTGTGTACTGCTGTGTGTATATGACTATATACTAATGCTGGTATCAGCCCTTCCCCTGGTGTACAGCCGTGTGTCTGGTGTACAGCCGTGTATATGTGACTATATACTAATGCTGGTATCAGCCCTTCCCCTGGTGTACAGCCGTGTGTCTGTGACTATATGCTAATGCTGGCATTAGTCCTTCCCCTGGTGTACAGCCGTGTGTCTGTGACTATATGCTAATGCTGGTATCAGCCCTTCCCCTGGTGTACAGCCGTGTATATGTGACTATATACTAATGCTGGTATCAGCCCTTCCCCTGGTGTACAGCCGTGTGTCTGTGACTATATGCTAATGCTGGCATTAGTCCTTCCCCTGGTGTACAGCCGTGTGTCTGTGACTATATGCTAATGCTGGTATCAGCCCTTCCCCTGGTGTACAGCTGTGTGTCTGTGACTATATGCTAATGCTGGTATCAGTCCTTCCCCTGGTGTACAGCTGTGTGTCTGTGACTATATGCTAATGCTGGTATCAGCCTTCCCCTGGTGTACAGCCGTGTGTATGTGACTATATGCTAATGCTGGTATCAGCCATTCCCCTGGTGTACAGCTGTGTGTCTGTGACTATGGGGCCCATTTATTAAGGATCGCATTTTGCAATGCGATCAGGGAATGCAGTATCGCCCATGATCGCATTGCAAAATGCGATCATACCAGCCGAATGTATGACCCGGCACATGCACGGAGACGTCCCTGCGATGTGGCCGGAGCGCACTCTGGGCTGCTGCGCATGCGCAGTCCCGCGGACTGCACATGAGCGGCGCCCATTGCCGGCGGAGAGATCTGGAAGATCCCTCCGCCGGCTCAAATGCGGTAAGTGCCCATAAGACACAGCGGCTACCGCTATCTGCAGATGGCGTTAGCGGCTGGGGTCAATATCGGGAATGCGAAGCATTCCCGATATTGATACATTTGGCAGCATCGCATCCACCCTAGAAACCTATGGGGGAGGCGGCTGCCGGCAGCAATGGAGGGATCGCAGCAGGTATCGGAGATAAGTCCCTCCTTCATACATTCGGGGGATACTAAGTATTTGAGGTAAACCCCCGAAAACAGGTGTTTTCGGGGAATTTACTTCAAATGATCTTTGATAAATGTGCCCCTATATGCACCCACCAGGTTCTTGTAGCAGTGAAGTGGTCTGTGCTTACACACCTTCATAGTCACTAAGGTGTATATTGGCTGACTAGGTTTGGAGCGTCCTAGGTGTAATTAATGCCACCTGTATATATTGTACATAGTGTGGTTACTGCTTACATGTATGTATAGCGTGTGTGTTATAATGGTGCCTTTTGTACCCTTGCTATTGTGTTCTGTGTGATCTCTGAACCTATAAAGGTACAGGGGTAGCTATAATCTCTGCCTTTCTCAAGGCGGTAACTCCCAATCGGCGACAATGACACTCAGATAATTCTGTCATCCTCACAATTAGGAGAATAAATGCTGGTTCTATGCTTTCAGGGTAGCTCCTAATGTACTCCATTATTCTCCATATAATGATATAGTCAGAGAATAACCTTGCTCTGATCCATTCTCTTTCTTAGATCCTCTTCCTCCTCCTTCAGGCTCTCCACTTTCCCTGGCGTCCCTGCAGTCGCCCCACCCTGCCCGGCTAAGATATTCTTCTGGGCTTGGGTCAGTCTGTAGGGAAGAATCACAAAGGATATATCATTATATCATGCTATGATGTGTCCACATACATCTGGCCTCCTTGTGCGATAAACAGCCCTTGTACAGTAGCTGCGCCATTCCGTGGCGTCACTCGGTAGCTTATCCTTTTCCTTCAAATGCGTCTTACTCGCACAGCGGTGTGAATAGAACGCACAAGCCACCATGTTGGTTAGAGGGAGGTCTAGGAGCCCATGTGTGCAGTCTGTGTCACGGGCCTCCTTCTCTCAGTCCGGCGCCAACAACACACTGAGCGCAGCGCGGCCAGCGCCACATTGATAGACTCTGCGCACTAGTGTGCCCAGTCTATAGCGAATGCACAGTTCAATTGGAAAATGGCCGCGGCGGCCATTTTCCAGGCAATTTTGCAGCGATGGCGCCGACGTGGGACTCTGGAGAGGTAAGTATAATATGGGTGCAAGGTGTGCGGTGCGGGCCCCCCCTGCACAAATTATAAATAGGCCCCTGTCTAGGACACATGAGGCTTTATATGTGACTTTTTATACTTGAGTAAAGTGTCTTGCTAAGTTGGCATTTATACTGTTAAGTAGGATAGGTAAGATTGATGGCCAGCTGTCAGTCTACCAGATGTTATGAGTCTTGGACATTTGACAGTAATACCCGTGCTGTCCATGGAGAGACAGATACTGGCACTTTGGTCTTCAACATGCGCAGAAGTGAAAAAAACCTCTTTTACCTTTTAAAGGGAAAAATCACCCGGCACTATATGATAGGTGATTACGTTCCATTCCTGTAGACCACTTTGCCGCTCACTCTACCCAATCTGATTCCTGTTACTGACCTCTGGCTTTGTTAAGACTTCCTCCCTGCCTCTCCGCACCTGTGTTCTAGACTAATACCGACCCGGCTTGTGCTCTAGACTGATACTATACTAATTACCCCTGTAGTGACCAGGCTTGGGCTCTAGACTGATACTATACTAATTACCCCTGTAGTTCTGGCTTGTGCTGTAGACTGATACTATACTAATTACCCCTGTACCGAACCGGCTTGTGCTGTAGACTGATACTATACTAATTACCCCTGTAGAGACCTGGCTTGTGTTGTAGTCTGACACTATACTAATTACCCCTGTAGTTCTGGCTTGTGCTGTAGACTGACACTATACTAATTACCCCTGTACCGACCCGGCTTGTGCTGTAGACTGACACTATACTAATTACCCCTGTAGTGACCCGGCTTGTGTTGTAGACTGACACTATACTAATTACCCCTGTAGTGACCCGGCTTGTGCTGTAGACTGATACTATACTAATTACCCCTGTACCGAACCGGCTTGTGCTGTAGATTGATACTATACTAATTACCCCTGTAGAGACCTGGCTTGTGTTGTAGTCTGACACTATACTAATTACCCCTGTAGTTCTGGCTTGTGCTGTAAACTGACACTATACTAATTACCCCTGTACCGACCCGGCTTGTGCTGTAGACTGACACTATACTAATTACCCCTGTAGTGACCTGGCTTGTGTTGTAGTCTGACACTATACTAATTACCCCTGTAGTGACCCGGCTTGTGCTGTAGACTGACACTATACTAATTACCCCTGTAGTGACCCGGCTTGTGCTGTAGACTGACACTATACTAATTACCCCTGTAGTGACCCGGCTTGTGCTGTAGACTGACACTATACTAATTACCCCTGTAGTGACCCGGCTTGTGCTGTAGACTGACACTATACTAATTACCCCTGTAGTGACCCGGCTTGTGCTGTAGACTGACACTATACTAATTACCCCTGTAGTGACCCGGCTTGTGCTGTAGACTGACACTATACTAATTACCCCTGTAGTGACCCGGCTTGTGCTGTAGACTGACACTATACTAATTACCCCTGTAGTGACCCGGCTTGTGCTGTAGACTGACACTATACTAATTACCCCTGTAGTGACCCGGCTTGTGCTGTAGACTGACACTATACTAATTACCCCTGTAGTGACCCGGCTTGTGCTGTAGACTGACACTATACTAATTACCCCTGTAGTGACCCGGCTTGTGCTGTAGACTGACACTATACTAATTACCCCTGTAGTGACCCGGCTTGTGCTGTAGACTGACACTATACTAATTACCCCTGTAGTGACCCGGCTTGTGCTGTAGACTGACACTATACTAATTACCCCAGTAGTGACCTGGCTTGTGTTGTAGACTGACACTATACTAAGTACCCCTGTAGTGACCCGGCTTGTGCTGTAGACTGACACTATACTAATTACCCCTGTAGTGACCAGGCTTGTGCTGTAGACTGACACTATACTAATTACCCCAGTAGTGACCTGGCTTGTGTTGTAGACTGACACTATACTAATTACCCCTGTACCGACCCAGCTTGTGACACTATGGATGTGTCCTCATACATCTAGCCTCCTTGCATGTTAAACAGCCCTTCTAGTCACACCATGCCGTGGCGCGTCTTTTCGTGTAACTTTTTACCTTATTTGCAGAGCGATGAGGTCTCAGAAGCTGCTTCTGCTGATTAAGATTATATGCTGCATGCCTATATTCTGTGTGTGTGAGTGCGGGTGTATCTGCATGCCTATATTCTGTATGTGTGTGACTGCGGGTGTATCCGCATGCCTATATTCTGTGTGTGTGAGTGCGGGTGTATCTGCATGCCTATATTCTGTATGTGTGAGTGCGGGTGTATCTGAATGCCTATATTCTGTGTGTGTGACTGCGGGTGTATCTGCATGCCTATATTCTGTGTGTGTGACTGCGGGTGTATCTGCATGCCTATATTCTGTATGTGTGACTGCGGGTGTATCTGCATGCCTATATTCTGTGTGTGTGACTGCGGGTGTATCTGCATGCCTATATTCTGTGTGTGTGTGTGACTGCGGATGTATCTGCATGCCTATATTCTGTGTGCGGGTGTATCTGCATGCCTATATTCTGTGTGTGTGTGTGACTGTGGGTGTATCTGCATGCCTATATTCTGTGTGTGTGACTGCGGGTGTATCTGCATGCCTATATTCTGTATGTGTGTGACTGCGGCTGTATCTGCATGCCTATATTCTGTGTGTGTGTGACTGCGGGTGTATCTGCATGCCTATATTCTGTGTGTGTGTGTGACTGCGGGTGTATCTGCATGCCTGTATTCTGTGTGTGACTGCGGGTGTATCTGCATGCCTATATTCTGTGTGTGTGTGTGTGTGTGACTGCGGGTGTATCTGCATGCCTATATTCTGTGTGTGTGTGTGACTGCGGGTGTATCTGCATGCCTGTATTCTGTGTGTGACTGCGGGTGTATCTGCATGCCTATATTCTGTGTGTGTGTGTGACTGTGGGTGTATCTGCATGCCTATATTCTGTGTGTGTGTGTGTGACTGTGGGTGTATCTGCATGCCTATATTCTGTGTGTGTGTGTGTGTGACTGCGGGTGTATCTGCATGCCTATATTCTGTGTGTGTGTGTGTGTGACTGCGGGTGTATCTGCATGCCTATATTCTGTGTGTGTGTGTGTCTGCGGGTGTATCTGCATGCCTATATTCTGTGTGTGTGTGTGTGTCTGTGGGTGTATCTGCATGACTGTATTCTGTGTGTGACTGCGGGTGTATCTGCATGCCTATATTCTGTGTGTGTGTGTGTCTGTGGGTGTATCTGCATGACTGTATTCTGTGTGTGACTGCGGGTGTATCTGCATGCCTATATTCTGTGTGTGTGTGTGTGTGTGTGTGACTGCGGGTGTATCTGCATGCCTATATTGTGTGTGTGACTGCGGGTGTATCTGCATGCCTATATTCTGTGTGTGTGTGTGACTGCGGGTGTATCTGCATGCCTATATTCGGTGTGTGTGTGTGACTGCGGGTGTATCTGCATGCCTATATTCTGTGTGTGACTGCGGGTGTATCTGCATGCCTAGATTCTGTGTGTGTGACTGTGGGTGTATCTGCATGCCTATATTCTGTGTGTGTGTGTGTGTGTGACTGTGGGTGTATCTGCATGCCTATATTCTGTGTGTGTGTGTGACTGTGGGTGTATCTGCATGCCTATATTCTGTGTGTGTGTGTGACTGCGGGTGTATCTGCATGCCTATATTCTGTGTGTGTGTGTGTGTGTGTGTGTCTGTGGGTGTATCTGCATGCCTATATTCTGTATGTGTGTGACTGCAGGTGTATCTGCATGCCTATATTGTGTGTGTGTGTGTGTGTGTGACTGCGGCTGTATCTGCATGCCTATAATCTGTGTGTGACGCCCTTCTGATGTATCAGTGACTGGGGTACGTCCTCTACCTTTATGTGTGTGACGTCCTTCTGATGTATCAGTGACTGGGGTACGCCCTACAGGGGTGGATTGGGATGGAAAACCAACCAGGGAAATATATGGAAGCAGCCCTAATTGGGACGTGGTCTGATGAGGGGACGGGGTCACTCCTCATATGGCCTGATTCTGAGTTGGACGCAGGTGTGGCATTCCTTGTGTTTTTTGCTGCAGTTTCGGCTGCGACTTTATACTAATGCTGCTATAATGCCCTTCCCTGGTGTACATTCATGCGTCCTCATGTGCAAGGACTGAGACGCCCACTGTCAGTGTCTATAGATGCTGCAATCATGCTTTGTGCATCTTTAGACGTCGCCATCGGTCACTTTCACCAGCCCTGTGCTAGGTGCAGATCATCCGTCTGTGTACGGCCTCCAATGTGAGCTATTCAGCATCTCTGTACACAACCGCTTTCAGTGACACACCTGCGACACTACAATAACACGGCCATTCTGCCATACATCTGCATCCGATTAGCCAACCTCCTGTAACTGCCCAGAAACGCCCATCACATTTCACTTTATCATGAGTGCATCTGAGCATGTACTGCAACTCAGGGCCTGATTCAGACCCGCTCGCATGCGGGTCGATGGTGCCCTAGTGCACATGCGCACGACGGAGGGAGCTCCGTCGTGCGCATGCGCGAGACCCAGATAGCGACAGCCAAGCTGTCGCTCCGGGTCTCGCACCAAAGGGGGCGTGCTGTCGATGTTGAGGGACAGCACGCCCCCTTTGGTGGGCGTGCCGGGGGCGTGGCTGCCAGACGGAGGCGTTCCCGTGGGAACGCTTACCGTCTGGGTCCGGCCCCACTGACATCACTAGTGATGTCAGTGGGAGTGATTTTGGCTCTGATAGAGCCAAAATCACTCCAGGGCTTGCGGTCACCGAGACCCTATCGCAGGGTCTCGTCGCAAGCTCGATGGTAACCCACAGCTATGCGAGCGTCCAGGAGGACGCTCCAAGAAAAAAATAAAAAAACTTCCTGATTCAGAGCGGGCGCTCGTTCAGAGCGTCCGGCTCTGAATCAGGCCCTCTATACGAACACCATCAGGATGTTATGTGTGGTGCAGCTCAGATGAAAAACATCGCTCCACTGCGCCCAACATTGTCACTGTGACTAACTGAATCAGGCCCACAATGCTGTATACTACTCTGCCATAGTAGTGCTTGCTATATAGGGACCTGCATATTTACATAACGTCACTCCCCTTCATCTGCTGATGTCACTCGTTATAAAAATGTTCAGAAGAGCAATAGAAAATATCAATTACCAATAAATAAATTAGTAAACATTCTGCCTGGCATTGACATGTTGGGTTGGGTACGGAATGCCAGCGCTTGGGATCACGACAGTCAGAATCCTGGGCACCGGCATCCCATCAGGGATAAGGATACCGACACCGGTTATTGAGTATCCTAACCCTCCCCCTACACCTCCCTCCCCACTTCCTAAACCTAATTGTCCCCTCCCATAAAGGCCTAAACCTAACTCTCCCCCCCCCCCCCCCCCGCAGCTTTACCCTAATCCTCCCCCTAGTGCCTAACTATAACCTAAACCTTCCCCCAAACTTACCGTCAGAAGATAAAGGGCAGTTTATTCTAACGTTTCAAGACCTGGACGGTCAATTCAAAGACCGTCCGGGTCTTGATACGTTGGAATAAGCAGCGTTTCTTTTTCATATAAGAAGCCTGTGGGGTGCCCTCTGTTCATTTATATACAGGACGCCATCTGCTATTAAAATTGTGGGCAGGCACCCCGGCAATATTTATATAAGCATTGAGTGCCCCATAACATGCTCTCTCTATACACGTATACACAAACCATATCTAGAAATGGCATAATCACCCCTGAATAATTAACATGTGCAACCATATAAGTAACACACAAAATGACACCTTAAAAAAAATATATATATATATGTTGCATTGCTGATGTTAAAGTAATACTGATGAGTGAGAAAGGAGATGTATAAATAATACCGATGAGTGAGAAAGGAGCTGTATAAATAATACTGATGAGTGAGAAAGGAGATGTATAAATAATACTGATGAGTGAGAAAGGAGATGTATAAATAATACCGATGAGTGAGAAAGGAGATGTATAAATAATACCGATGAGTGATAAAGGAGATGTATAAATAATACCGATGAGTGATAAAGGAGATGTATAAATAATACCGATGAGTGAGAAAGGAGATGTATAAATAATACCGATGAGTGAGAAAGGAGATGTATAAATAATACCGATGAGTGAGAAAGGAGATGTATAAATAATACCGATGAGTGAGAAAGGAGATGTATAAATAATACTGATGAGTGAGAAAGGAGATGTATAAATAATACTGATGAGTGAGAAAGGAGATGTATAAATAATACCGATGAGTGATAAAGGAGATGTATAAATAATACCGATGAGTGAGAAAGGAGCTGTATAAATAATACCGATGAGTGATAAAGGAGATGTATAAATAATACTGATGAGTGAGAAAGGAGATGTATAAATAATACTGAATGTAGGCATCTGTGGGCTGCTGCAATGAGCTTGATAAGACAAAACTACTTGAATATGGGAATAGAAAGTAAGTTTTCCATGATTCAGTACATAGTAATTGTTACTCATACTGTATATATACAGCATAGTTTAACACCTTTTAACCCTGGCATATTGAGAAATACACACAGTACATACAGGTGACTCACTGCGCCAGTCTCGGCTGCACGCTCCTGAGTCCTGCGGCTCCCCTGCCCCTTCTCTCCTTTTCGTTTCCTGCACTGGTGGCTGCTGGAGGCAGAGCCGTGTCCCTCACGTGCTCCGCAATGGCCCACTGGAGGAGCTGCTGCGGCTGGGCACGCGCAGCAGCCCTCCCTCGGCCATTACACTTTACTCCTGAATGAGCTTCTGCGCATGAGCAGAGGCTCATTTCTAATCGCTACCCGATTGGAGCACAGGGTAATGGCCGTCAGAGTCACCGGCCAGTCAGTGTACAGCGGCCCAGCAGAGGGGACAGGGGACCGGCCCAGCGGGGACTTTCCCGGTGGCCCAATCCGCCCCTGACGCCCTATTACCACATTGATTATACTGTAACATGGGCAATCTATCATACGATACAGTGGTGGAAAATAAACCTTTATACACATAATGTCACATTACACAGTGTGATTTGGGGTATGCCTACAGCCACATTCTATTCTTCTTCATGGAGGGTGATACACCATTTATATACTGTGTGTGTGTGTGTGTGTATATATATATATATATATATATATATATATATATATATATATATATAGCCCCTGACGAAGTCTATGACGAAACGCGTTAGGGCGCGGCTTCTGTGACGTGCATACTAGGAATCACCGGGTACCTCCAAGCCTGACGTGGTCCGATCAGCAGCAGGGTGTGTGAGCCCGACGGTCTTCCAGGACAGCACCTGGAGTGTGTCCGGTGGAGTATTATAAACATCACGTGGTAGCTAGCCCACACTGTTTGTTTTTAGGTACGGGCGGCATTCGATTGCCGACGGGTACAAATAGCAACATTATGTCCAATAAAATTGTGTTTATCTGCACTGTGGAGCGCTCTCCTCCTCCTCCTTAATATTTTTAGATCCATGGACCTGGTATCCGGTCTTTCTTGTGTGGAGAGCTGCGGTCTTTGAACATTTAGGACCTGGTGTTTTTCTATATCAAGTACTTTACAACCAATTCTGGTGTTTTCATTGCTGGACTCAAATGAGTTTATTAATACGTTGTATAGTGCAAATTTCGATTATGCGCAATCTCTGAATTTTGTTTGTGAGATATATATATATATATATATCTATCTAACTGTTATACACATGTGTATATTTGTTTCTGCTTTATGACCTCATACAGTCATTGGAGGATATAAGGAGGAGGACACCTCAGACTACCGTTGGGACCTAGACATCCTTTTGAAGGGATGTATTATTTTTCCTTTTTCATCACAGCGCCTATAATATTGAGGCACACAATCTGTATTGCAAGAACCGCCACTTAATCTATATAGAGGAGAGCAACATTCATACATCTACCACTGCTGCTGTCATTAGGTGTCGCCTTGTCTCTGCCACTGAGATATAGTACTTTCATACTGAATACATTATTCATATCTGATTGTAACAGGTGACGGGAAATGTTGCCTCTTCCATGAATTACCCCATCACTTTCCTCCATAACTCAGTCGGGCTTTTAGTGACATCACATAAGAAGCTGGATTGTGGGTAACGTTGGTTCCACAGGCTGGTAAATGTTTGCTCATTAGAGAACCTCTCACTGACAAAGGGCGGCATGTACTAAAGTCAAAATACACCCAAAACTCCAAACGCTGCTGTTTTCAGATGTTTGACTGCATGTTCCATATGTATACAGCTTGTATCTATCTATAGACAGCATTACCTAATACAGGGGTGGCCAACCCGTTGCTCTCGATCTTTTAGGTTTTGAGATGCGTCTCCCCCCACTGGAACTGTAAATGGCCTCTGAAGTGATCAGCGTTCCCAGTGATGAAGTGATCAGCGTTCCCAGTGATGAAGTGATCAGCGTTCCCAGTGATGAAGTGATCAGCGTTCCCAGTGATGAAGTGATCAGCGTTCCCAGTGATGAAGTGATCAGCGTTCCCAGTGATGAAGTGCGCGGGTGACGTCATGACGTCGCCCGTGATGTGAGGAGCCTGTCCTGCTGGATCTAGTTAGAGGCAGCGGCAGCCAGCGTGGTCAGCTAAGTACAGGGCTGGGGGCACTGCAAAAGGGGCAAAACTATAGGGGGCACTGCATAAGGGGCACAAATACAGGGGGTATTGCATAAGGGGCAAAACTACAGGGAGCACTGCATATGGGGCACAACTACAGGGGGCACAGCATAATGGGCACTACTGCCTGAGAGCCAATGGGGGACAGCCTGAGAGCTGGGGGGTGATGCCTGCTTTCATGCTTATGGTGGCAGAATGGGGCTGTTGAGATAACTCCGGGGGCAGTGGCTGGAGTGACACATGAGGGGCTGCTGCAGTGTCATGGGGGGGAGGGGGGGCTGCAATGACACATGAATGTGGGCTGGAATGGCAAGGGAGGGGGCTGGAGTGAAACATGGAGGAGCTGTGTGTATTATGTGGGTCTGGATTTCAAAATATATTTTACAGTATGTGGAAGTGGTTTTTAAAACGGTTTATGTGGCTCTTTTTTAATGTATTTTATGTGGGTTCTGGATTTCAATATTTATTTTATGTGGATCGGGCATGTCTCCGTGTATTTTATTTGGCTCAGGCTTGTTTCAGTGTATTTTACGTGGATCTGGCATGTTTCAGTGTATTTTACGTGGATGAGGCTTGTTTCAGTGTATTTTACGTGGATCAGGCTTGTTTCAGTGTATTTTACGTGGATCTGGCATGTTTCAGTGTATGTTATGTGGATCTGGCATGTTTCAGTGTATGTTATGTGGATCTGGCATGTTTCAGTGTATTTTATGTGGATCAGGCTTGTTTCAGTGTATGTTATGTGGATCTGGCTTGTTTCAGTGTATGTTATGTGGATCTGGCATGTTTCAGTGTATGTTATGTGGATCTGGCATGTTTCAGTGTATTTTATGTGGATCAGGCTTGTTTCAGTGTATGTTATGTGGATCTGGCATGTTTCAGTGTATTTTATTTGGATCAGGCTTGTTTCAGTGTATTTTATGTGGATCTGGCATGTTTCAGTGTATTTTACGTGGATCTGGCATGTTTCAGTGTATTTTATGTGGATCAGGCTTGTTTCAGTGTATTTTATGTGGATCAGGCTTGTTTCAGTGTATTTTATGTGGATCTGGCATGTTTCAGTGTATTTTATGTGGATCTGGCATGTTTCAGTGTATTTTACGTGGATCAGGCTTGTTTCAGTGTATGCTATGTGGATCTGGCATGTTTCAGTGTATTTTACGTGGATCTGGCTTGTTTCAGTGTATGTTATGTGGATCTGGCATGTTTCAGTGTATTATACGTGGATCAGGCTTGTTTCAGTGTATTTTACGTGGATCTGGCTTGTTTCAGTGTATTTGATGTGGATCTGGCTTGTTTCAGTGTATTTGATGTGGATCAGACTTGTTTCAGTGTATTTGATGTGGATCTGGCTTGTTTCAGTGTATTTGATGTGGATCAGGCTTGTTTCAGTGTATTTTACGTGGATCTGGCATGTTTCAGTGTATTTTATGTGGATCAGGCTTGTTTCAGGGTATTTTTTGTGGATCAGGCTTGTTTCAGTGTATTTGATGTGGATCTGGCTTGTTTCAGTGTATTTGATGTGGATCAGGCTTGTTTCAGTGTATTTTACGTGGATCTGGCATGTTTCAGTGTATTTTATGTGGATCAGGCTTGTTTCAGTGTATTTTATGTGGATCAGGCTTGTTTCAGTGTATTTTATGTGGATCTGGCATGTTTCAGTGTATTTTACGTGGATCTGGCATGTTTCAGTGTATTTTATGTGGATCAGGCTTGTTTCAGTGTATTTTATGTGGATCAGGCTTGTTTCAGTGTATTTTATGTGGATCTGGCATGTTTCAGTGTATTTTATGTGGATCTGGCATGTTTCAGTGTATTTTACGTGGATCAGGCTTGTTTCAGTGTATGCTATGTGGATCTGGCATGTTTCAGTGTATTTTACGTGGATCTGGCTTGTTTCAGTGTATGTTATGTGGATCTGGCATGTTTCAGTGTATTATACGTGGATCAGGCTTGTTTCAGTGTATTTTACGTGGATCTGGCTTGTTTCAGTGTATTTGATGTGGATCTGGCTTGTTTCAGTGTATTTGATGTGGATCAGACTTGTTTCAGTGTATTTGATGTGGATCTGGCTTGTTTCAGTGTATTTTATGTGGATCAGGCTTGTTTCAGTGTATTTTACGTGGATCTGGCATGTTTCAGTGTATTTTATGTGGATCAGGCTTGTTTCAGGGTATTTTTTGTGGATCAGGCTTGTTTCAGTGTATTTTATGTGGATCAGGCTTGTTTCAGTATATATTATGTGGATCTGGCTTTTTCAATGTTTTTTATATTGCTCTGGCTTTTTCTTTCACTTCAACTGTTGCCTCCACGGAGTGCGTGCGCTAACAGCGTCAACTACTGTGAAGTCAGAATACCGTGACGTCCTGAGGAACCCTCCTAGACTTGACACTGCAGCAAGGTAAGAACTGTGGTTGTTGTTTTATTTTATGTGGAAGTGGCTTTTATTTGGATTTATTTATTATTTACAATGTATTTTATTTGGATCTGACTATTTTCAATGTATATTATGTGGAAGTGTTTTTTTCAATGTACAGCCATGGTAAAAAAGTTGAGAATGACACAAGTATTGGTTGTCACAAAGGCTGCTGCTTCAGTGTTTTTATTATGGCAATTTGCATATACTCCAGAATGTCATGAAGGGTGATCAGATGAAGTGCAATTAATTACAAAGTCCCTCTTTGCCATGACAATAAACTTAAACTTAATCCCAGGTTGGGTTGGCGGGATTCTTTTCCATTTAAATGGGCTAATGAGGTTGGTGTAACCTATTTGGGTATCAAAATTCCGACTCATCCTGCTAAGCTGTGTGACATTAACTATTCCCCTCTCCTGTCAAAGACCATCTCAGATTTTAATAAATGGTCTCATCTTCCCTTATCATATCTGGGTAGATGTCACCTATATAAGATGATATGTTTCCCCAGATTCCTTTATGTTGCACAAATGCTCACAATAATTCCGCATAAAAGATTTTTGTCACTTTGAACAAAGCGCTAACAAAATTTATATGGGCAGGGAAACGCCCAAGAATCTCTTTATTTAAGTTGCAGCAGAAAAAGGAGGGGTTAATTTGCCTTGTTTTCGTAGATATGCTCTGGCCGCAAACTACAGAGTGGCGCTAGATTGGATCGGGGGTTCTGACGTCTACATGCAGCGACATATTGAACAATCTTTCACTCCTAATTGGAACCTGACTTCATTATTACACACCCCTCAAACATCTTTCCCTATTTTAATTAAAGAAAATATTTTGCTATATTCCATGTGCGCGGCGTGGGTCTGACGAGATCTAGTCTAAAACTGCCCAAAACTAATTCTATTTTCCTGCCATTATGGGGGAACCCATGTTTTCCACCTGGCCAGAACTCATCCATATTTAAAATATGGCATGCTGCGGGATTATGTTATATCTATCAATTTTAGAATATTGAAGATTTATCTCCAATTACTAGATCACAATTACAAGAAAAATTCCCCTCCCTCTCTATCCCGTTATTTCCGTATTTACAAGCTGTCAGCTATGCGCAGTCATCCTTAGGAAATCATAACTTTAAGTTAGATCAGCTATGCTCTCTCGATAGAATATTGTACTACAAACCTAAAGATCCCCTCAACACTTCCACCATATATACGTATTCCCGACCTGAACTTGATTTGGAAACCGGCTCGGTAAGCTTGTTGAAATGGAGGGAGACATTCCCTGATCTTACCATGGCAAACATGCAGATAGCATATGTGAGACTCAATAAACTTTTAGTCTCACCATCGTATATGGAAATGCATATAAAGATATTGCACAGGGCATACTTCACCCCAAAATTAAAATTTGTTATAGGGGAAGCGCAGGACTCAAACTGCTACAAATGTAAAACCCCTGATGCAGATATTATGCATTGTTTGTAGTCTTGTTCTCAAGGTCAATCATTTTGGAAATCTCTCCAAACCTATATCAATACTATATTGAAAATAAAGTTTGCAATAACTAAAGAATGGGTCTTTTGGGGCATATATCCAAACTCTATGGAATGTAGATTAACAAAAGGCAATCGTGTTCTATTGATTAAATTGGCAGCTGCCGCAAAAAAAACTATCCTGTCACACTGGATCTCGTCAGAACCTATCCCCATACACTTATTTCACACCAAATTTTCCTTTTTATTTTTTATGGACTGGACCGAAACCTCCTTACTAAAGAGAAAATGACAGAAAGGTTTTTTGCTGTTTGGCTCCCATATGTTCTCACACTTTCTGATGTTATAAGGGATGCATTAAGAAAATGTTTAGGTTTAACAACCTGGTACAATGGGGAAGTACTGTCCACTGGTGTGCCATTTTAATAGACTTAATAGTTATAATCGGGTACTATATGTTTTGTTTTTGCATTTGAAAGATATAAGTATAGATACCCTGTTAGTGTATCACGTTTCTGAAATGTTTTTTCTGTTATGTCTTCTATATGTGATCTGCCTGACATTGCAATATTTATGTAATGCTTATGTATTTTATTGTTTTGTCAATCTGTCAATAAAAAATGTAATGAGAAAAAATAAAAAAAACAATCCCAAAAACAACATTTC
This sequence comes from Taudactylus pleione, assembly GCA_031769625.1. Lineage (NCBI taxonomy): Eukaryota > Metazoa > Chordata > Amphibia > Anura > Myobatrachidae > Taudactylus > Taudactylus pleione. The sequence goes on along the minus strand of JAUIMM010001350.1, from coordinate 288,347 downwards.
CACTGCATTTCAACCCTGCCACAAAAAGACCAGCTGACATCATGTCAGTGATTCTCTCGTTAACACAGGTGAGAGTGCCGACGAGGACAAGGCTGGAGATCACTCTGTCATGCTGATTTGAGTTAGAATAATAGACTGGAAGCTTTATTAGGATGGTGGAGCTTGAAATCATTGTTCTTCCTCTGTTAACCATGGCAAAGAAACATGTGCAGTCATTATTGTTTTGCATAAAAAGGGCTTCACAGGCAAGGATATTGCTGCTAGTAAGATTGCACCTAAATCAACCATTTATCGGATCAACAACGTCAGGGGAGAGAGGTTCATTTGTTGTGAAGAAGGCTTCAGAGTGCCCAAGAATGTCCAGCGAGCGACAGGACAGATTCCTAAAGTTGATTCAGCTGCGGAATCGGGGCACCACCAGTGCAGATCTTGCTCAGGAATGGCAGCAGGCAGGTGCGAGTGCATCTTCACACACAGTGAGGCGAAGGCTTTTGGAGGATGGCCAGGTGTCAAGAAGGGCAGCAAAGAAGCCACTTCTCTCCAAGAAAAACATCAGGGACAGACTGATATTCTGCAAAATGTACAGGGATTGGACTGCTGAGGACTGGGGTAAAGTTATTTTCTCCGTTGAATACCCTTTGAGATTGTTTGGGACATCTGGACGCTTGTCCGGAGAAAGAAAGGTGAGTGCTACCATCAGTCTTATGTCCTGCCAACAGTAAAGCATCCTGAGACCATTCATGTGTAGTGTTGCTTCTCAGCCAAGGGAGTGGGATCACTCACAATTTTGCCTAAGAACACAGCCATGAATAAAGAATGGTACCAAAACATCCTCCAAGAGCAACTTCTCCCAACCATCCAAGAACAGTTTGGTGAGGAACAATACCTTTTCCAGCATGATGGAGCACCTTGCCATAAGGCAAAAGTGATCACTAAGTGGCTCGGGGAAAAAACATTGAAATTTTGGGTCCATGGCCAGGAAACTCCCCAGACCTTAATTCCATTGAGAACTTGTGGTCAATCCTCAAGAGACGGGTGGACAAACAAAAACCCACAAATTCTGACAAACTCCAAGCATTGATTAGGCAAGAATGGGCGGCCATCAATCGGTATGTGGCCCAGAACTTGATTGACAGCATGCTAGGGCGAATAGCAGAGGTCTTGATAAAGAAGGGTCAACACTGCAAATATTGAATCTGTCAGTAAAAGCCTTTGACACTTATGAAACGCTTGTAATTTTACTTAAGTATACCATAGTAACATCTGACAAAAAGGTCTAAAAACACTGAAGCAGCAAACTTTGTGAAAACCAATACTTGTGTCATTCTCATAACTTTTGGCCATGGCTGTATATTATGAAGATCTGGCTTGTTTCAGTGTATTATGTGGATCTGTGTCATACCAAAGGCGTGCGCACCTTCGGCAAACTCATACTATTGGCTCTTTAACTTGACTACAGATATTGTTTGTCTCTTTGCCTCTGACTGGTTGGCCACCAGTGACCTAATAGAAGCCTATGGGCTTCTTTTTGCATTGTTTTCCTGAGAGGGTTCAAAATTAAAATAGGATCTCTCTCAGTGCCCCTGCGGCTGGAGGGTCGGCCAGCGCATGCACAGAAGGACTCCCGGGATATAAACCTGGAAATGCTCTGATCACAAAGATGTACATTGCAATGTTATTTGCATTGTACGTTCATACCAGTGTTATTAACGCCGGTATGCATGCGGTAAGTGGCGGGATGTATCACATCCATAATGCGATGCTTGATACATCCCATCCAAAGTCATGTCATCACCGTTCTCTCTTCCAGTCCTGAGGAGGGCCAGATAATGAGTGCTAGAAGAGGGTGATTTAGCAGAAGAATCCTTGTGGATTGTCCTGGCTGCATGGGGTGGATATTTAGTGCAGGTGCTTCTGCTGGTTCTGTGCATCGAGAACAGTGAGGAGTCAGTGGAGTCTGCCAATATGCTGTTGTTTTCTCTCCTTCCTTCCTGCAGTGTGGACCAAACTCAGACAGAAATTTCAGATTAAAGATGGAGAGTCCTAACATGGTGCAATATAAAATCAGCATAAATATACAATAAATGATAAAAGCAGGGGGGTGCAGGGCGAGCCATTGTTATGGGGCCCAGAGGCTTAGGGAGCCCGCCTTCCCTTCACCCAGCTCACATCATCATAAGTGCTGTATGACTCTGTAAAAGAAGGGGACACTGTATTGATAAAAGGAAGGAATAGTCTGCAACAATACTATATTCAATACAGTGTACAGAATACACTAGATTGAGGCAAGTTGTTTGTAGACTGAATCGGCTGCATGCAATCCATTGTGAGACAGAAAGGGACAGTCTGCAAAGCTCAAGGGGAAGAAAATAGCAGCTAAGGTCAAGATAAGTGTTAAGCAGGAGCCTGTCAATGTGAACTGGGGACACTACAATATGGCATAATAGGACCTGGGGACACTACAATATGGCATAATAGGACCTGGGGACACTACAATATGGCATAATAGGACCTGGGGACACTACAATATGGCATAATATGACCTGGGGATACTACAATATGGCATAATATGACCTGGGGATACTACAATATGGCATAACATGACCTAGGGACACTACAATATGGCATAATAGGACGAGGGGACAATACAATATGGCTTAATAGGACCTGGGGACACTACAATATGGCATAATATGAACTGGGGACACTACAATATGGCATAATAGGACATGGGGACACTACAATATGGCATAATATGACCTGGGGACACTACAATATGGCATAATAGGACCTGGGGACACTACAATATGGCATAATATAAACTGGGAGGAGTATGGTATTATAATGTGAACTAGGAAAATATGTGCATAACGTGAACTGGGAGAACTGTGTAGCATAATATAAATTAGAGGCACTACAACATGACACAATGTGAACTGGGGCCACTATAATGTGGCATAATATGAACTGGGGACACTACAATATGGCATAATAGGACCTGGGGACACTACAATATGGCATAATAGGACCTGGGGACACTACAATATGGCATAATAGGACCTGGGGATACTACAATATGGCATAATATGACCTGGGGACACTACAATATGGCATAATAGGACCTGGGGACACTACAATATGGCATAATAGGACCTGGGGACACTACAATATGGCATAATAGGACCTGGGGACACTACAATATGGCATAATAGGACCTGGGGACACTACAATATGGCATAATAGGACCTGGGGATACTACAATATGGCATAATAGGACCTGGGGACAATACAATATGGCTTAATAGGACCTGGGGACACTACAATATGGCATAATAGGACCTGGGGACACTACAATATGGCAGAATATGAACTGGGGACACTACAATATGGCATAATAGGACCTGGGGATACTACAATATGGCATAATAGGACCTGGGGACAATACAATATGGCATAATAGGACCTGGGGACACTACAACATGACACAATGTGAACTGGGGACACTATAATGTGGCATAATATGAACTGGGGACACTACAATATGGCATAATAGGACCTGGGGACACTACAATATAGCATAATAGGACCTGGGGACACTACAATATGGCATAATAGGACCTGGGGACACTACAATATGGCATAATAGGACCTGGGGACACTACAATATGGCAAAATAGGACCTGGGGACACTACAATATGGCAAAATAGGACCTGGGGACACTACAATATGGCATAATAGGACCTGGGGACACTACAATATGGCATAATAGGACCTGGAACACTACAATATGGCAGAATAGGACCTGGGGACACTACAATATGGCAGAATATGAACTGGGGACACTACAATATGGCATAATAGGACCTGGGGACACTACAATATGGCATAATAGGACCTGGAACACTACAATATGGCAGAATAGGACCTGGGGACACTACAATATGGCAGAATATGAACTGGGGACACTACAATATGGCATAATAGGACCTGGGGACACTACAATATGGCATAATAGGACCTGGGGACACTACAATATGGCATAATATAAACTGGGAAGAGTATGGTATTATAATGTGAACTAGGGAAATATGTGCATAACGTGAACTTGGAGAACTGTGTAGCATAATATAAATTAGAGGCACTAAAACATGACACAATGTGAACTGGGGCCACTATAATGTGGTACAATAATAAATGAGGGCACTTTGTGACACAATGTGAACTGGGAGCACTAAATGTTGCATAGTTTGAACTAGGGTCGCTGTGCTGCATAATGGGAACTAATGCACTATTATGGGGCATAAACTGAAGTAGGGAGACTATGGCACAGGCACTTAAACATCAGGCACCTAAATGCCAGACACAGAAGCGCCAAGTACCCAGATGGCAAAGACACGTCAGTGCAAAAGGATTAACACAGGGCGGCATGTAAAGAGTATTACAGCTAAGTGTCACTAAAGCTAATCAGTGAAGCAGTATAACCATGTCAATATGCAACATGTATACAGGAGCTACATCCATGATGGACATTTGCAATGGAGATGCAATGAAAGCATAAAAGGTTGTGGATGGTTACAGATGACCCAGGTGACAGTCCGAACCCTGATGAAATAGAAAGCGCTATGGGAACAATAGGCTTAAGTGTTCAACAGCACATGTATTCGATCATATATGGGATAATGTTAGCTGAAGGCATGGGACAGACTACTTTTAAGGACGGGGGTCAGTTGAGAAGAATTAATCTGAGTTCTATATTTTATAATATCAAGTTGAGTGAATGCATAAGTATGAGTGACTACATTGATAAAATTCTGCCCATATGCCAGCAATTGACATCTATAGGAGTCTAAGTAGATGATGAGATTGTCATAACAATGATACAGAACTTTACTACCTGAAAGTCAAATTCAGGTGTTGAGTTAGAACCTAAAACAGCTAAGTTTAACTACAGAAATTATCAAGACAAAGCTACTACAGTTCCAGGAACATGGTGCCAGTTAAACTAAATGCTGAGAATAGTGCATTACAAACGAAAAGTGAGAATCCAAGAAAATACAAATATTATACATGTCATAAAATAGGACACAAAGAGACAATGTAAATTCAAAAATATAAATGCTACGTAAAGTAATAAAAGCAACACCAACGATGAGTCAGCTTCATGTGTCACAGACAGCCAGAGAAAAGATTGCTGGTATATTGACTTAGCAGCTACTAGACATTTCAGCTGCAATGAAGAGTGGTTCACTACATTGAACATGTGTGGTCCTGTAACAATTAATCACTTAACTGACGATTTGTCCAACAAAACCGGTCAGAAATTGCAGGGTCTGCAGACGAGTCCAGAAAGTCAGAGGAGATCCGTTCTGCACATGTGTAGAACAAATGTTTTCTTCAATAACACTGGCTGCATTCGCAACCCATATGACCATGTCAGTTAAGTGGTTAAAGGAATTGAATTTAAGTACTTACAGCTACAAAAGATCACTATAAGTATGAAAATAGGGACTAAAACCAAAGTCACAGAAATCCAGTATGTGCTTTATGTAACAGATATGGGGACAAACCTCATAACCTTCAGTGCACTACAATAAAGAGGTTGCAAAGTGCATTGTACAGAACAAAAGAGACTGTAATGGCAACAGATACCCAGTGCAGTAAACTGTATGTACTTGACACACAACAGTGTTGTGTGATGATAACATCAAACTCACAATCTATGGACCTAACAGACGGTTGGGTCACTTTGGATATGTCCAGAGACTACTGAATGGGATGGTTACAGGAATATCCGTGACTGACACGGAAAGGACCTTGTGAGAAGCTGTATAGCAGGGAAACAAAGATGGATATATTGGATTCTGGTACACACATCGTTTCAGTGGTGCTACACTTGTGTCGGAAGCTGCTGGGCACACGAGTTGTCCTGACTCATGAATGGTCGATATTTGATAAATGGGTTTTGTGTCCAGCGCGCTCACCTATATGTGGTGTCTGTATCACACTTGAGATATACGGTTATACAGGGGCCTTAAATTGTTTAAAACATCTCATTTATTATGTTTTATAAATTGGAGTCACAGCGCTAAAGCTTAGCAACTTGTGTATCAATCGAGAAATAGTTCTGAATCGAGTCTAGGGGTGATTAAACGGTGAGGTAAGATGGCTCCTTCCCGATGCCTCTCTCCGTATGACACTCTGTCTACATCTCCCTAATAATCAGTTTCAACCCCACTTTGTATCAAAGTGTCATACGGAGAGAGGCATCGGGAAGGAGCCATCTTACCTCACCGTTTAATCACCCCTAGACTCGATTCAGAACTATTTCTCGATTGATACACAAGTTGCTAAGCTTTAGCGCTGTGACTCCAATTTATAAAACATAATAAATGAGATGTTTTAAACAATTTAAGGCTCCTGTATAACCGTATATCTCAAGTGTGATACAGACACCACATATAGGTGAGCGCGCTGGACACAAAACCCATTTATGGAAGGTAAACAAAGATGTCGTTCATTTCCAAAATCAGCGAGCACAGCTGAGGCGCCCCTAGCGTTGGTGCATACAGACAAGTGTGGTGCCATGGAGGTCACATCAATAAGTGCATACAGATACTTCATAACATTCATGAATGATTCACAAGAATGACACATTTATTTCATCAAAGAAAAGAGAAATTATGAAGAAAATGAAATGAAAAGACTACAAGAGATAGTCACTGGGGGAGATGTACTAAGCCTTAGGGGGAGATGTACTATGAACCATGCAGAGTATGTGTGCAGAATACTGAAGAGAGAAGGAGAAATGTATTACTTCTATATATTCAGTACTATACGGGGAAACACAGCGCTCCAATTCAGTGGGGTTAATGTAATATAACATAGGAATAAATCATACACACTATACAGTTTCTAAATGGATAACGTTCCTACCTCTACTTACTTTGGCAGAGCCCGCCCTAGGCATAGTCATTTTAGGCAATTGCCTAGGGCATCTGGAATGCCTTTGGGGCATTCCGTGGCTCTGCAGCTGTAAAGGTGTCAGACGTGGCACCTACCGGCCACCAAACCGCCGAGCTTTGCCCAGCCGTGGCCACTCCTCCCATGGTCACAACTCACAACTCTGCCTCTATTTTCTGCCCATCAAGTCAGGAGCTGCAGCAAGGATGGTTGGTCCCACTCCCAGGAAGAGAGTGTGAGTCTGTCTGTCTCTAACTGAGTTTGCTGAAGCTGAGCTCTCTGTTGGATAACTGGGGAAAAAACCCGCCAAACAAAGATCTTCTTGGGGTGTAGCACCCTCAAACACAGTAGAGTATTCCTTGGACAGATAAACAATATATACAGAAAAAAGATTCTGACCTTTTGGCGACTGCACTCCACAAGCCGCAAAGAAAGCCCGTAGAATAAGTCACCTACTTACAATATATACAAAATGCAAACAGAAAAAAGAGCAGTCTTACACTATTGCGCTATGGATAGTTCCAAAAATCTTCAGATGTGGATTTTCTCAATATGTAAAACACATAAACGTTATCACCCTATTGTACTTTTTTATTTAAGTACAAAGTCTTAACACCCTTTGGGGTCAATTTACGAAGATTCGAGTTGGTCCCGATTTTCAACTCTGATAGGATCGATCAAAAACTGCAGTTTTTTTCACTAAATCGGGAATTTACCAAGCTCCCGGTTTTGACAGGATCATTTTGATTGATGGTGTATTTGGTCGATCCTGTCTGTTTTTGAAGTCCCAATTTAACAGCGTGAAATTTCTCTCCCGAACAAGCAGGCTGCATATATCAGTGAAATGTGCAGACTGTTTGTTTTTTTATTTTTATGGTTCATTTTTTGTTAAAAAAATTACGTGAGGGCCCCCCCCCCTCCCCAAAGGGCTAACCAGCCCCGGACTTGCCAGCCTGTCCTGGTACCTAAAATTACGGGGAACAAAAAGAGTAGGGTTCCACCGTAGGTACCAGCACCAGGCTGCAGGGCCAGTCCTGCTTTTAATTATCAAGGGGAAAAAAATTTGTTGGGGTACCCCTATACAACACACACACACACACCGTGAAAGTACAGTTTTATTACACACACAGACACACACACACACACACACACACCTACATTACCAGGAGTGGTCCCCTTGTCCAAAGTTGGCATCCAAGGTCTTCTTAAAACAAAATACAAAATTACCGACCCACGCAACAGATACCAACCAGGATTGAAATGCTCAGACGCGGCTTCTACCTTTGTAGAGCCGTATCTAAGCGTTCATTGGCTGAGAGAGGTGAGCCCCCGCCTCTCTCAGCCAATGAACGGCTCCTCCATTGAAGTCAATGGTGGAAACCGCAGAATGAACTTTAGTAACCTGCGGCTCTCCATTGACTTCAATAGAAGAGCCATTCATTGGGGCTCACCTCTCTCAGCCAATGAACGCTCAGATACGGCTTTATAAAGGCAGAAGCCGCGTCTGAGCATTTCAATCGGGAGATATCAACCATCCTGGTTGGTATCTGACACATTAGTCGGAGAATTCTGGTTCTCGCGACTAAACACCCAGGTTAAGCCGCGAGAACCGCCATTCTCCGACATAGGTCCGTATTCAATTAGACACGAAAAGTAGGAATCTGCGGAAAAGTATTGCGGATGATGTCATTTCGCCAGGTGGAAACTTTACACTGTATTCAATTGCAAAGCCTATTCACATAAGCGGAAAGTCAATGCAATGTCTACATCTGTAGTGATCTCCAATGTTAGTGCATCTTTTTGGGGGGTTCAGGCTGATTTCCCCACTTCTGACAGCACTTTCCGCCTGTTCCTACATCGCGACTTGCCATTTTTGTGTCCTTTTAGAATTAAATAGGGCGAATAGCGGAGGCAGCCCGATACGTTTCCGCGGCCAAAACACGGATGTAGGTGGAAACAAGATTCTGCCGTTGGTGGTGAAATTATCGCAGCTAATTGCATACGGGCCTTAACCTCTTCCTGATAAGCAAACAGCGCAGTGGACTGAATAGCTATGGGAGTTCCCTCCCGGAGCTATTCAGCATCGCGATGAATTGAATCGCCCCCCACTGATGTCTACAGTAATGGTGCGTACACTCGTAACGATCTGTCAGCGATATGCATCTTCACTGGTATACTGGATGATCAGTATCGATCATCCAACACATCACCAACTTGACAGTCGACTATAGCAACCCGCAAACATCGAACGCGGGTCCCTATAGTTACTTGTTCGATATCGAGCAAGTTGGCCGGCATGCACGGCCAATGGACGATATTGCTCTCGTCCATTTGTGGCCGCGCATCACTGGTCGAAGGTAAGTTGGTAGGGACCATTTAAAAGAACTATTTGAAAGATAACGGTAACGATATCGTTCAAATCTTCCTTTTAAATTGCTCCGTGTGTACGCACCATTACACTTCCCAGACACCTACTCCTGCCTCCAGATCTACCTATTAAACTACACCTAACTCTTATTAACCTACTGCTAAAGGAACCCTGGTGGTGCCCTGAGGGCCTCACAGTGCTCCAGCCCACAGTCCCACATCCCCTCCCTCTGCTCTCCTGTGTGAGATGGCGACTGATCACGAGGGAGAGACTTTTATATGCAATCCAAAACACACGAGATCCAGTGGCAGGAAGATGGCGCTTTTCTTCGTTTTGGGATCCAAACTTGGAGGGAAGATCCGAGCCGAGAATCAGGATCACCCGGAATTGCAGGAAACCGAATCCGCATATATTTAGAATAGACACAATGTATACACATAGATAACTACTTCTACTAACCTGCTCTTAGCGCTGTTCCAGTCAGTAAGTAGTTTCTGCAGCTGTTTCCTGTGCTTTAGAATAGTAGGTAGTTCTTCCTAAGGGTAAGAGATGGAGTTACATATGGCAGAGAGAGACTGTAGTATGTAACATAGTATGGGAGGTAGGTATAGATAGGTACTTGTAGATATGTAGGAGGCAGTAGTGGAGAACAAGGGTAATATTAGGTGGCATAGTAAGGTAGGTGTATGAGGGTAGGTAGTTCTTCCCTAGGGTAAGAGATGGAGTTACACATGGCAGGGAGAGACTGTAGTATGTAACATAGTATGGGAGGTAGGTATAGATAGGTACCTGTAGATATGTAGGAGGCAGTAGTGGAGAACAAGGGTAATATTAGGTGGCATAGTAAGGTAGGTGTATGAGGGTAGGTAGTTCTTCCCTAGGGTAAGAGATGGAGTTACACATGGCAGTGAGAGACTGTAGTATGTAACATAGGATGGGGAGGTAGGTATAGATAGGTACTTGTAGATATGTAGGAGGCAGTAGTGGAGAACAAGGGTAATATTAGGTGGCATAGTAAGGTAGGTGTATGAGGGTAGGTAGTTATTCCCTAGGGTAAGAGATGGAGTTACACATGGAAGGGAGAGACTGTAGTATGTAACATAGTATGGGAGGTAGGTATAGATAGGTACCTGTAGATATGTAGGAGGCAGTAGTGGAGAACAAGGGTAATATAAGGTGGTAAAGTAGGGTAGGTAGTTCTTCCTAAGGGTAAGAGATGGAGTTACAAATGGCAGGGAGAGACTGTAGTATGTAACATAGGATGGGGAGGTAGGTAGAGATAGGTAATTGTAGATATGTAGGAGGCAGTAGTGGAGAACAAGGGTAATATTAGGTGGCATAGTAAGGTAGGTGTATGAGGGTAGGTAGTTATTCCCTAGGGTAAGAGATGGAGTTACACATGGAAGGGAGAGACTGTAGTATGTAACATAGTATGGGAGGTAGGTATAGATAGGTACCTGTAGATATGAAGGAGGCAGTAGTGGAGAACAAGGGTAATATTAGGTGGCATAGTAAGGTAAGTGTATGAGGGTAGGTAGTTCTTCCCTAGGGTAAGAGATGGAGTTACACATGGCAGTGAGAGACTGTAGTATGTAACATAGGATGGGGAGGTAGGTATAGATAGGTACTTGTAGATATGTAGGAGGCAGTAGTGGAGAACAAGGGTAATATTAGGAAGAACTACCTACCCTCATACACCTACCTTACTATGCCACCTAAGGGTAAGAGATGGAGTTACATATGGCAGTGAGAGACTGTAGTATGTAACCTAGTATGGGAGGTAGGTATAGATAGGTAACTGTAGATATGTAGGAGGCAGTAGTGGAGAACAAGGGTAATATTAGGTGGTATAGCAGGGTAGGTAGTTCTTCCTAAGGGTAAGAGATGGAGTTACAAATGGCAGGGAGAGACTGTAGTATGTAACATAGGATGGGGAGGTAGGTAGAGATAGGTAATTGTAGATATGTATGAGGCAGTAGTGGAGAACAAGGGTAATATTAGGTGGCATAGTAAGGTAGGTGTATGAGGGTAGGTAGTTATTCCCTAGGGTAAGAGATAGAGTTACACATGGAAGGGAGAGACTGTAGTATGTAACATAGTATGGGAGGTAGGTATAGATAGGTACCTGTAGATATGAAGGAGGCAGTAGTGGAGAACAAGGGTAATATTAGGTGGCATAGTAAGGTAGGTGTATGAGGGTAAGTAGTTCTTCCCTAGGGTAAGAGATGGAGATACACATGGCAGGGAGAGACTGTAGTATGTAACATAGTATGGGAGGTAGGCATAGATAGGTACCTGTAGATATGTAGGAGACAGTAGTGGAGAACAAGAGTAATATTAGGCGGTATAGTAGGGTAGGTAGTTCTTCCTAAGGGTAAGAGATGGAGTTACACATGGAAGGGAGAGACTGTAGTATGTAACGGAGGTAGGTATAGATAGGTACCTGTAGATATGTAGGAGGCAGTAGTGGAGAACAAGGGTAATATTAGGTGGCATAGGAAGGTAGGTGTATGAGGGTAGGTAGTTCTTCCCTAGGGTAAGAGATGGAGTTACACATGGCAGTGAGAGACTGTAGTATGTAACATAGTATGGGGAGGTAGGTATAGATAGGTACTTGTAGATATGTAGCAGGCAGTAGTGGAGAACAAGGGTAATATAAGGTGGTATAGTAGGGTAGGTAGTTCTTCCCTAGGGTAAGAGATGGAATTACACATGGCAGAGAGAGACTGTAGTATGTAACATAGTATGGGAGGTAGGTATAGATAGGTACCTGAAGATATGTAGGAGGCAGTAGTGGAGAACAAGGGTAATATTAGGTGGCATAGTAAGGTAGGTGTATGAGGGTAGGTAGTTCTTCCCTAGGGTAAGAGATGGAGTTACACATGGCAGTGAGAGACTGTAGTATGTAACATAGGATGGGGAGGTAGGTATAGATAGGTACTTGTAGATATGAAGGAGGCAGTAGTGGAGAACAAGGGTAATATTAGGAAGAACTACCTACCCTCATACACCTACCTTACTATGCCACCTAAGGGTAAGAGATGGAGTTACACATGGCAGGGAGAGACTGTAGTATGTAACATAGGATGGGGAGGTAGGTATAGATAGGTACTTGTAGATATGTAGGAGGCAGTAGTGGAGAACAAGGGTAATATTAGGTGGCATAGTAAGGTAGGTGTATGAGGGTAGGTAGTTATTCCCTAGCGTAAGAGATGGAGTTACACATGGAAGGGAGAGACTGTAGTATGTAACATAGTATGGGAGGTAGGTATAGATAGGTACCTGTAGATATGTAGGAGGCAGTAGTGGAGAACAAGGGTAATATTAGGTGGCATAGTAAGGTAGGTGTATGAGGGTAGGTAGTTATTCCCTAGGGTAAGAGATGGAGTTACACATGGAAGGGAGAGACTGTAGTATGTAACATAGTATGGGAGGTAGGTATAGATAGGTACCTGTAGATATGTAGGAGGCAGTAGTGGAGAACAAGGGTAATATTAGGTGGCATAGTAAGGTAGGTGTATGAGGGTAGGTAGTTGATGATCTATTGGTGATAACAATGTGATAGAGAGGGCTATATACTCTAACCATGGGATAATCTAACTAAACAGGTAATTATAGTAATTAACAAAAATTTACTATTTAAAAAAAAAAAAAAAAAACATATATGGAGGATTATGTGTTATGACAGAATTTGAATGCATATCAAATAAAATTGTACTGTATGTTGTATATTCAAAAGCTCTGGTGCACTCTAAGTAAATACATTACTCTCTGCGCCATGCATTTCTAGAAAGGATTGTCACGTTATATGGGATAGAAATAATAGTGTCCGCTCCCGGATTACCTTCGATCGGTAAGCCGGGTGTCGGACTCCCGGCGTAGGACTAAAGACAGGCGTTGAGATTTTGACGCCTGTCATTTTGTACCTTGCCATGATTAAGCATTGCGACTACCGGCTTCCCGACTGCTTCCCCAATAATAGTATTGTCATATGAGATGGGATAATAATAATAGGCACAGTAATAGAAGGATTGGCATGTGACATGGTATAGTAATAATAGGCACAGTAATAGAAGGATTGGCATGTAACATGGTATAGAAATAATAGGCAGTAATAGAAGGATTGGTATGTGACATGGTATAGTAATAGTAGAAGGATTGGCATGTGACATGGTATAGTAATAGTAGACTGATTGGCATGTGACATGGTATAGTAATAGTAGAAGGATTGGCATGTGACATGGTATAGTAATAGTAGAAGGATTGGCATGTGACATGGTACAGTAATAGTAGAAGGATTGGCATGTGACATGGTACAGTAATAGTAGAAGGATTGGCATGTGACATGGTATAGTAATAGTAGAAGGATTGGCATGTGACATGGTATAGTAATAATAGGCACTATAATAGGAGGAATGGCATGTGACATGGTATAGTAATAACAGGCATAGTAAAAGAAGGATTGGCATGTGACATGGTATAGTAATATCAGGCATAGTAATAGAAGGATAGGCATGTGACATGGTATAGTAATAGTAGAAGGATTGGCATGTGACATGGTATAGTAATAGTAGAAGGATTGGCATGTGACATGGTATAGTAATAGTAGAAGGATTGGCATGTGACATGGTATAATAATAGTAGAAGGATTGGCATGTGACATGGTATAGTAATAATAGGCACAGTAATAGAAGGATTGGCATGTGACATGGCATAGTAATGATAGGCACTATAACAAGAGGAATGGCATGTGACATGGTATAGTAATAATAGGCATAGTAATAGAAGGATTGGTATGTGACATGGTATAGTAATAATAGGCACTATAATAGGAGGATTGGCATGTGACATGGTATAGTAATAATAGGCACAGTAATAGAAGGATTGGCATGTGACATGGTATAGTAATAATAGAAGGATTGGCATGTGAAATGGTATAGTAATAATAGGTGTAGTAATAGAAGGATTGGCATGTGACATGGTATAGTAATAATAGGTGTAGTAATAGAAGGATTGGCATTTGACATAGTATAGTAATAATAGGTACAGTAATAGAAGGATTGGTAAGTGACATGGTATAGTAATAATAGGCAGTAATAGAAGGATTGGTATGTGACATGGTATAGTAATAATAGGCAGTAATAGAAGGATTGGTATGTGACATGGTATAGTAATAATAGGCAGTAATAGAAGGATTGGTATGTGACATGGTATAGTAATAATAGGCAATAATAGAAGGATTGGTATGTGACATGGTATAGTAATAATAGGCAGTAATAGAAGGATTGGCATGTGACATGGTATAGTAATAATAGGTTTAGTAATAGAAGGATTGGTATGTGACATGGTATAGAAATAATGGGCAGTAATAGAAGGAATGGCATGTGACATGGTATATTAATAATAGGCATAGTAATAGAAGGAATGGCATGTGACATGGTATAGTAATAATAGGCATAGTAATAGAAGGATTGGTATGTGACATGGTATAGTAATAATAGGCACTATAATAGGAGGATTGGCATGTGACATGGTATAGTAATAATAGGCATAGTAATAGAAGGAATGGCATGTGACATGGTATAGTAATAATAGGCGTAGTAATAGAAGGAATGGCATGTGACATGGTATATTAATAATAGGCATAGTAATAGAAGGAATGGCATGTGACATGGTATAGTAATAATAGGCGTAGTAATAGAAGGATTGGCATGTGACATGGTATAGTAATAAGAGGCACAGTAATAGAAGGATTGGTATGTGACATGGTATAGTAATAATAGGCAGTAATAGAAGGATTGGCATGTGACATGGTATAGTAATAATAGACATAGTAATAGAAGGATTGGCATGTGACATGGTATAGTAAGAATAGGCAGTAATAGAAGGATTGGCATGTGACATGGTAAAGTAATGATAGGCATAGTAATAGAAGGATTGGTATGTGACATGGTATAGTAATAATAGGCATAGAAATAGAAGGCTTGGCATGTGACATGGTATAGGCAGTAATAGAAGGATTGGCATGTGACATGGTATAGTAATAATAGGCACAGTAATAGAAGGATTGGCATGTGACATGGTATATTAATAATAGGCACAGTAATAGAAGGATTGGAATGTGACATGGTATAGTAGTAATAGGCACTATAATAGGAGGATTGGAATGTGACATGGTATAGAAATAATAGGCAGTAAAAAAAGGATTGGCATGTGACGTATAGTAATAATAGGCAGTAATAGAAGGATTGGCATGTGACATGGTGTAGTAACAGAAGGATTGGCATGTGACATGGTATAGGCAGTAATAGAAGGATTGGCATGTGACATTGTATAGTAATAATAGGCACAGTAATAAAAAGATTGCTATGTAACATGGTATAGTAATAATAGGTGTAGTAATAGAAGGATTGGCATGTGACATGGTATAGTAATAGGCACAGTAATAGAAGGATTGGTATGTAACATGGTATAGTAATAATAGGTAGTAATAGAAGGATTGGGATGTGACATGTTATAGTAATAATAGGCAGTAATAGAAGGATTGGCATGTGACATGGTATGGTAATAATAGAAGGATTGGCATGTGACATGGTAAAGTAATAATAGGCAGTAATAGAAGGATTGGTATGTGACATGGTATAGTAATAATAGGTTTAGTAATAGAAGGATTGGCAAGTGACATGGTATAGTAATAATAGAAGCATTGGCATATGACATGGTATAGAAATAATAGGCAGTAAGAGAAGGATTGGCATGTGACATGGTATAGTAATAATAGGCACAGTAATAGAAGGATTGGTATGTGACATGGTATAGTAATAATAGGCAGTAATAGAAGGACTGGTATGTGACATGGTATAGTAATAATAGGTGTAGTAATAGAAGGATTGGCATGTGACATGGTATAGTAATAATAGGCGTAGTAATAGAAGGATTGGCATGTGACATGGTATAGTAATAATAGGCACAGTAATAGAAGGATTGGTATGTAACATGGTATAGTAATAATAGGTGTAGTAATAGAAGGATTGGCATGTGACATGGTACAGTAATAATAGGCACAGTAATAGAAGGATTGGCATGTGACATGATATGGTGGTAATAGAAGGATTGGTATGTGACATGGTATAGTAATAGGTGTAGCAATAGAAGGATTGGTATGAGACATGGTATAGTAATAATAGGCATAGTAATAGAAGGATTGGCATGTGACATGGTATAGTAATAATAGGCAGTAATAGAAGGATTGGCATGTGACATGGTATAGTAATAATAGGCATTAATAGAAGGATTGGCATGTGACATGGTATAGTAATAATAGGCATTAATAGAAGGATTGGCATGTGACATGGTATAGTAATAATAGGCAGTAATAGAAGGATTGGCATGTGACATGGTATAGTAATAATAGGCATTAATAGAAGGATTGGCATGTGACATGGTATAGTAATAATAGGCATTAATAGAAGGATTGGCATCTGACATGGTATAGTAATAGGTGTAGTAATAGAAGGATTGGCATGTGACATGGTATATTAATAATAGGCACAGTAATAGAAGGATTGGTATGTGACATGGTATAGTAATAATAGGTGTAGTAATAGAAGGATTGGCATGTGACATGGTATAGTAATAATAGGCACAGTAATAGAAGGATTGGCATGTGACATGGTATAGTAACAATAGAAGGATTGGCATGTGACATGGTATAGTAATAATAGGCACAGTAATAGAAGGATTGGTATGTAACATGGTATAGCAATAATAGGCACAGTAATAGAAGGATTGGCATGTGACATGGTATAGTAATAATAGAAGGATTGGCATGTGACATGGTATAGCAATAATAGAAGGATTAGCATGTGACATGGTATAGTAATAATAGGCAGTAATAGAAGGATTGGTATGTGACATGGTATAGTAATAATAGGCACAGTAATAGAAGGATTGGTATGTAACATGGTATAGTAATAATAGGCAGTAATAGAAGGATTGGTATGTGACATGGTATAGTAATAATAGGCATTAATAGAAGGATTGGGATGTGACATGTTATAGTAATAATAGGCACAGTAATAGAAGGATTGGCATGTGACATGGTATGGTAATAATAGAAGGATTGGCATGTGACATGGTAAAGTAATAATAGGCAGTAATAGAAGGATTGGTATGTGACATGGTATAGTAATAATAGGTTTAGTAATAGAAGGATTGGCAAGTGACATGGTATAGTAATAATAGAAGCATTGGCATATGACATGGTATAGAAATAATAGGCAGTAAGAGAAGGATTGGCATGTGACATGGTATAGTAATAATAGGCACAGTAATAGAAGGATTGGTATGTGACATGGTATAGTAATAATAGGCAGTAATAGAAGGACTGGTATGTGACATGGTATAGTAATAATAGGTGTAGTAATAGAAGGATTGGCATGTGACATGGTATAGTAATAATAGGCGTAGTAATAGAAGGATTGGCATGTGACATGGTATAGTAATAATAGGCACAGTAATAGAAGGATTGGTATGTAACATGGTATAGTAATAATAGGTGTAGTAATAGAAGGATTGGCATGTGACATGGTACAGTAATAATAGGCAAAGTAATAGAAGGATTGGCATGTGACATGATATGGTGGTAATAGAAGGATTGGTATGTGACATGGTATAGTAATAGGTGTAGCAATAGAAGGATTGGTATGAGACATGGTATAGTAATAATAGGCATAGTAATAGAAGGATTGGCATGTGACATGGTATAGTAATAATAGGCAGTAATAGAAGGATTGGCATGTGACATGGTATAGTAATAATAGGCATTAATAGAAGGATTGGCATGTGACATGGTATAGTAATAATAGGCATTAATAGAAGGATTGGCATGTGACATGGTATAGTAATAATAGGCAGTAATAGAAGGATTGGCATGTGACATGGTATAGTAATAATAGGCATTAATAGAAGGATTGGCATGTGACATGGTATAGTAATAATAGGCATTAATAGAAGGATTGGCATCTGACATGGTATAGTAATAGGTGTAGTAATAGAAGGATTGGCATGTGACATGGTATATTAATAATAGGCACAGTAATAGAAGGATTGGTATGTGACATGGTATAGTAATAATAGGTGTAGTAATAGAAGGATTGGCATGTGACATGGTATAGTAATAATAGGCACAGTAATAGAAGGATTGGCATGTGACATGGTATAGTAATAATAGAAGGATTGGCATGTGACATGGTATAGTAATAATAGGCACAGTAATAGAAGGATTGGTATGTAACATGGTATAGCAATAATAGGCACAGTAATAGAAGGATTGGCATGTGACATGGTATAGTAATAATAGAAGGATTGGCATGTGACATGGTATAGCAATAATAGAAGGATTAGCATGTGACATGGTATAGTAATAATAGGCAGTAATAGAAGGATTGGTATGTGACATGGTATAGTAATAATAGGCACAGTAATAGAAGGATTGGTATGTAACATGGTATAGTAATAATAGGCAGTAATAGAAGGATTGGTATGTGACATGGTATAGTAATAATAGGCATTAATAGAAGGATTGGAATGTGACATGGTATAGTAATAATAGGCACAGTAATAGAAGGATTGGTATGTGACATGGTATAGTAACAATAGGTGTAGTAATAGAAGGAGTGGTATGTGACATGGTATAGTAATAATAGGCAGTAATAGAAGGATTGGCATGTGACATGGCATAGCCATTTTAGGCAGTAATAGAAGGATTGATATGTGACATGGTATAGTAATAATAGGCACAGTAATAGAAGGATTGGCATGTGACATGGTATAGTAATAATAGGCACAGTAATAGAAGGATTGGTATGTAACATGGTATAGTAATAATAGGTAGTAATAGAAGGATTGGTATGTAACATGGTATAGTAATAATAGGTAGTAATAGAAGGATTGGCATGTGACATGGTATAGTAATAATAGGCAGTAATAGAAGGATTGGTATGTGACATGGTATAGAAATAATAGGCAGTAATAGAAGGATTGGTATGTGACATGGTATAGTAATAATAGGCATTAATAGAAGGATTGGTATGTGACATGGTATAGTAATAATAGGTGTAGTAATAGAAGGATTGGCATGTGACATGGTATAGTAATAATAGAAGGATTGGCATGTGACATGGTATAGTAATAATAGGCACAGTAATAGAAGGATTGGTATGTGACATGGTATAGTAATAATAGGCAGTAATAGAAGGATTGGTATGTGACATGGTATAGTAATAATAGGCATTAATAGAAGGATTGGCATGTGACATGGTATAGTAATAATAGGTAGTAATAGAAGGATTGGCATGTGACATGGTATAGTAATAATAGGCATTAATAGAAGGATTGGCATGTGACATGGTATAGTAATAATAGGTAGTAATAGAAGGATTGGTATGTGACATGGTATAGTAATAATAGGTAGTAATAGAAGGATTGGCATGTGACATGGTATAGTAATAATAGGTAGTAATAGAAGGATTGGCATGTGACATGGCATAGTAATTTTAGGCAGTAATAGAAGGATTGGTATGTGACATGGTATAGTAATAATAGGTGTAGTAATAGAAGGATTGGTACGTGACATGGTATAGTAATAATAGAAGGATTGGCATGTGACATGGTATAGTAATAGGTGTAGTAATAGAAGGATTGGCATGTGACATGGCATAGTAATAATAGGCACAGTAATAGAAGGATTGGCATGTAACATGGTATAGTAATAATAGGCAGTAATAGAAGGTTTGGCATGTGACATGGCATAGTCATTTTAGGCAGTAATAGAAGGATTGGTATGTGACATGGCATAGTCATTTTAGGCAGTAATAGAAGGATTGGTATGTGACATGGTATAGTAATAATAGGCAGTAATAGAAGGATTGGCATGTGACATGGTATAGTAATAATAGGCAGTAATAGAAGGATTGGCATGTGACATGGCATAGTAATAATAGGCAGTAATAGAAGGATTGGCATGTGACATGGTATAGTAATAATAGGTTTAGTAATAGAAGGATTGGCATGTGACATGGTATAGTAATAATAGGCACAGTAATAGAAGGATTGGTATGTAACATGGTATAGTAATAATAGGCACAGTAATAGAAGGATTGGTATGTAACATGGTATAGTAATAATAGGCAGTAATAGAAGGATTGGCATGTGACATGGTATAGTAATAATAGGCAGTAATAGAAGGATTGGCATGTGACATGGTATAGTAATAATAGGCAGTAATAGAAGGATTGGCATGTGACATGGTATAGTAATAGGTGTACCGTGTTTCCCCGATAATAAGACCTACCCCGAAAATAAGACCTACCCTTAATTTTGAAACCCGGTCCAAATTAAGCCCTTCCCCGAAAATAAGACCTACCCCGAAAATAAGACCTACCCTTAATTTTGAAACCCGGTCCAAATTAAGCCCTTCCCCGAAAATAAGACCTACCTGAACTCATTTTCAGCTGGGAACGCTGCAGAGACCAGCGTTCCCAGTCATGCAGTGCGCGGGTGACGTCATGACGTCACCCGCGCGCTGAGGATCCTGTGCCGCCGCGCCTGCTGGATCATGTTAGATCCAGTCAGCGCGCAGGTGAGAGCGACATCCCGGACGGCGGCGAGTCAGGTAAGTTCACTACAGTAAGGGATACTGCTAAAGGGGGGGACCTGCATAAGCGGGACTTCCACAAGGGGGCCTGCAAGGTGGGGGCATGCATAAGCGGCACTTCCAGAAGGGGGGGCATGCATAAGCGGCACTTCCACAGGGGGGGGGGCATGCAAAAGGGGCACTTCTGCAAGGGGGCCTGCAAGGGGGTGGCCTGCATAAGGGCACTGCTGTAAAAAAATGAATATAAGACCTATGGTGTTTTTGTTAACAAAAAAAAAATAAGACAGTGTCTTATTACCGGGGAAACACGGTAGTAATAGAAGGATTGGTATGTAACATGGTATAGTAATAGGCATTAATAGAAGGATTGGCATGTGACATGGTATAGTAATAATAGGTGTAGTAATAGAAGGATTGGCATGTGACATGGTATAGTAATAATAGGTGTAGTAATAGAAGGATTGGTATGTAACATGGTATAGTAATAATAGGTGTAGTAATAGAAGGATTGGTATGTGACATGGTATAGTAATAATAGGTGCAGTAATAGAAGGATTGGCATGTGACATGGTATAGTAATAATAGGTGCAGTAATAGAAGGATTGGTATGTGACATGGTGTAGTAATAATAGGTGCAGTAATAGAAGGATTGGCATGTGACATGGTATAGTAATAATAGGTGCAGTAATAGAAGGATTGGCATGTGACATGGTATAGTAATAATAGGCAGTAATAGAAGGATTGGCATGTGACATGGTATAGTAATAATAGGTAGTAATAGAAGGATTGGTATGTGACATGGTATAGTAATAATAGGTAGTAATAGAAGGATTGGTATGTGACATGGTATAGTAATAATAGGTTTAGTAATAGAAGGATTGGTATGTAACATGGTATAGTAATAATAGGAAGTAATAGAAGGATTGGTATGTAACATGGTATAGTAATAATAGGTAGTAATAGAAGGATTGGTATGTGACATGGTATAGTAATAATAGGCAGTAATAGAAGGATTGGCATGTGACATGGTATAGTAATAATAGGTGCAGTAATAGAAGGATTGGCATGTGACATGGTATAGTAATAATAGGCAGTAATAGAAGGATTGGCATGTGACATGGTATAGTAATAATAGGCAGTAATAGAAGGATTGGCATGTGACATGGTATAGTAATAATAGGTGCAGTAATAGAAGGATTGGCATGTGACATGGTATAGTAATAATAGGCAGTAATAGAAGGATTGGTATGTGACATGGTATAGTAATAATAGGTTTAGTAATAGAAGGATTGGCATGTGACATGGTATAGTAATAATAGGCAGTAATAGAAGGATTGGTATGTAACATGGTATAGTAATAATAGGCAGTAATAGAAGGATTGGCATGTGACATGGTATAGTAATAATAGGCACAGTAATAGAAGGATTGGCATGTGACATGGTATAGTAATAATAGGCAGTAGTAGAAGGATTGGCATGTGACATGGTATAGTAATAATAGGCAGTAATAGAAGGATTGGCATGTGACATGGTATAGTAATAGGTGTACCGTGTTTCCCCGATAATAAGACCTACCCCGAAAATAAGACCTACCCTTAATTTTGAAACCCGGTCCAAATTAAGCCCTACCCCGAAAATAAGACCTACCTGAACTCATTTTCAGCTGGGAACGCTGCAGAGACCAGCGTTCCCAGTCATGCAGTGCGCGGGTGACGTCATTACGTCACCCGCGCGCTGAGGATCCTGTGCGGCCGCGCCTGCTGGATCATGTTAGATCCAGTCAGCGCACGGGTGAGAGCGACATCCCGGACGGCGGCGAGTCAGGTAAGTTCACTACAGTAAGGGACACTGCTACAGGGGGGGACCTGCATAAGCGGCACTTCCACAAGGGGGCCTGCAAGGTGGGGGCATGCATAAGCGGCACTTCCACAAGTGGGGGTCATGCATAAGCGGCACTTCCACAAGGGGGGGGCATGCATAAGGGGCACTTCTGCAAGGGGGGGGCCTGCATAAGGGGCACTTCTGCAAGGGGGTGGCCTGCATAAGGGCACTGCTGTAAAAAAATTAATATAAGACCTACCCCGAAAATAAGCCCTATGGTGTTTTTGTTAACAAAAAAAAAATAAGACAGTGTCTTATTATCGGGGAGACACGGTAGTAATAGAAGGATTGGCATGTGACATGGTATAGTAATAATAGGTGTAGTAATAGAAGGATTGGCATGTGACATGGTATAGTAATAATAGGTGTAGTAATAGAAGGATTGGTATGTAACATGGTATAGTAATAATAGGTGTAGTAATAGAAGGATTGGTATGTGACATGGTATAGTAATAATAGGTGTAGTAATAGAAGGATTGGCATGTAACATGGTATAGTAATAATAGGTGTAGTAATAGAAGGATTGGCATGTGACATGGTATAGTAATAATAGGTGTAGTAATAGAAGGATTGGTATGTAACATGGTATAGTAATAATAGGTGTAGTAATAGAAGGATTGGCATGTGACATGGTATAGTAATAATAGGCAGTAATAGAAGGATTGGCATGTGACATGGTATAGTAATAATAGGCACAGTGATAGAAGGATTGGCATGTGACATGGTATAGTAATAATAGGCACAGTAATAGAAGGATTGGTATGTGACATGGTATAGTAATAATAGGCACAGTAATAGAAGGATTGGTATGTGACATGGTATAGTAATAATAGGCAGTAATAGAAGGATTGGTATGTGACATGGTATAGTAATAATAGGCAGTAATAGAAGGATTGGCATGTGACATGGTATAGTAATAATAGGTAGTAATAGAAGGATTGCCATGTGACATGGTGTAGTAATAATAGGCACAGTAATAGAAGGATTGGTATGTAACATGGTATAGTAATAATAGGCAGTAATAGAAGGATTGGTGTGTGACATGGTATAGTAATAATAGGCAGTAATAGAAGGATTTGTATGTGACATGGTATAGTAATAATAGGCATTAATAGAAGGATTGGCATGTGACATGGTATAGTAATAATAGGCAGTAATAGAAGGATTGGTATGTGACATGGTACAGTAATAATAGGCAGTAATAGAAGGATTGGCATGTGACATGGTATAGTAATAATAGGCATTAATAGAAGGATTGGCATGTGACATGGTATAGTAATAATAGGCAGTAATAGAAGGATTGCCATGTGACATGGTATAGTAATAGGTGTAGTAATAGAAGGATTGGCATGTGACATGGTATAGTAATAATAGGCAGTAATAGAAGGATTGGCATGTGACATGGTACAGTAATAAATAATAGGCAGTAATAGAAGGATTGGTATGTGACATGGTACAGTAATAATAGGCAGTAATAGAAGGATTGGCATGTGACATGGTATAGTAATAATAGGCAGTAATAGAAGGATTGGTATGTGACATGGTATAGTAATAATAGGCATTAATAGAAGGATTGCCATGTGACATGGTATAGTAATAGGTGTAGTAATAGAAGGATTGGCATGTGACATGGTATAGTAATAATAGGCAGTAGTAGAAGGATTGGTATGTGACATGGTATAGTAATAATAGGCATTAATAGAAGGATTGGCATGTGACATGGTATAGTAATAATAGGCAGTAATAGAAGGATTGGCATGTGACATGGTATAGTAATAATAGGTGTAGTAATAGAAGGATTGGCATGTGACATGGTATAGTAATAATAGGTGTAGTAATAGAAGGATTGGTATGTGACATGGTATAGTAATAATAGGCAGTAATAGAAGGATTGGCATGTGACATGGTATAGTAATAATAGGTGTAGTAATAGAAGGATTGGCATGTGACATGGTATAGTAATAATAGGTGTAGTAATAGAAGGATTGGCATGTGACATGGTATAGTAATAATAGGTGTAGTAATAGAAGGATTGGCATGTGACATGGTATAGTAATAATTGGTGTAGTAATAGAAGGATTGGCATGTGACATGGTATAGTAATAATAGGCAGTAATAGAAGGATTGGCATGTGACATGGTATAGTAATAATAGGCATTAATAGAAGGATTGGCATGTGACACGGTATAGTAATAATAGGCATTAATAGAAGGATTGGCATGTGACATGGTATAGTAATAGGTGTAGTAATAGAAGGATTGGCATGTGACATGGTATAGTAATAATAGGCACAGTGATAGAAGGATTGGCATGTGACATGGTATAGTAATAATAGGCACAGTAATAGAAGGATTGGCATGTAACATGGTATAGTAATAATAGGCAGTAATAGAAGGATTGGCATGTGACATGGTATAGTAATAATAGGCACAGTAATAGAAGGATTGGCATGTAACATGGTATAGTAATAATAGGCACAGTAATAGAAGGATTGGTATGTGACATGGTATAGTAATAATAGGCACAGTAATAGAAGGATTGGCATGTGACATGGTATAGTAATAACAGGCACAGTAATAGAAGGATTGGTATGTAACATGGTATAGTAATAATAGGCAGTAATAGAAGGATTGGCATGTGACATGGTATAGTAATAATAGGCACAGTAATAGAAGGATTGGAATGTGACATGGTATAGTAATAATAGGCAGTAATAGAAGGATTGGCATGTGACATGGCATAGCCATTTTAGGCAGTAATAGAAGGATTGGTATGTAACATGGTATAGTAATAATAGGTTTCGTAATAGAAGGATTGGCAAGTGACATGGTATATTAATAATAGAAGGATTGGCATATGACATGGTATAGTAATACTAGAAGGATTGGCATGTGACATGGTATAGAAATGATTGGCATGTGTCATTGGGTCATAATAATATGAATTGTAATAGCAGGATTGCCATGTGCTATGTTTGGAAATGGTGTGTGTGCAGGTGTTGATATTGCAGAGTTATATAGGTACACACCACCGGATGACTCACACTATGAACATCCCACTTACATAACCAGTGATATTGGTTTATTGAGAGATAACAGGTACAGCCGTACTCACTGTTATACACACTGGTAGATGGAGCATTGCTTTAGCAATGAGTGGTTCTATACAGCTCACTTGCCATATACGGTCATAATACAGACAGTCGGGTTGACAGCACTTAAAATGCCACCTCTGAAATCCCGACACCAGTCAGAATCCTGACACCAGCATCCTAACAGTAAGTATTGGGGTCAGGGGAGGGTTAATGTTAGGCACTAGAGGGAGGGTAAGGGTTAGGCACTAGGGGGATGTAGGTTGGGATACTGACCGACAGGTGTCGGTATCTTAAACCTGTCGGGATGCTGGCATCAGGATTCCAACCGCCGGGATCCCGAGTGCTGGCAGCCCATACCAAACCCTTTCTAACAATATGAGGCACTAATAATGGTAACAGAAGGATTATGAAGTGGTAGGAGATAATAAGTATAGGGTTTAGTATAATAATGGGGTCAGATGATCACAGTACCTCACTCAACTTGTTCAGTGGCTGCAAAACATCTTTTTCCATATTCATTTCAAACTCTGCCAAGGACTGTGCCAGTGATCCCTCCACGCAGCAACCCATCTCCAGCGTCCTCCTGCGTAAGCCACAGAGTATTTTCTTATGTATCACATATTCTATCTCTCTATGCCATATACAGTATATCTATATATCTCTCTATGCCACATCTATCTCATATCTACATCCATTTATCTCACATCTATATCCATTTATCTCACGTCTACCTCACATCTATATCTATCTCACATCTATATCCATTTATCTCACATCTATCTCATATCTATATCCATTTATCTCACATCTATATCCATCTCACATCTATCTCATATCTCTATCCATCTCACATCTATATCCATCTATCTCACCTCTACCTCACATCTATATCCATTTATCTCACATCTATCTCATATCTACATCCATTTATCTCACATCTATCTCATATCTATATCTATCTCACATCTATATCCATTTATCTCACATCTACCTCACATCTATATCCATTTATCTCACATCTATATCCATTTATCTCACATCCATTTATCTCACATCTATATCTATCTCTCTAATCTATCTCTATCTCTCTCTAATCTATTTCTATCTCTAATCTATATCTCTATCTCTCTCTAATCTATTTCTATCTATCTCTAATCTATCTCTAATCTATCTGTATCTCTAATCTATCTCTAATCTCTATCTCTCTCTCTCTAATCTATCTCTATCTCTAATCTATCTCTATCTCTAATCTATCTCTATCTCTCTCTAATCTATTTCTAATTCTAATCTATCTCTAATCTATCTGTATCTCTAATCTATCTCTATCTCTCTCTATCTCTAATCTATCTGTATCTCTAATCTATCTGTATCTCTAATCTATCTGTATCTCTCTCTAATCTATTTCTATCTCTAATCTATATCTCTATCTCTCATCTATCTGTATCTCTAATCTATCTCTAATCTATCTCTAATCTATCTCTAATCTATCTATCTCTAATCTATCTATCTCTAATCTATCTCTAATCTATCTCTAATCTATCTCTAATCTCTATCTCTAATCTCTATCTCTCTCTAATCTATCTCTCTCTCTAATCTATCTCTATCTCTCTCTAATCTATTTCTATATCTAATCTATCTCTAATCTATCTGTATCTCTAATCTATCTCTAATCTATCTCTATCTATCTGTATCTCTAATCTATCTGTATCTCTAATCTATCTGTATCTCTAATCTATTTCTATCTCTAATCTATATCTCTATCTCTCATCTATCTGTATCTCTAATCTATCTCTAATCTATCTCTAATCTATCTCTAATCTATCTGTATCTCTAATCTATCTCTAATCTATCTCTAATCTCTATCTCTCTCTCTCTAATCTATCTCTATCTCTAATCTATCTCTATCTCTAATCTATCTCTATCTCTAATCTATCTCTATCTCTCTCTAATCTATTTCTATATCTAATCTATCTCTAATCTATCTGTATCTCTAATCTATCTCTAATCTATCTGTATCTCTAATCTATCTGTATCTCTAATCTATCTGTATCTCTAATCTATCTCTATCTCTCTCTAATCTATTTCTATCTCTAATCTATATCTCTATCTCTCATCTATCTCTCTCTCTCTCTCTCATCTAACTATCTCTAATCTATCTCTATCTCTCTCTCTCTCTAATCTATCTGTATCTCTAATCTATCTCTAATCTATCTCTAATCTCTCTCTATCTCTCTCTAATCTATCTCTCTCTAATCTATCTGTATCTCTAATCTATCTCTCTATCTCTAATCTATCTGTATCTCTAATCTATCTGTATCTCTAATCTATCTGTATCTCTAATCTATCTCTCTCTAATCTATTTCTATATCTAATCTATCTCTAATCTATCTCTAATCTATCTCTATCTCTCTCTCTCGCTCTCTCTCTCATCTATCTCTCTCTATCTCTAATCTATCTCTAATCTATCTGTATCTCTAATCTATCTGTATCTCTAATCTATCTGTATCTGTAATCTATCTGTAATCTATCTGTAATCTATCTCTATCTCTAATCTATCTCTATCTCTAATCTATCTCTAATCTATCTCTCTCTAATCTATCTCTCTCTAATCTATCTCTCTCTAATCTATCTCTAATCTATCTCTATCTCTCTCTAATCTATTTCTATCTCTAATCTATATCTCTATCTCTCATCTATCTGTATCTCTAATCTATCTCTAATCTATCTCTCTCTAATCTATCTCTATCTCTAATCTCTCTCTAATTTCTATCTCTATCTGTATCTCTAATCTATCTCTATCTCTCTCTAATCTATTTCTATCTCTAATCTATATCTCTATCTCTCATCTATCTGTATCTCTAATCTATCTCTCTCTAATCTATCTCTATCTCTAATCTCTCTCTAATCTATCTGTATCTCTAATCTATCTCTAATCTATCTCTAATCTCTATCTCTCTCTCTCTAATCTATCTCTCTCTCTAATCTATCTCTCTCTCTAATCTATTTCTATCTCTAATCTATATCTCTATCTCTCATCTATCTGTATCTCTAATCTATCTCTATCTCTAATCTATCTCTATCTCTAATCTCTCTCTAATCTATCTGTATCTCTAATCTATCTCTAATCTATCTCTATCTCTAATCTATTTCTATATCTAATCTATCTCTAATCTATCTGTATCTCTAATCTATCTCTAATCTATCTGTATCTCTAATCTATCTGTATCTCTAATCTATCTGTATCTCTAATCTATCTGTATCTCTAATCTATCTCTCTCTAATCTATTTCTATATCTAATCTATCTGTATCTCTAATCTATCTCTAATCTATCTGTATCTCTAATCTATCTGTATCTCTAATCTATCTCTATCTCTAATCTATCTCTATCTCTCTCTAATCTATTTCTATCTCTAATCTATATCTCTAGCTCTCATCTATCTGTATCTCTAATCTATCTCTATCTCTAATCTATCTCTATCTCTAATCTCTCTCTAATCTATCTGTATCTCTAATCTATCTCTATCTCTCTCTAATCTATTTCTATCTCTAATCTATATCTCTAGCTCTCATCTATCTGTATCTCTAATCTATCTCTAATCTATCTCTAATCTATTTCTATCTATCTCTAATCTATCTCTAATCTATCTGTATCTCTAATCTATCTCTAATCTATCTCTAATCTCTATCTCTCTCTCTCTAATCTATCTCTATCTCTCTCTCTCTCTCTCTCATCTAACTCTCTCTCTAATCTATCTCTATCTCTCTCTATCTCTAATCTATCTCTAATCTATCTGTATCTCTAATCTATCTCTAATCTATCTCTATCTCTATCTAATCTATATATCTATCTCTATCTCTAATCTGTCTCTAATCTATCTGTATCTCTAATCTATCTATCTCTAATCTATCTCTATCTCTATCTAATCTATATATCTATCTCTATCTCTAATCTGTCTCTAATCTATCTGTATCTCTAATCTATCTCTATCTCTAATCTATCTCTATCTCTCTCTAATCTATTTCTATCTCTAATCTATATCTCTACCTCTCATCTATCTGTATCTCTAATCTATCTCTATCTCTAATCTATCTCTATCTCTAATCTCTCTCTAATCTATCTGTATCTCTAATCTATCTCTATCTCTCTCTAATCTATTTCTATCTCTAATCTATATCTCTAGCTCTCATCTATCTGTATCTCTAATCTATCTCTAATCTATCTCTAATCTCTATCTCTCTCTCTCTAATCTATCTCTAATCTATCTCTATCTCTAATCTATCTGTATCTCTAATCTATCTGTATCTCTAATCTATCTATCTCTAATCTATCTGTATCTCTAATCTATCTCTATCTCTAATCTATCTCTATCTCTAATCTATCTCTATCTCTCTCTAATCTATTTCTATCTCTAATCTATATCTCTATCTCTCATCTATCTGTATCTCTAATCTATCTCTAATCTATCTCTATCTCTAATCTATCTCTATCTCTAATCTCTCTCTAATCTATCTGTATCTCTAATCTATCTCTAATCTATCTCTATCTCTAATCTATCTCTATCTCTCTCTAATCTATTTCTATCTCTAATCTATATCTCTATCTCTCTCTATCTCTAATCTATCTGTATCTCTAATCTATCTCTAATCTATCTCTATCTCTAATCTATCTCTATCTCTCTAATCTATCTATCTCTAATCTATCTCTATCTCTAATCTATCTCTATCTCTCTCTCTCATCTAACTATCTCTAATCTATCTCTAATCTATCTGTATCTCTAATCTATCTGTAATCTATCTCTATCTCTAATCTATCTCTAATCTATCTCTATCTCTAATCTCTCTCTAATCTATCTCTCTCAAATCTATCTCTATCTCTAATCTATCTCTAATCTATCTGTATCTCTAATCTATCTCTAATCTCTCTCTAATCTATCTCTATCTCTAATCTCTATCTCTAATCTATCTCTATCTCTAATCTATCTCTCTCTAATCTATCTCTATCTCTAATCTATTTCTATCTCTAATCTATCTCTATCTATCTCTAATCTATTTCTATCTCTAATCTATATCTCTAATCTATCTCTATCTCTAATCTATCTCTCTCTAATCTATCTGTATCTCTAATCTATCTCTATCTCTATCTATCTCTAATCTATTTCTATCTCTAATCTCTATCTCTATATCTCTAATCTATCTATCTCTAATCTATATCTATCTCTATTCTATATCTCTAATCTATCTCTATCTCATCTATCTCACATATCTATCTCTCACATATCTATTTTTGATCTATCTCACATCTACAGTCAGGTGCATAAATACTGGGACATTGACAGAATTTTCATATTTTGGCCTCTATTCACCACCACGATGGCTTTGAAATGAAACAAACAAGATGTGCTTTAACTGCAGACTTTCAGATTTAATTTGAGGATAATTACATCCAAATCAGGTGAACGGTGAAGGAATTACAACGGTTTCTATATGTGCCTCCCACTTTTTAAGGGGCCAAAAGTAATGGGACAAACTAAACAATCCTAAATCTAACTTTCACTTTTTAATACTTTGTTGCAAATCCTTTGCAGGCAATTACAGCCTGAAGTCTGGAACGCATAGACATCACCAGACGCTGGGTTTCATCCCTGGTGATGCTCTGCCAGGCCTCTATTGCAAATGTCTTCAGTTCCTGCTTGTTCTTGGGGCATTTTCCCTTCCGTTTTGTCTTCATCAAGTGAAATGCATGCTCAATCGGATTCAGGTCAGGGGATTGACTTGGCCATTGCATAACATTCCACTTTTTAGCCTTAAAAAAACTCTTTGGTTGCTTTTGCAGTATGCTTCGTGTCATTGTCCATCTGCACTGTGAAGCGCCGTCCAATGAGTTCTGAAGCATTTGACTGAATATGAGCATATAATATTGCCCTAAATACTTCAGAATTCATTTTGCTGCTTTTGTCAGTCACATCATCAATAAATACAAGGGAACCAGTTCCATTGGCAGCCATACATGCCCACGCCATGACACTACCACCACCATGCTTCACTGATGAGGTGGTATGTTTTGGATCATGAGCAGTTCCTTTCCATCTCCATACTCTTCTCTTCCCATCACTCTGGTACAAGTTGATCTTTGCTCATCTGTCCATAGGATGTTGTTCCAGAACTGTAATGGCTTTTCTAGATGTTGTTTGGCAAACTCAAATCTGGTCTTCCTCACCAATGGTTTACATCTTGTGGTGAACCCTCTATATTCACTCTTGTGAAGTCTTCTCTTGATTGTTGACTTTGACACATATACATCTACCTCCTGGAGAGTGTTCTTGATTTGGCCAACTGTTGTGAAGGGGTTTTTCTTCACCAGGGAAATAATTCTTCTGTCATCCATCACAGTTGTTTTCCATGGTCTTCCGGGTCTTTTGGTGTTGCGGAGCTCTCCGATGCGTTCTTTCTTTTTATGAATGTTCCAAACAGTTGATCAGGCCACACCTAATGTTTTTGCTATCTCTCTGATGGGTTTGGTTTGATGTTTCAGCCTAATGATGGCTTGCTTCACTGATTGTGACAGCTCTTTGGATCTCATATTGAGAGTCGACAGCAACTGATTCCAAATGCAAATGTCACACCTAGAATCAACTCCAGACCTTTTACCTGCTTAATTGATAATGAAATAACGAGGGAATAGCCCACACCTGTCCATGAAATAGCTTTTGAGTTGATAGTCCCATTACTTTTGGCCCCTTAAAAAGTGGGAGGCACATATAGAAACAGTTGTAATTCCTACACCGTTCACCTGATTTGGACATAATTACCCTCAAATTAAATCTGAAAGTCTGCAGGTAAATCACATCTTGTTTGTTTCATTTCAAAGCCATTGTGGTGGTGACTAGAGGCCCAAATATGAAAATTCTGTCAATGTCCCAATATTTATGCAGCTGACTGTATATCTATCTATTTATCTCATCTATCTACAGTATCTCTCATATCTATTTATATTTCTATCTCAAATCTCTCTATATGTATCATATCTATCTATCTCATATCTATGTCCGCCTGGTTCGGATAAGTAGTTTTATTATTTTAACAAGACCCTGGATGCTACAGAGACCAGTGCCAGGATCTAGGTGTGTATACTCTTTTTTTTTTTTTTTTTTTCAGCTCCTGCCATGGATTCTACTTGGAGATGGGGACAGAAACATCTAGAAGCAGGTAAATATGTGTGAGTGGGTAGGTGTATGGAATAAAGTTTTACTAGGCACGGTGTGTGTGTGTGTGTGGTGTATTTATTTAACTATTTATTTCACAGTGGGGGTACGGGTACCAGCCACCTGCTGGCACTTGTAGTTCCACAAGTGCAAAAGGGCAGACATGCAGGCACCTGTAGTTCCACTGTAAAATACAATAGTTTACTTATATTTAACACTTTATTACCCCCGTACCCACAGCCAGAGGTGCAAGGAAGAGCCCCGGGCTTCAGACCAAGCCCGGGGTTTCGGGTGGGGGGGACCCCTTCTCGGGGGGGTCCCCGCCTCCTCTGAGATCCCCGGCTTGGCCTGAGTGGCCACGGAATCCCGGTAATAGGGTGTCCAGGCTGTGGCATTACAGCCCGGCCAATTTGGGTCCGGTGCTGGTTTTAATTATATGCAATTTTCCCCCCCCCCCTATAATTAAAACCAGGACTTGCCATGCAGCCTGGTACTGATACCTAAATTACAGTGGTACCCTACTCATTTTGCTCCCCGTAATGCTAGGAACCAGGACTAGCTGGCAAGTCCGGGGCTGGTTAGGCTTTTGGGGGGGACCCTATGTAATTTTTTTTTTTTAAATAAAAACCACTTTATATTAAGTACTGTATACAGACAGAAACATGCACAAATCACACTGATCTGTGTATCTTTCTGCCAAACTCGCAGCTCAGGAGGTGGTCTACTTGAAACTTCTATTTCACAGTGAGTTTGCTACAATCTCACACGAGATTTGAAACTCGATTCTTAGTAAATTTGCGAGTTGCTTCTATTTCATGTAAAGTACATCCTAATTTGGCCGATGGTGAGTTTTTTCGAGTTTGCAATCT
Organism: Taudactylus pleione; assembly: GCA_031769625.1. Taxonomy (NCBI): domain Eukaryota; kingdom Metazoa; phylum Chordata; class Amphibia; order Anura; family Myobatrachidae; genus Taudactylus; species Taudactylus pleione. The sequence continues at coordinate 254,315 of JAUIMM010001350.1, read as the reverse complement.
CACATGAGTTTTAACCGTGAAAAGAGAGAACTCGTTTCCAAACTCACTCGAGTTTGTCTTTAGTAAATTTGCGAGATGAACAAAATGCCTGAACTCACGTGAGATTGCAAACTCACCCAAACTCGATTCTAAGTAAATTTACCCCTATGTATCTAACTAAGTGGCTCTTTTGGAGAAGCATCTTTTGTACATAAAATAGGGCAGGTAAAAGCGTACAGGGTTGATGATGATCTTTAGTAACAAAATGCTGGCTCCTCCACAGTGACAGGGAGCCGGGGGCTGCATACTAGCATCACAACGCCGTGCCCGGCTCCAGGACACTGAGGAGAAGCCACATTCACCCAGAGTGATGAAATCGGGTTGTGAAGTGGATTTAAGAAGATATGCAAATGTTGCAGCCGCTGCTTACTTACAAAGATGGCAACATCAGTCGCACATCAGTCGCACCATTGAAGTTCTAAGCAACACTATGGCTGCTCTGAAAGTACCACTGCATATGAGGACACAGTCGCTGGCACGTCTGCGTTTTATTCGCCACTCCCTAATCACCTCCCCAAAACGCTCACTGCCTGTCCCTCGATCTGTCTCCTCCATTGTGGAAAATGCAGATTTTTTCGCAAACTATCATCTACTGCGCATTACATCCAGCCCTGAATCAGACACATCGTGTACAGATTAATCAGTTAAACCACAAAGAAATATTGGGAGATAAACAAATGTCTCCATTTATTTAAGTGCACAATCCACCTTATCAATAGATAAATTAATGGGTCTCCTAACAATAGCTGTGACTCATTCCACTGTGTTTTTCGCATACAGTTATAAATTTGCATTGTGTTTGACAAGGTGGGGATATAACTCTCCCAAGTCTCGAAAAAAGAGGAGGCCTTCCTTTCTCTATTAAACATGGTCTCTACCCAATCCATTCTGAAGATAAATTGCAATTTTTCTTTATACAATATGAAGGTTATGGGAGTGGACTGGTCACATATCTGTCTATCACTAATGCTGGGTAGACACTATACACTTATCTGTCACATATCTGTCTATCACTAATGCTGGGCATACACTATACACTTATCTGTCACATATCTGTCTATCACTAATGCTGGGTATACACTATACACTTATCTGTCACATATCTGTCTATCACTAATGCTGGGTATACACTATACACTTATCTGTCACATATCTGTCTATCACTAATGCTGGGTATACACTATACACTTATCTGTCTATCACTAATGCTGGGTATACACTATACATTTATCTGTCACATAATGTCTATCACTAATGCTGGGCATATACTATACACTTATCTGTCACATATCTGTCTGTCTATCACTAATGCTGGGTATACACTATACATTTATCTGTCACATAATGTCTATCACTAATGCTGGGCATACACTATACACTTATCTGTCACATATCTGTCTGTCACTAATGCTGGGCATACACTATACACTTATCTGTCACATATCTGTCTATCATTAATGCTGGGTATACACTATACACTTATCTGTCACATATCTGTCTATCACTAATGCTGGGCATACACTATACACTTATCTATCACATATCTGTCTGTCTATCACTAATGCTGGGTATACACTATACATTTATCTGTCACATAATGTCTATCACTAATGCAGGGTATACACTATACACTTATCTGTCACATATCTGTCTATCACTAATGCTGGGCATACACTATACACTTATCTGTCACATATCTGTCTATCACTAATGCTGGGCATACACTATACACTTATCTATCACATATCTGTCTGTCTATCACTAATGCTGGGTATACACTATACATTTATCTGTCACATAATGTCTATCACTAATGCAGGGTATACACTATACACTTATCTGTCACATATCTGTCTATCACTAATGCTGGGCATACACTATACACTTATCTGTCACATATCTGTCTATCACTAATGCTGGGCATACACTATACACTTATCTATCACATATCTGTCTGTCTATCACTAATGCTGGGTATACACTATACATTTATCTGTCACATAATGTCTATCACTAATGCAGGGTATACACTATACACTTATCTGTCACATATCTGTCTATCACTAATGCTGGGCATACACTATACAATTATCTGTCACATATCTGTCTGTCTATCACTAATGCTGGGCATACACTATACACTTACCTGTTACATATCTGTCTGTCTATCACTAATGCTGGGAATACACTATACACTTATCTGTCTGTCACTAATGCTGGGAATACACTATACACTTATCTGTCTATCACTAATGCTGGGCATACACTATACACTTATATGTCACATATCTGTATATCACTAATGCTGGGTATACACTATACATTTATCTGTCACATAATGTCTATCACTAATGCTGGGCATACACTATACACTTATCTGTCACATATCTGTCTATCACTAATGCTGGGCATACACTATACACTTATCTGTCACATATCTGTCTGTCACTAATGCTGGGCATACACTATACACTGATCTGTCACATATCTGTCTATCACTAATGCTGGGCATACACTATACACTTATCTGTCACATATCTGTCTATCACTAATGCTGGGCATACACTATACACTTATCTGTCACATATCTATCACTAATGCTGGGCATACACTATACACTTATCTGTCACATATCTGTATATCACTAATGCTGGGTATACACTATACACTTATCTGTCACATATCTGTCTATCACTAATGCTGGGCATACACTATACACTTATCTGTCACATATCTATCACTAATGCTGGGCATACACTATACACTTACCTGTCACATATCTGTCTATCACTAATGCTGGGTATACACTATACACTTATCTCTCACATATCTATCACTAATGCTGGGTATACACTATACACTTATCTGTCACATATCTGTCTATCACTAATGCTGGGTATACACTATACACTGATCTGTCACATATCTGTCTATCACTAATGCTGGGCATACACTATACACTTATCTCTCACATATCTGTCACTAATGCTGGGTATACACTATACACTTATCTGTCTATCACTAATGCTGGGCATACACTATACACTTATCTGTCACATATCTATCACTAATGCTGGGTATACACTATATACTTATATGTCACATATCTGTGTAATCAGTGGATTAAATAGTTAATTTCTACATAGGCATATAAGTAACAAACACATATACCCCTTACTAGGCCTCTTGAGGATTGAAATGAGATTGTCTTATTACAGTTGCTGTTTTTCCATAGAATGGTCAAATGACCTTTTGGGGTCAAATAAGCCATAATTTGAGGGGTCTACTCTACCTGTCATTTCTACTACTATAATTATAATGAGCCATTCATAACCTACATGTTCTTATCAGTTAGCTACATTCCATTGGAATGACCATCATAAGCTGTGTAGAGATGCTAAGCATTATGGGTAATTAACAGTGATGTCCAGACTCTACACACAACGGAGCCTTGAAATAGAGTTCATCTCCAGACATTAGGATACGTCATTACTGTATTCTCTTTGTCTGGTAGTATATCTTAGTGCTTACGGAGCATGTGCAATAGAGATAAGTTTGGTCAATGCTACGCTGGACCAATGAGTGCTTGATACCTAGCACTGTATGTAATTGATATGCGCTTAATATCCGGAAAGCCAACACCCCATTCTAAGGTATATAAACCAGAGGTACACAAAGGACCCTTTAGCTCGTGGTAGATCTGAGACTGCAGTAGGATGCTGCCAATGTATATTATATATATTATCTGGGCGTTGGAAAACGATGGGCTCCCCAGAGAGAAGATGATGAAGTACATCTTATGTTGCTGATGATGAATTACCGGTGTCATCTGAATACATAGAAAAAAGTTGAGTATACTGTATACTTTGTATGTTGTTTGTTTGTTACTTGTAAAGTGTGTTCATTTGTACTCACTCATATTGGTCACATGTGTGTACTATTTCATTTCGATCAGAACGAAACCCACCGTTATGCAATCTGTCTGTCACTAATGCTGGGTATACACTATACACTTATCTGTCACATATCTGTCTGTCACTAATGCTGGGTATACACTATACACTTATATGTCACATATCTGTCCTATCTGGCTGGTTGGAATGAAAACCTGGTAATGTATGGGAGCAAATGACACTCGTCCATTTGCTCAAAAACACTGGAAAATAGCCAAAAAATGGTTGTTAAAACACAATAATGTACCCAATTTGAACATTTTTTTTGTCCTTTTTTCAGTGTTTAAAACTATATGATCGACTGTCATTTGCTCCCATACATTACCAGGTTTTCATTCCAACCAGCCAGATTGGACAGATATCTGACAGAAAATTGTATAGTGTATGCCCAGCTCTACTCAGCTGATACCAGGCAAGAGAGTGGTGCCCTTGGTGCGTCGGACCACAGCTACAGGAGAATTCTGACTTGACTGGCCTGCAGACACGCTTCAGCCAGTAAATCTGCAGTGCTGAGTAGGGTAAGAGGGTTTCAGTACATGATTTGTGACAGACAGCTGTGTTCTCATCCTGTCCCGATAGGACACAAAGAAAGTAGATCTGCAGGAAAAAGTCCCAATTCCAAAACCCTAATCGCTGTGGAAATAGCAATGAGGAAGACAGTCTTCCAGGTTAAGGACTTCTGGTCCTCTGAGTGTAGAGGCGCAAAGAGGGATGTATACTAGACATGCAGCACTCCTTGAAGGAATGTCTGGTGACAGCGGGGGGAATTCAAATGTTCTGCCGGTGGCTTGTTTTTTTTAGACGCTCGACAGAGCAATTCAATTGTTGCTCTGTCGTGGCGCGATAGCCGCCGGTGCCGGCATTTCTGCACACGGTCAGGAGTGCGTGAGCAGAAATGTGACTGAAGCAACCTGTACGGATATGAGGAGGCAGCAGTGAGAGTCCCTATGCTGGGTTGTGATTACACTGTACAGATATGAGGAGGCAGCAGTGGGTGTCCCTATGCTGGGCTGTGATTACACTGTATGGATATGAGGAGGCAGCAGTGAGAGTCCCTATGCTGGGTTGTGATTACACTGTACGGATATGAGGAGGCAGCAGTGGGTGTCCCTATGCTGGGCTGTGATTACACTGTACGGATATGAGGAGGCAGCAGTGAGAGTCCCTATGCTGGGTTGTGATTACACTGTACAGATATGAGGAGGCAGCAGTGGGAGTCCCTATGCTGGGCTGTGATTATACTGTACGGATATGAGAAGGCAGCAGTGGGAGTCCCTATGCTGGGCTGTTATTACACTGTACAGATATGAGGAGGCAGCAGTGTGCGTCCCTGTGCTGGGCTGTGATTACACTGTACGGATGAGAAGGCAGCAGTGGGCGTCCCTATGCTGGGCTGTGATTACACTGTACAGATATGAGAAGGCAGCAGTGGGCGTCCCTATGCTGGGCTGTGATTACACTGTACAGATATGAGGAGACAGCAGTGGGTGTCCCTATGCTGGGCTGTGATTACACTGTACGGATATGAGAAGGCAGCAGTGGGCGTCCCTATGCTGGGCTGTGATTACACTGTACAGATATGAGAAGGCAGCAGTGGGCGTCCCTATGCTGGGCTGTGATTACACTGTACAGATATGAGAAGGCAGCAGTGGGTGTCCCTATGCTGGGCTGTGCTTACACTGTACGGATATGAGGAGGCAGCAGTGGGCGTCCCTATGCTGGGTTGTGATTACACTGTACAGATATGAGAAGGCAGCAGTGGGTGTCCCTATGCTGGGCTGTGATTACACTGTACGGATATGAGAAGGCAGCAGTGGGTGTCCGTATGCTGGGTTGTGATTACACTGTACAGATATGAGGAGGCAGCAGTGGGTGTCCCTATGCTGGGCTGTGATTACACTGTATGGATATGAGAAGGCAGCAGTGGGTGTCCCTATGCTGGGCTGTGATTACACTGTATGTATATGAGGAGGCAGCAGTGGGTGTCCCTATGCTGGGCTGTGATTACACTGCATGTATATGAGAAGGCAGCAGGGGGTGTCCCTATGCTGGGCTGTGATTACACTGTACAGATATGAGAAGGCAGCAGTGGGCGTCCCTATGCTGGGCTGTGATTACACTGTACAGATATGAGAAGGCAGCAGTGGGCGTCCCTATGCTGGGCTGTGATTACACTGTACAGATATGAGAAGGCAGCAGTGGGCGTCCCTATGCTGGGCTGTGATTACACTGTACAGATATGAGAAGGCAGCAGTGGGTGTCCCTATGCTGGGCTGTGCTTACACTGTACGGATATGAGGAGGCAGCAGTGGGCGTCCCTATGCTGGGTTGTGATTACACTGTACAGATATGAGGAGGCAGCAGTGGGTGTCCCTATGCTGGGCTGTGATTACACTGTACGGATATGAGAAGGCAGCAGTGGGTGTCCGTATGCTGGGTTGTGATTACACTGTACAGATATGAGGAGGCAGCAGTGGGTGTCCCTATGCTGGGCTGTGATTACACTGTATGTATATGAGAAGGCAGCAGTGGGCGTCCCTATGCTGGGCTGTGATTACACTGTACGGATGAGAAGGCAGCAGTGGGCGTCCCTATGCTGGGCTGTGCATACACTGTACAGATATGAGAAGGCAGCAGTGGGCGTCCCTATGCTGGGCTGTGATTACACTGTATGGATATGAGAAGGCAGCAGTGGGTGTCCCTATGCTGGGCTGTGCTTACACTGTACAGATATGAGAAGGCAGCAGTGGGCGTCCCTATGCTGGGCTGTGCTTACACTGTACAGATATGAGAAGGCAGCAGTGGGCGTCCCTATGCTGGGCTGTGATTACACTGTATGGATATGAGGAGGCAGCAGTGGGTGTCCCTATGCTGGGCTGTGATTACACTGTATGGATATGAGGAGGCAGCAGTGAGAGTCCCTATGCTGGGCTGTGCATACACTGTACAGATATGAGAAGGCAGCAGTGGGTGTCCCTATGCTGGGCTGTGATTACACTGTAGGGATATGAGGCTGCAGTGAGCGTCCCTATGCTGGGCTGTGGTTACACTGTACAGATATGAGAAGGCAGCAGTGGGTGTCCCTATGCTGGGCTGTGATTACACTGTACAGATATGAGGAGGCAGCAGTGGGTGTCCCTATGCTGGGCTGTGATTACACTGTACAGATATGAGGAGGCAGCAGTGGGCGTCCCTATGCTGGGCTGTTATTACACTGTACGGATATGAGAAGGCAGCAGTGGGTCCCCATGCTGGGCTGTTATTACACTGTACGGATATGAGGAGGCAGCAGTGGGTGTCCCTATGCTGGGCTGTGATTACACTGTACAGATATGAGGAGGCAGCAGTGGGTGTCCCTATGCTGGGTTGTGATTACACTGTACAGATATGAGGAGGCAGCAGTGGGCGTCCCTATGCTGGGCTGTGATTACACTGTATGGATATGAGAAGGCAGCAGTGGGTGTCCCTATGCGGGGCTGTGCTTACACTGTACAGATATGAGAAGGCAGCAGTGGGCGTCCCTATGCTGGGCTGTGATTACACTGTACAGATATGAGGAGGCAGCAGTGGGTGTCCCTATGCTGGGCTGTTATTACACTGTACGGATATGAGGAGGCAGCAGTGGGCATCCCTATGCTGGGCTGTGATTACACTGTACAGATATGAGGAGGCAGCAGTGGCGTCCCTATGCTGGGCTGTGCTTACACTGTACAGATATGAGGAGGCAGCAGTGGCGTCCCTATGCTGGGCTGTGATTACACTGTACAGATATGAGGAGGCAGCAGTGGCGTCCCTATGCTGGGCTGTGATTACACTGTACAGATATGAGGAGGCAGCAGTGGGTGTTACTATGCTCGGGTAAGCTTTGGAACTACTAGCATATGTGTGCAGCTGTGGTCCGTGCAAAATCGCAGCTGCGATCGCATAGCGTCCATCTCTGAATCTGGAGGGGGCAGGAAGGAAGTCGGCAATATGTGTAGGATATGGACTAGTACCAGAAATTATATTATAGTTCTATTGTTCTCCCCATCCCTTGCTTAGATATTCATGTCGGGAAGTAGTTCCTATGTCGCTAGTCATGATTTTCATAGTTAATTTGTGGACAGAATGATGTAGATGGGACAATGTTGATACTGTTGTAATGTTATTTAAAGCATTGTAACAGTTTTGGCATTATAACTTTACACGTGATAATTTACCACAGTGTCTGCATGCTGTCGCTAATATCATACCATCGTTATATTGACTTTTGACGGCATGACTATCATCAATTCCCGTTCATATTAACCATGACTCTCTTTCAAGCAACCATTAAGACATTAGGGGCCTATTCATCATCGATAAATGGCCCGGTAACCATGCGGAAATGCTATTTTAGTTACCGGGCCACCTGATATTCAGCAAAGTTAGCGTGCGAGAACAAGCGCCATCTTCAGACGCCGCTTGTTCTGTGATCCCTGCTCCTTCCTATGGGAAGGAGTTCCCGGAGCTTTTCCTGGGAGCTGCTTTTCGGAGCAGCTGTCCCCGCACCGGAGCAATGATGAATTGCCCCGGTTGGTGTCACGTTTCTCTCGGTGAGTTGGCCTCTGATGATGAATAGGCCCCATAATCATACTTTTTGTCACACGCTTATTAAGGTATTGGTTTTGTCATCATTGGATCCTGAATCCATGGCAGCAGCCTACAGACTAAGATATGCTAAAATAGCTGTCTGTCTGACCATGTGCGTATTTGTGCCATTTCCTGCGTTACACGGTGTTTTTGCATCTGTGCTGCCGCCATCATTATCAGTATATGGATTTGCACCAGCCCCATGTGAGACCCACCTGACACAGGCGTCTGATCACACAACTGAAGCACTGAGGTCACAATGCACTCCTAATGCACGCTAACGACACTCCTAATGCACGCTAACGACACTCCTAATGCACGCTACCGACACTCCTAATGCACGCTACCGACACTCCTAACGCACGCTACCGACGTTCCTAACGCACGCTACCGACACTCCTAACGCACGCTACCGACACTCCTAATGCACGCTACCGACACTCCTAAGGCACGCTACCGACACTCCTAAGGCACGCTACCGACGTTCCTAATGCACGCTAACGACACTCCTATCAGAAACAGCCGGTCCGTGTGTCTTGATACTCACCATCCAGTCACTACCCAGAAACGCCTACTTCACTAGTCTCCATTCACAAAACGCAACATGGGCGCGCCTTCTTGCTATTTTGGATGCCTCATAAGGCGCATGCGCATCGTACAGCACCATGTTTTCTTGTTTAGACGCATGCGCATCGTACAGCACCATGTTTTCTTGTTTAGACGCATGCGCATCGTACAGCACCATGTTTTCTTGTTTAGACGCATGCGCATCGTACAGCACCATGTTTTCTTGTTTAGACGCATGCGCATCATACAGCACCATGTTTTCTTGTTTAGACGCATGCGCATCGTACAGCACCATGTTTTCTTGTTTAGCAATTGGTTGAAAATCAGCAGATGCGTTGGTCTCAGGATTCCCCCCACGTTCTCTATGAGATGTATCTTATTGTCTCACCTCAGACTTGATTCGCTCTCCATATCCTTCATACAGTCAGCCATGGCCAAGGACAGAGACATCAAGGCAAGTTTCTTCTGCAAAGAGAGATCTCTAGTACTCATGTATTCTCATGTACAAGAAATGTATTAACATTAAGGACTTCAACTGGTCATGATTCCAATAACCGTATCATTATCATTCCAGAACTGCTGCAAATCAGAACGTATTACTGAGAAGCAGCTCACCAGCCTCTTGTCCATGTCCGAGCTTGTCTGACCCTGCATACAACCCGCCAGGCGTTTCCCCACAAGATGAGCCACCTTCTTCATGATCTCCACCTGCTGGTCTGCCTTAGAGGATGAAATGAGACAATCGTTCAGGGAAATCATTACTGGGAGAAGTTATGGAATGTTTGGGCCATCAGATTTGTACAACTTGTTATTCAAATAGTGTGCAAGAAACGATACAGCTTCAGTAACAAATAGTGTGCAAGAAACGAATACAGCTTCAGTAACAAATAGTGTGCAAGAAACGAATACAGCTTCAGTAACAAATAGTGTGCAAGAAACGAATACAGCTTCAGTAACAAATAGTGTGCAAGAAACGAATACAGCTTCAGTAACAAATAGTGTGCAAGAAACGAATACAGCTTCAGTAACAAATAGTGTGCAAGAAACGATACAGCTTCAGTAACAAATAGTGTGCAAGAAACGAATACAGCTTCAGTAACAAATAGTGTGCAAGAAACGAATACAGCTTCAGTAACAAATAGTGTGCAAGAAACGAATACAGCTTCAGTAACAAATAGTGTGCAAGAAACGAATACAGCTTCAGTAACAAATAGTGTGCAAGAAACTAATACAGCTTCAGTAACAAATAGTGTGCAAGAAACGATACAGCTTCAGTAACAAATAGTGTGCAAGAAACGAATACAGCTTCAGTAACAAATAGTGTGCAAGAAACGAATACAGCTTCAGTAACAAATAGTGTGCAAGAAACGAATACAGCTTCAGTAACAAATAGTGTGCAAGAAACGAATACAGCTTCAGTAACAAATAGTGTGCAAGAAACGAATACAGCTTCAGTAACAAATAGTGTGCAAGAAACGATACAGCTTCAGTAACAAATGGTGTGCAAGAAACGAATACAGCTTCAGTAACAAATGGTGTGCAAGAAACGATACAGCTTCAGTAACAAATAGTGTGCAAGAAACGATACAGCTTCAGTAACAAATAGTGTGCAAGAAACGAATACAGCTTCAGTAACAAATAGTGTGCAAGAAACGAATACAGCTTCAGTAACAAATAGTGTGCAAGAAACGAATACAGCTTCAGTAACAAATAGTGTGCAAGAAACGAATACAGCTTCAGTAACAAATAGTGTGCAAGAAACGATACAGCTTCAGTAACAAATAGTGTGCAAGAAACGAATACAGCTTCAGTAACAAATAGTGTGCAAGAAACGATACAGCTTCAGTAACAAATAGTGTGCAAGAAACTAATACAGCTTCAGTAACAAATGGTGTGCAAGAAACGAATACAGCTTCAGTAACAAATAGTGTGCAAGAAACGAATACAGCTTCAGTAACAAATGGTGTGCAAGAAACGAATACAGCTTCAGTAACAAATGGTGTGCAAGAAACGAATACAGCTTCAGTAACAAATAGTGTGCAAGAAACGATACAGCTTCAGTAACAAATAGTGTGCAAGAAACGATACAGCTTCAGTAACAAATAGTGTGCAAGAAACGATACAGCTTCAGTAACAAATGGTGTGCAAGAAACGATACAGCTTCAGTAACAAATAGTGTGCAAGAAACGAATACAGCTTCAGTAACAAATAGTGTGCAAGAAATGAATACAGCTTCAGTAACAAATAGTGTGCAAGAAACGATACAGCTTCAGTAACAAATAGTGTGCAAGAAACGAATACAGCTTCAGTAACAAATGGTGTGCAAGAAACGATACAGCTTCAGTAACAAATAGTGTGCAAGAAATGATACAGCTTCAGTAACAAATGGTGTGCAAGAAATGAATACAGCTTCAGTAACAAATGGTGTGCAAGAAACGATACAGCTTCAGTAACAAATGGTGTGCAAGAAATGAATACAGCTTCAGTAACAAATGGTGTGCAAGAAATGAATACAGCTTCAGTAACAAATAGTGTGCAAGAAACGATACAGCTTCAGTAACAAATAGTATCACTTGCACAAACCAGGTGTAAAAAAAACGTATTTACTAAAGATACAAAGGGCCAAATGTAATAGGGTGTCTGTTTTAGTAACAGTACAAACTCGCACTTTCTTGCATTTTTAAAAAGTGCGAGTTTGTACTGAAACTCGCAAATTCAATAGCCTGCGAACTTTTCAGCTCGAGGCTACTGCATTTGCGAGTTTAGGCGAGTTTAGGACTATGTAAACTGACACCTTTTAATGCGAGTAGCAATAAAAGGTGCGAGTTTTAGAGAAGCCATCACAGATCAGTGAGATCCGTGATGGCTTCTGTGTGTGTGTAAAAAACAAACAAACATGCACCCCCTCCCCAAAAGCATAACCAGCCCCGGGCTTTATAAAGCCTGTTCTGGTTCTAAAAATACAGGGGCCAAAATGCGTAGGGGGCCCCTTTATATTAAGAACCAGCACAGGGCTTTGTTGAGCTGGTCCTGGTCGCGACATTGTATCATTGATGTAACCACAAGATTAACCTCAATTAATCTTGCGGCTACGATGTAGCGGTTCCCACCGTAGACTTCAATGGGGATTTCTCACCATACACATCTATGGGAGACACAGGCTGGCCGCATTCAGCTAATCAGGGAGCTGCTCCGACGGAGATGCTCCGTGATTGGCTGGCGGCTCCTTCACTTACGGGGCACACGTGCGCCTCGGTCATTTACACGGAGCAAAGGTATGTGTACACACATACCTTTGCTCAGTCCGGCATGGATCGGGTTTTCTGTGTTTTTATATTTTAACCCCTGGATTGCCTACTTGGAGAAGTGGACGCGATCTACGCATAGGAGAGGTGAGTATGTTTTTTTTTTTTTCGTTTTTTTTTTGGGGGGGGGGGGGGGGTTCTCAACTCCCCAGGGATCCCCGGCCTGGACTGACTAGCGGTCAGGGATAATGCTTTGGCCGGGGAAACCGGTGAAAGGTTTTCCCTGGCTGTGGCATTATCCCCCAGCTAGAAAGAGTTCGGTGCTGGTTCTCGAATTTTCAGGGGACCCCTACTCATTTTGTCCCCTGATTTTCCAGAACCAGGACCAGCTCAAAAAAGCCCTGTGCTGGTTCTTAATATACAGGGGCCCCCTACGCATTTTGGCCCCTGTATTTTTAGAACCAGAACAGGCTTTATAAAGCCCGGGGCTGGTTATGCTATTGGGGAGGGGGTGCACGTCATGGGGAGGCAATAGGGAAGCCGACTGCCTAAATACCAGCAGCCGGCTTCCTGACTGTCTTATACCGGCAAGGGTGAAATGCCGGGCGTCTAGATGTAGACGCCCGCATTTACCCAACGCCGGGAGACCGGCGCCCGGCATTCCCGATCGTAGGGATGCCGGGCGCCGCAAGCAGACAGCAGCGGGGGGGGGGGGGGTTAGGTTTACGGCTCCGGGGGGGGGACTTATTGTTAGCACCCCCCACGGGAGGGTTAGGGTTAGGCTAGCGGGAGGGAGGGTTAGGGTTAGGCACCCCCGGGGGGGACTTAGGGTTAGGCACCCCCCCGGGGGACTTAGATTTAGGCAGCGGGGAAGGGGGTGGTTAGGGTTAGGCACTTGGGGGGGGAAGTTAGGGTTAGGCACCCCTAAAAAGGGTAAGGGTTTGGGGGGTTAGGTTAGGTTAGTGGATACTTACCTATCCACGATCGGGATTTCCAGCGCTGTCGGGCTTCCGCTGCGTCGCACTCGTGCGTGCATGTTTCTGTGTTAATCTGACCTGCTCAGGATGTACTCGCTAGCCTGAAGCAGGTCTATTATTTGGGGACTTTTGGTAATCTTTTTTTTGCGAGTCTGAAACAGACCCTATTACTATTACATTGGGCGAGTTGATTGTTTTGAATGTGAAAATATCTGGATGCGAGTTTGAGAATGGAGAGTTTTAGTAACTCTGAAAAATGCGAGTTTTAGTGAACAGACCCCTATTACATTGTTGGCTAACCTTGACACTCCAGCTGTTGTGGAACTATATATCCCAGCATGCCCTGCCACAGTTTTAGCATGCCCTAATAGCAAAACTGTAGCAGTGCATGCTGGGTTATGTAGTTCCATAACAGCTGGAATGTCAAGGTTAGACAATACTGCCCTATTACATTGGAGAGTTGTGAAAAATTGCGAGTTAAGCACCAAACTCGCAATTTACCAAAACAGACACCCTATTACATTTGGCCCAAAGTGTTAAATCCATTTGGTTCCACTTAAACAATACAAATCAGAAGAAACTGTTTTAAATATATTCTCTATCTGGGTGAATGGAATATCCTCTCTCTCTATCTGGGTGAATGGAATATCCCCTCTCTCTCTCTATCTAGCTGAATGGAATATCCCCTCTCTCTCTGGGTGAATGGAATATCCCCTCTCTATCTCGGTGAATGGAATATCCCCTCTCTCTCTATCTGGCTGAATGGAATATCCCCTCTCTCTCTCTATCTGGGTGAATGGAATATCCCCTCTCTCTCTATCTCTGGGTGAATGGAATATCCCCTCTCTCTCTATCTGGCTGAATGGAATATCCCCTCTCTCTCTCTCTATCTGGGTGAATGGAATATCCCCTCTCTCTCTATCTCTCTCTCTCTGGGTGAATGGAATAATCCCTCTCTCTCTCTCTGGGTGAATGGAATATCACCTCTCTCTCTGTGTGTGAATGGAATATCCCCCCTCTCTCTCTCTCTGGGTAAATGGAATATCCGCTCTCTCTCAATCTGGGTGAATGGAATATCTCCTCTCTCTCTATGTGGGTGAATGGAATATCCCTCTCTCTCTAGGTGATAGGAATATCCTCTCTCTATCTGGGTGAATGGAATATCCTCTCTCTCGATCTCTGGGTGAATAGAATATCCCACCTCTCTCTAGCTGGGTGATTGGAATATCCCCTCACTCTCTATGTGGGTGAATGGAATCTCCCCTCTCTCTCTAGCTGGGTGAATGGAATATCCCCTCACTCTCTATATGGGTGAATGGCATATCCTCTCTCTCTCGCTCTCTGTATGAATGGAATATCCCCTCTCTCTCTAGGTGAATGGAATAATCTCTCGCTCTCTCTCTGGGTGAATGGAATATCCCCTCACTCTCTATCTGGGTGAATGGAATATCCCCTCACTCTCTATCTGGGTGAATGGAATATCCCCTCACTCTCTATCTGGGTGAATGGAATATCCCCTCACTCTCTATCTGGGTGAATGGAATATCCCCTCACTCTCTATCTGGGTGAATGGAATATCCCCTCACTCTCTATCTGGGTGAATGGAATATCCCCTCACTCTCTATCTGGGTGAATGGAATATCCCCTCACTCTCTATCTGGGTGAATGGAATATCCCCTCACTCTCTATCTGGGTGAATGGAATATCACCTCTCTCTATAAGGTGAATGGAATATCCCCTCTCTCTCTCTCTCTCTCTCTGGGTGAATGGAACATCCCCTCTCTCTCTCTCTCTCTCTGGGTGAATGGAATATCCCCTCTCTCTCTATCTGGGTCAATGGAATATCCCCTCTCTCTATCTGGGTGGATGGAATGTCCCCTCACTCTCTGGGTGAAAGGAATATCCTCTCTCTCTCTCTATCTGGGTGAATGGAATATCCTCTCTCTCTCTCGTGAATGGAATATCCACTCTCTCGCTCTTTGGTTGAATAGAATATCCCCTCTCTCTCTATCTGGGTGAATGGAATATCCCCTCTCTCTCTCTACCGGGTGAATGGAATATCCCCTCTCTCTCGATCTGGGTGAAAGGAATATCCCCTCTCTCTCTCTACCTGGGTGAATGGAATATCCCCCCCTTCTCTCTCTCTCTCTCTGGGTGAAAGGAATATCCCTCTCTCTCTATCTGGCTGAATGGAATATCCCCTGTCTCTCTATCTGGGTGAATGGAATATCCCCTCTCTCTCTATCTGGCTGAATGGAATATCCCCTGTCTCTCTATCTGGGTGAATGGAATATCCCCTCTCTCTCTATCTGGCTGAATGGAATATCCCCTCTCTCTCAGCGGTTTTCAACCGGTGTGCCGCGGCACACTAGTGTGCCGTGGCCGGTTGTGAAGTGTGCCGCGGGGCTGTCAGAGCCACCGGGCACATTTTACTGTACTTCAGCATCCCGGGCTGCTGAGCTCCTCTGGGAGACTCAGGCACGACCGGGTAGTGACCTGCAAAGATGCGGCGGCGTGACATCACAGGTCACGCACGCCGCGTTGTCCACTGCCCTCCAGCCCGCTCTGCCAGCCAACGCCCTGCACCAATCAGCCAGCCCGCACTCTGTCCAGGCAGGCTCTGCAGCCTGCCTGGAAGCCCGCCCGCACGCGATCCTGCTGCAGTGTGAGTGACAAGGGGGGAAGAAATGTGGGTTTTGTGGGGCCAGACATTTTTTTCTTCTTCGTGGGTACCAGCCATAGTTTATTTTTTCATGGGAACCAGTCATGTCATTTTTTTTTAGTGAGAACCAGCCATATGTTATCCAGCCATATATTTGCCTATTTAGTGGGGAACAATGTGTTTTGTTTCGTTTTTTGTTTCTGTGGGGCCAGCCATAGGTGTCTTTTTCTGTGGGGAGCAATTCTGTGGGGCACAATGTGGTATGGTTGTTTTTTTTTGTGGGGAGCAATGTGGTTTTTTTTTTCTGTTAGGCAAGCCAATGGGATTGTTTTATTCTTGTGGGGGATAATGTAGTGTGTTTTTTATTCTTGTGGGGGATAATGTAGTGTGTTTTTTATTCTTGTGGGGGCCAATGTAGTGTGTTTTGTTCCTGTGGGAACTAATGTAGTGTATTCTTTCATAGTCCGCGCACACCGCATCGCCGGATAGTGTGCCTTGGCAATTTTAAAATCTTGTGTAGTGTGCCGCGAGTTAAAAAAGGTTGAAAATCACTGCTCTATCTGGGTGAATGGAATATCCCCTCTCTCTCTCTATCTGGGTGAATGGAATATCCCCTCTCTCTCTCTATCTGGGTGTATGGAATAATCCCTCTCTCTCTCTTTCTGGGTGAATGGAATATCCCCTCTCTCTCTATCTATCTCGGTGAATGGAATATCCTCTCTCTCTCTCTATCTGGGTGAATGGAATATCCCCTCTCTCTCTCTCTATCTCGGTGAATGGAATATCCCCTCTCTCTGGGTGAATGGAAAATCCCCTCTCTCTCTCTGGGTGAATGGAATATCCCCTCTCTTTCTCTGAGGGAATGGAATATCCCCCCTCTCTCTCTGAGGGAATGGAATATCCCCCCTCTCTCTGGGTGAATGGAAAAATCCATCTCTCTCTCTCTATCAGGGTGAATGGAATATCCTCTCTCTCTATCTCGGTGAATGGAATATCCCCTCTCTCTCTCTACCTGGGTGAATGGAACATCCCCTCTCTCTCTATCTGGGTGAATGGAACATCCCCTCTCTCTCTATCTGGGTGAATGGAATGTCCCCTCTCTCTCTATCTGAGTGAATGGAATAATTCCTCTCTCTATCTGGGTGAATGGAATATCCTCTCTCTCTCTATATGGGTGAATGGAATATTCTCTCTCTCTCGTGAATGTTATATCCTCTCTCTCTCTCTATCTCTCTCGCTCTCTGGGTGAATAGAATATCCCCCCCCCTCTCTATCTGGGAGAATGGAATATCCCCCCTCTCTCTCTCTGGGTGAATGGAATATCCCCTCTCTCTCTCTCTCTCTCTCTCTCTCGTGAATGGAATATCCTCTCTCTCACTCTTTGGTTGAATAGAATATCCCCTCTCTCTCTATCTGGGTGAATGGAATATCCCCTCTCTCTCTCTATCTGGGTGAATGGAATATCCTCTCTCTCTCTCTATCTGGGTGAATGGAATATCCTCTCTCTCTCTATCTGGGTGAATGGAATACCCCTCTCTCTCTATCTGGGTCAATGGAATATCCCGTCTCTCTCTATCTGGATGAATGGAATACCCCTCTCTCTCTCTCTCTCTCTCTATCTGGGTGAATGGAATATCCCCTCTCTCTCTCTATCTGGGTGAATGTAATATCCCCTCTCTCTCTATCTGGGTCAATGGAATATCCCCTGACTCTCTCTCTCTCTATCTGGGTGAATGGAATGTCCCCTCTCTCTCTATATCGGTGAATAGAATGTCCCCTCTCTCTCTAGCTGGGTGAATGGAATATCCCCTCTCTCTCTATCTGGGTCAATGGAATATCCCCTGACTCTCTCTCTCTCTCTATCTGGGTGGATGGAATGTCCCCTCACTCTCTGGGTGAAAGGAATATCCTCTCTCTCTCTCTATCTGGGTGAATGGAATATCCTCTCTCTCTCTCGTGAATGGAATATCCACTCTCTCGCTCTTTGGTTGAATAGAATATCCCCTCTCTCTCTATCTGGGTGAAGGGAATATCCCCTCTCTCTCTCTACCGGGTGAATGGAATATCCCCTCTCTCTCGATCTGGGTGAAAGGAATATCCCCTCTCTCTCTCTACCTGGGTGAATGGAATATCCCCCCCTTCTCTCTCTCTCTCTCTCTCTCTGGGTGAATGGAATATCCCTCTCTCTCTATCTGGCTGAATGGAATATCCCCTGTCTCTCTATCTGGGTGAATGGAATATCCCCTCTCTCTCTAACTGGCTGAATGGAATATCCCCTGTCTCTCTATCTGGGTGAATGGAATATCCCCTCTCTCTCTATCTGGCTGAATGGAATATCCCCTCTCTCTCTCTATCTCTCTCTCTCTGGGTGAATGGAATAATCCCTCTCTCTCTCTCTGGGTGAATGGAATATCCCCTCTCTCTCTCTATCTGGGTGAATGGAATATCCTCTCTCTCTCTCTATCTCTATCTCGGTGAATAGAATATCCCCTCTCTCTCTATCTGGGTGAATGGAATATCCCCTCTCTCTATCTGGGTGAATGGAATATCCTCTCTCTCTCTATCTGGGTGAATGGAATACCCTCTCTCTCTATCTGGGTAAATGGAATATCCCGTCTCTCTCTATCTGGGTGAATGGAATACCCCTCTCTCTCTCTCTCTCTCTATCTGGGTGAATGGAATATCCCCTCTCTCTCTCAATCTGGGTGAATGGAATATCCTCTCTCTCTCTCTATCTGGGTGAATGTAATATCCCCTCTCTCTCTATCTGGGTCAATGGAATATCCCCTGACTCTCTCTCTCTCTATCTGGGTGAATGGAATGTCCCCTCTCTCTCTATACCGGTGAATAGAATGTCCCCTCTCTCTCTAGCTGGGTGAATGGAATATCCCCTCTCTCTCTATCTGGGTCAATGGAATATCCCCTCTCTCTATCTGGGTGGATGGAATATCCTCTCTCTCTCTATCTGGGTGAATGGAATACCCTCTCTCTCTATCTGGGTAAATGGAATATCCCGTCTCTCTCTATCTGGGTGAATGGAATACCCCTCTCTCTCTCTCTCTCTCTATCTGGGTGAATGGAATATCCCCTCTCTCTCTCTATCTGGGTGAATGGAATATCCTCTCTCTCTCTCTATCTGGGTGAATGTAATATCCCCTCTCTCTCTATCTGGGTCAATGGAATATCCCCTGACTCTCTCTCTCTCTATCTGGGTGAATGGAATGTCCCCTCTCTCTCTATACCGGTGAATAGAATGTCCCCTCTCTCTCTAGCTGGGTGAATGGAATATCCCCTCTCTCTCTATCTGGGTCAATGGAATATCCCCTCTCTCTATCTGGGTGGATGGAATGTCCCCTCACTCTCTGGGTGAAAGGAATATCCTCTCTCTCTCTCTATCTGGGTGAATGGAATATCCTCTCTCTCTCTCGTGAATGGAATATCCACTCTCTCGCTCTTTGGTTGAATAGAATATCCCCTCTCTCTCTATCTGGGTGAATGGAATATCCCCTCTCTCTCTCTACCGGGTGAATGGAATATCCCCTCTCTCTCGATCTGGGTGAAAGGAATATCCCCTCTCTCTCTCTACCTGGGTGAATGGAATATCCCCCCCTTCTCTCTCTCTCTCTCTGGGTGAAAGGAATATCCCTCTCTCTCTATCTGGCTGAATGGAATATCCCCTGTCTCTCTATCTGGGTGAATGGAATATCCCCTCTCTCTCTATCTGGCTGAATGGAATATCCCCTGTCTCTCTATCTGGGTGAATGGAATATCCCCTCTCTCTCTATCTGGCTGAATGGAATATCCCCTCTCTCTCTATCTCTCTCTGGGTGAATGGAATAATCCCTCTCTCTCTATCTGGGTGAATGGAATATCCTCTCTCTCTCTCTATCTGGGTGAATAGAATATCCCCTCTCTCTCTCTATCTGGGTGAATGGAATATCCTCTCTCTCTCTATCTGGGTGAATGGAATACCCCTCTCTCTCTCTCTCTCTCTATCTGGGTGAATGGAATATCCTCTCTCTCTCTCTATCTGGGTAAATGGAATATCCCGTCTCTCTCTATCTGGGTGAATGGAATACCCCTCTCTCTCTCTCTCTCTCTCTATCTGGGTGAATGGAATATCCCCTCTCTCTCTCTATCTGGGTGAATGGAATATCCTCTCTCTCTCTCTATCTGGGTGAATGTAATATCCCCTCTCTCTCTATCTGGGTCAATGGAATATCCCCATACTCTCTCTCTCTATCTGGGTGAATGGAATGTCCCCTCTCTCTATATATCGGTGAATAGAATGTCCCCTCTCTCTCTAGCTGGGTGAATGGAATATCCCCTCTCTCTCTATCTGGGTCAATGGAATATCCCCTGACTCTCTCTCTCTCTCTCTCTATC
Organism: Taudactylus pleione; assembly: GCA_031769625.1. Taxonomy (NCBI): domain Eukaryota; kingdom Metazoa; phylum Chordata; class Amphibia; order Anura; family Myobatrachidae; genus Taudactylus; species Taudactylus pleione. The sequence goes on along the minus strand of JAUIMM010001350.1, from coordinate 233,875 downwards.
TGGGTGGATGGAATGTCCCCTCACTTTCTGGGTGAAAGGAATATCCTCTCTCTCTCTCTATCTGGGTGAATGGAATATCCTCTCTCTCTCTCGTGAATGGAATATCCACTCTCTCGCTCTTTGGTTGAATAGAATATCCCCTCTCTCTCTATCTGGGTGAATGGAATATCCCCTCTCTCTCTCTACCGGGTGAATGGAATATCCCCTCTCTCTCGATCTGGGTGAAAGGAATATCCCCTCTCTCTCTCTATCTGGGTGAATGGAATATCTCCTCTGTCTCTCTAGGTGAATGGAATATCCCCTCTCTCTCTCTGGGTGAATGGAATATCCCCTCTCTCTCTCTCTGGGTGAATGGAATATCCCCTCTCTCTCTCTGGGTGAATGGAATATCCTCTCTCTCTCTCTGGGTGAATGGAATATCCCCTCTCTCTATATGGGTGAATGGAATATCCACCCTCTCTCTCTCTCTGAGTGAATGGAATATCCCCTCACTCTCTATCTGGGTGAATGGAATATCCCCCCTCTCTCTCTGTCTCTCTGTCTGGGTGAAAAGAATATCCCCTCTCTCTATCTCTTTCTCTGTCTGGGTGAATGGAATATCCCCTCTCTCTCTATCTGGGTGAATGGAACACCCCCTCTCTCTCTATCTGGGTGAATGGAATATCCCTTCTCTCTCTGGGTGAATGGAATATCCCCTCTCTCTCTCTATCTCGGTGAATGGAACATCCCCTCTCTCTCTATCTGGGTGAATGGAATATCCCCTCTACCTCTATCTGGGTGAATGGAATATCCCCTCTCTCTCTGGGTGAACTGAATATCCCCTCTCCCTCTCTGGGTGAATGGAATATCCCCTCTCTCTCTCTCTCTCTCTGGGTGAATGGAATATCCCATCTCTCTCTCTATCTGGGTGAATGGAATAATCCCTCTCTCTCTATCTGGGTGAATGGAATATCCTCTCTCTCTATCTCTGTGAATGGGATATCCCCTCTCTCTCTCTATCTGGGTGAATGGAATATCCTCTCTCTTTATCTCGGTGAATGGAATATCCCCGCTCTCTCTCTATATGGGTGAATGGAATATCCTCTCTCTCTATCTGGGTGAATGGAATATCCCTCTCTCTCTACCTTGGTGAATGGAATATCCCCTCTCTCTCTATCTGGGTGAATGGAATGTCCCCTCTCTCTCTATATTGGTGAATGGATTATCCTCTCTCTCTCGCTCTCTAGGTGAATGGAATATCCCCTCTCTCTCTGGATAAATGGAATATCCCCTCTCTCTCTCTATCTGGGTGAATGGAATAATCCCTCTCTCTCTATCTGGGTGAATGGAATATCACCTCTCTCTCTGTGTGTGAATGGAATATCCCCCCTCTCTCTCTCTCTGGGTGAATGGAATATCCCCTCTATCTCTGGGTAAATGGAATATCCCCTCTCTCTCTCTATCTGGGTGAATGGAATATCCCCCCTCTCTCTCTCTCTGGGTGAATGGAATATCACCTCTCTCTCTGGGTCAATGAAATATCCCCTCTCTCTCTGGGTGAATGGAATATCCCTCTCTCTCTATCTTGGTGAATGGAATATCCCCTCTCTCTCTATCTGGGTGAATGGAATATCCCCTCTCTCTCTCGTGAATGGAATATCCACTCTCTCGCTCTTTGGTTGAATAGAATATCCCCTCTCTCTCTATCTGGGTGAATGGAATATCCCCTCTCTCTCTCTACCGGGTGAATGGAATATCCCCTCTCTCTCGATCTGGGTGAATGGAATATCCCCTCTCTCTCTCTACCTGGGTGAATGGAATATCCCCCCCCTCTCTCTCTCTCTCTGGGTGAATGGAATATCCCTCTCTCTCTATCTGGGAGAATGGAATATCCCCTCTCTCTCTATCTGGGTGAATGGAATATCCCCTCTGTCTCTCTGGGTGAATGGAATATCCCCTCTCTCTCTCTCTGGGTGAATGGAATATCCCCCCCTCTCTCTCTCTCTCTGGGTGAATGGAATATATCCCTCTCTCTCTATCTGGCTGAATGGAATATCCCCTCTCTCTCTATCTGGGTGAATGGAATATCCCCTCTCTCTCTATCTGGGAGAATGGAATATCCCCTCTCTCTCTATCTGGGAGAATGGAATATCCCCTCTCTCTCTATCTGGGTGAATGGAATATCCCCTCTGTCTCTCTGGGTGAATGGAATATCCCCTCTCTCTCTCTCTCTGGGTGAATGGAATATCCTCTCTCTCTCTCTGGGTGAATGGAATATCCTCTCTCTCTCTCTCTCTATCTGGGCGGATGGAATGTCCTCTTTCTCTTTAGCTGGGTGAATGGAATATCCCCTCACTCTCTATATGGGTGAATGGAATATCCTCTCTCTCTCGCTCCCTAGGTGAATGGAATATCCTCTCTCTCTCGCTCTCTAGGTGAATGGAATATCCCCTCTCTCTCTATCTGGGTGAATGGAATATCCCTTCTCTCTCTCGTGAATGGAATATCCACTCTCTCGCTCTTTGGTTGAATAGAATATCCCCTCTCTCTCTATCTGGGTGAATGGAATATCCCCTCTCTCTCTCTACCGGGTGAATGGAATATCCCCTCTCTCTCTACCTGGGTGAATGGAATATCCCCCCCCTCTCTCTCTCTCTCTCTCTGGGTGAATGGAATATCCCTCTCTCTCTATCTGGCTGAATGGAATATCCCCTCTCTCTCTATCTGGGAGAATGGAATATCCCCTCTCTCTGTCTATCTGGGAGAATGGAATATCCCCTCTCTCTGTCTATCTGGGAGAATGGAATATCCCCTCTCTCTCTATCTGGGTGAATGGAATATCCCCTCTCTCTCTATCTGGGTGAATGGAATATCCCCTCTCTGTCTCTCTAGGTGAATGGAATATCCCCTCTCTCTCTCTCTGGGTGAATGGAATATCCCCCCCCTCTCTCTCTCTCTCTGGGTGAATGGAATATCCCTCTCTCTCTATCTGGCTGAATGGAATATCCCCTCTCTCTCTATCTGGGTGAATGGAATATCCCCTCTCTCTATCTATCTGGGAGAATGGAATATCCCCTCTCTCTATCTATCTGGGAGAATGGAATATCCCCTCTCTCTCTATCTGGGTGAATGGAATATCCCCTCTCTCTCTCTGGGTGAATGGAATATCCCCTCTCTCTCTCTGGGTGAATGGAATATCCCCTCTCTGTCTCTCTAGGTGAATTGAATATCCCCTCTCTCTCTCTCTCTGGGTGAATGGAATATCCTCTCTCTCTCTCTGGGTGAATGGAATATCCCCTCTCTCTCTCTACCGGGTGAATGGAATATCCCCTCTCTCTCGATCTGGGTGAATGGAATATCCCCTCTCTCTCTCTACCTGGGTGAATGGAATATCCCCCCCCTCTCTCTCTCTCTCTGGGTGAATGGAATATCCCTCTCTCTCTATCTGGCTGAATGGAATATCCCCTCTCTCTCTATCTGGGTGAATGGAATATCCCCTCTCTCTGTCTATCTGGGAGAATGGAATATCCCCTCTCTCTCTATCTGGGTGAATGGAATATCCCCTCTCTCTCTATCTGGGTGAATGGAATATCCCCTCTCTCTCTCTCTGGGTGGGTGAATGGAATATCCCCCCCCTCTCTCTCTCTCTCTGGGTGAATGGAATATCCCTCTCTCTCTATCTGGCTGAATGGAATATCCCCTCTCTCTCTATCTGGGAGAATGGAATATCCCCTCTCTCTCTATCTGGGTGAATGGAATATCCCCTCTGTCTCTCTGGGTGAATGGAATATCCCCTCTCTGTCTCTCTAGGTGAATGGAATATCCCCTCTCTCTCTCTCTCTGGGTGAATGGAATATCCTCTCTCTCTCTCTCTATCTGGGCGGATGGAATGTCCTCTTTCTCTTTAGCTGGGTGAATGGAATATCCCCTCACTCTCTATATGGGTGAATGGAATATCTTCTCTCTCTCGCTCTCTAGGTGAATGGAATATCCTCTCTCTCTCGCTCTCTAGGTGAATGGAATATCCCCTCTGTCTCTCTGGGTGAATGGAATATCCCCTCTCTGTCTCTCTAGGTGAATGGAATATCCCCTCTCTCTCTCTCTGGGTGAATGGAATATCCTCTCTCTCTCTCTGGGTGAATGGAATATCCTCTCTCTCTCTCTATCTGGGCGGATGGAATGTCCTCTTTCTCTTTAGCTGGGTGAATGGAATATCCCCTCACTCTCTATATGGGTGAATGGAATATCCTCTCTCTCTCGCTCTCTAGGTGAATGGAATATCCTCTCTCTCTCGCTCTCTAGGTGAATGGAATATCCTCTCTCTCTCTCTATCTTGGTGATCAGACAGATGTGTGTGAGAATAAGAGGCGTATATCAGACTGATGTGTGAGAATAAGAGGCGTATATCAGACAGATGTGTGTGAGAATAAGAGGCGTATATCAGACTGATGTGTGACAATAAGAGGCGTATATCAGACTGATGTGTGTGAGAATAAGAGGCGTATATCAGACTGATGTGTGTGAGAATAAGAGGCGTATATCAGACTGATGTGTGAGAATAAGAGGCGTATATCAGACTGATGTGTGAGAATAAGAGGCGTATATCAGACTGATGTGTGTGAGAATAAGAGGCGTATATCAGACAGATGTGTGTGAGAATAAGAGGCGTATATCAGACTGATGTGTGAGAATAAGAGGCGTATATCAGACTGATGTGTGTGAGAATAAGAGGCGTATATCAGACAGATGTGTGTGAGAATAAGAGGCGTATATCAGACAGATGTGTGTGAGAATAAGAGGCGTATATCAGACTGATGTGTGTGAGAATAAGAGGCGTATATCAGACTGATGTGTGTGAGAATAAGAGGCGTATATCAGACTGATGTGTGTGAGAATAAGAGGCGTATATCAGACTGATGTGTGTGAGAATAAGAGGCGTATATCAGACTGATGTGTGTGAATAAGAGGCGTATATCAGACAGATGTGTGAGAATAAGAGGCGTATATCAGACAGATGTGTGTGAGAATAAGAGGCGTATATCAGACAGATGTGTGAGAATAAGAGGCGTATATCAGACTGATGTGTGAGAATAAGGGGCGTATATCAGACTGATGTGTGTGAGAATAAGAGGCGTATATCAGACAGATGTGTGTGAGAATAAGAGGCGTATATCAGACTGATGTGTGTGAGAATAAGAGGCGTATATCAGACTGATGTGTGAGAATAAGAGGCGTATATCAGACTGATGTGTGTGAGAATAAGAGGCGTATATCAGACAGATGTGTGTGAGAATAAGAGGCGTATATCAGACTGATGTGTGAGAATAAGAGGCGTATATCAGACTGATGTGTGAGAATAAGAGGCGTATATCAGACAGATGTGTGTGAGAATAAGAGGCGTATATCAGACTGATGTGTGAGAATAAGAGGCGTATATCAGACTGATGTGTGTGAGAATAAGAGGCGTATATCAGACTGATGTGTGAGAATAAGAGGCGTATAGCAGACTGATGTGTGTGAGAATAAGAGGCGTATATCAGACAGATGTGTGTGAGAATAAGAGGCGTATATCAGACAGATGTGTGTGAGAATAAGAGGCGTATATCAGACTGATGTGTGAGAATAAGAGGCGTATATCAGACTGATGTGTGTGAATAAGAGGCGTATATCAGACTGATGTGTGAGAATAAGAGGCGTATATCAGACTGATGTGTGAGAATAAGAGGCGTATATCAGACTGATGTGTGAGAATAAGAGGCGTATATCAGACAGATGTGTGTGAGAATAAGAGGCGTATATCAGACTGATGTGTGAGAATAAGAGGCGTATATCAGACTGATGTGTGTGAGAATAAGAGGCGTATAGCAGACTGATGTGTGTGAGAATAAGAGGCGTATATCAGACAGATGTGTGTGAGAATAAGAGGCGTATATCAGACAGATGTGTGTGAGAATAAGAGGCGTATATCAGACTGATGTGTGAGAATAAGAGGCGTATATCAGACTGATGTGTGTGAATAAGGGGCGTATATCAGACTGATGTGTGAGAATAAGAGGCGTATATCAGACTGATGTGTGAGAATAAGAGGCGTATATCAGACTGATGTGTGAGAATAAGAGGCGTATATCAGACTGATGTGTGAGAATAAGAGGCGTATATCAGACTGATGTGTGAGAATAAGAGGCGTATATCAGACAGATGTGTGTGAGAATAAGAGGCGTATATCAGACAGATGTGTGTGAGAATAAGAGGCGTATATCAGACTGATGTGTGAGAATAAGAGGCGTATATCAGACTGATGTGTGAGAATAAGAGGCGTATATCAGACTGATGTGTGTGAATAAGAGGCGTATATCAGACAGATGTGTGAGAATAAGAGGCGTATATCAGACTGATGTGTGTGAATAAGAGGCGTATATCAGACTGATGTGTGTGAGAATAAGAGGCGTATATCAGACAGATGTGTGTGAGAATAAGAGGCGTATATCAGACAGATGTGTGTGAGAATAAGAGGCGTATATCAGACTGATGTGTGAGAATAAGAGGCGTATATCAGACTGATGTGTGTGAGAATAAGAGGCGTATATCAGACTGATGTGTGAGAATAAGAGGCGTATATCAGACTGATGTGTGAGAATAAGAGGCGTATATCAGACTGATGTGTGAGAATAAGAGGCGTATATCAGACTGATGTGTGTGAATAAGAGGCGTATATCAGACTGATGTGTGTGAGAATAAGAGGCGTATATCAGACTGATGTGTGAGAATAAGAGGCGTATATCAGACTGATGTGTGAGAATAAGAGGCGTATATCAGACTGATGTGTGTGAATAAGAGGCGTATATCAGACTGATGTGTGTGAGAATAAGAGGCGTATATCAGACAGATGTGTGTGAGAATAAGAGGCGTATATCAGACAGATGTGTGTGAGAATAAGAGGCGTATATCAGACTGATGTGTGAGAATAAGAGGCGTATATCAGACTGATGTGTGAGAATAAGAGGCGTATATCAGACTGATTTGTGAGAATAAGAGGCGTATATCAGACTGATGTATGGCGGTATAGCTGCGCGAGAGCGCAGCTTAGCGTCCGGGTCTGAATGAGCTCCATAGAGTATAAGCTCTATTTCAGTAGGGACTGAAGTGAATGCTTTTGATGGAATATTTTGTCAATGTGTAATTTGTGCAAGCTGTAAATAAAAGTATAAAATATAGAAATAATAAAGAGTTCATACCAGCAGTAAATCTTCAGTGAGTAAGTCTGTAACATCTTGAGACCTAAATGGAGAATTCAGATTAAATTAACATAAAGCGGGTCATGGGTCACAGCAATAGCCCACGTAAACATACATTCAAGAATGTGATAAAAACAATGGACAATTGTGACAAATAATGTAATACCCTTGGATTACTATAATGGCTCTCATAGCACACTGTGATTTGTACAGTGTTAGGGTTCCCGCTAGACTGTTTTAGCGCCTATTTCTAAAGAGCAAAATGCACCCTGCCCTCCAGCGTGGTGCCCCGCTGAAACAGCCTGCGAGTGCCGTCCTCACCCCCGGATCACAGTGTGCCGCTGGTGGGGGAAACAGCAGTGTAGCATGTGCACAGCATCCATTCACACTGACAGCAGCGTTTGGGGGCAGCCCGGCAAGTCTGTAAGTACCGGGCACGCCCCCAAAAGTGACGAAAAGGGGACGCGTCTCAAAGACATGTCCCTTTTCATTGGCCACTCCCCTTTCTCTAAGTCCGGCGACCTGCCCAGCGCCGGTCCTGGAGTGAACACTACAATGTATACAGCAATCTATTGGGAAAGTTCTACCATATCCAAACTGTATGGGCTGTCCCAGAGCTTTTGGACATGAAACATATACAATCAGGATTGCCTCCAATATACCTATATCCTCTATCATCTGCAGATCAGATCTTCATATGTGTCAGTTCTACTTCAGCACCATACTGTACACAGATACAGTCTCTTCAGGGTATATCCAATCGGGTGCGAGGTAAAAAACCTTGCGCCCAAATTTAGATAGCCGCGGGTATGCACGCTCCCGATACCTGCAGTGTCCAATAAAAAGAGTGGTCGTGGGGTTTTCAACTCTGACTGAAAACCCAGGGACTCCCAGTAGCCTCCACCTTGTCACTGGGGAGGGGTCTGCTGGGAGGCTCCGGGGGCTGCTGGGAGGAGCAAGGGCTGTTGGGAGATGTAGTTCTCCCAGCGCCTGTTACAGGGAGAGGACACAAACCCACCCATACACACTTACAAACACTAGCACACACTGACATACTCGCCCCCTCCTGCAGGACCAGGTCTCGATGCTGGAGGAAGAAGACAGCACTGTGGAAGGTAAGTAATTAGGGGACTAATTAAGCTAATAGGAAACTTCCAATTGCTTAATTAGTCCTCAGCTGAGGTACCGCCGGGGTCCCAAAGCAAGTCCCGCTAATTTTTCCTAACATGAACGATTTTAGGAAAAATCGGACTTGCTCTGGAGATGCGAGGAAACCTCCTGGCACTCAAAATCTACATAACCCTGCACCTGACTGAATAGCTAAAAACTGCACCGGCAGGAAAAATCTCACAGGGGGGATATTTTTGCTATTCTTACGCCCAGTTGAATATGCCCCATTGTGAAGATTTGCAATTAAAACCTCAAAGGACAGCTCTGCCGATAAGAGACGCCCTTTGTTTATGACCTGGGAGTCCTTCTGCGCATGTGCGGTTATCGGCCAGCACATGCGCGAGACGCAGAGGACACTGGGAGGGATCCTACTGTATCCCTCTCATGGAAGTCTCCAGTGAGAAGCTCATAGTCTTCTAGGCATTGACGGTCAGGAAGAAGCTCTGGAAAGTTTTCCTTCTCCTGAGCTTGATGCTTATGGGGAATGTGGGGATATATGGGGCTCATTTACTGGGATGATGTCTGGTTAGATTAAGGCCAACACTTCTTAAGGTGCCCACACACATAGCAATTTTTTTCCCGATCTGGCCGATTCCGACACTTTGGAACGACAGATTGGGTAAAAAAATGCCCAAATCGTGAGTCCCCACTCATGATCACGATGCGATGCACGCCGTCGCAGGTCGCACATCGCATCTTCAGATCTGCCGTGCAGTACGGCAGATCTGACAATCCAGGACACAATGCACTGTTAAAAAGTCTGGCTGCAGGAGATCGTATGAAGATTGGGCACCATATCGTGTGCTGATCGCGTGCTGATCGTGTGCTGAGCTGCTGGGGAGAATTTCAAGGGAAATCAGACACATCGTCGGATCGTAAGTATATCGGTATGTGTGTCGGCACCTTAACTGCTTGGAAGAATGGTGCTTAGGAGGTGCTGGTAATCCATGGTAAGAGTCCAATACTTTCGATTAGATATTTTTAACACTACACAGATATTTCCTCACACATCCAGCCTCAATACACCACATGGTGCAAGATGCCGGCTGCCATTCACCCACCAGCTTCCGTCTGACTCTGCTAGCGCTGGGCAACTTTATTGTTTTTCTTGCACAATAATTCATCTTAGTCACAATGCGATGTAACTCAGACGCACCAGGAGACTGTGACGATTCATTTGATATGCGGCAATTGTATATCTGTGTGACTGATGCCTGATTCAGCAAGGAACGCAAAAGGAGAGAACGCACGCACCCAGCTGCAGTGAGAAAACGCACGGAGACCGCAGCACGAGCCGCAGACGCCCAGCCCCATATTAAGCCGCCCGTCTCCCTTTACTCACAGCCTGATCAGCACTCAAGATAGCGTAAACATCAGTAACATCGAGAACCATCGGACCCATTAGTATAATTGTGGTTGACCTGACCTCGCGCAGGCTCTTGGCAACTTCCTGTGTGCATGGAGTCTCATCACTGTATGCGTCGCCGCACTGGCTTAATTATGGACGCCCCTAAAATGGCGTCCCAACGCACTGGCACGCCTGCGTTCACCCAGCCACCCCCTGTCACCACCCACAAATGGCACTTTCTGTCAATATTGGAAGGGGTCTGCGTACACGCTGCATGTAGTCTGCGTACGCTTACCCGATCACACTGGCTAGTTCGCTAGTGCGTGCGTTCTCTCCTTTGCGCTGCTTGCTGAATCAGGCCCTGATTGTAAATGGAGCACAACATAACTTGGCATTAATAAAATCCATTGCAGCGCTTCCTATATAGAAATACTAAAAAACTGAAGGAAAATAGCGCTCCCTATATCATCTTGTTAGTGTCCGAAAAAGCTGCTGCCAAAAAGGAGAAAGAAATTGTGCAATTACCTCAGAAACTGGGAAATGGCTGATTGGCTGCTCTGATTCCACCACACTAATGATAAATGGCTGATTGGCTGCTCTGATTCCACCACACTAATGATAAATGGCTGATTGGCTGCTCTGATTCCACCACACTAATGATAAATGGCTGATTGGCTGCGCTGATTCCACCACACTTATGATAAATGGCTGATTGACTGTGCTGATTCCACCACACTAATGATAAATGGCTGATTGACTGTGCTGATTCCACCACACTAATGATAAATGGCTGATTGACTGTGCTGATTCCAGCACACTAATGATAAATGGCTGATTGGCTGCGCTGATTCCACCACACTAATGATAAATGGCTGATTGGCTGCGCTGATTCCACCACACTAATGATAAATGGCTGATTGACTGTGCTGATTCCACCACACTAATGATAAATGGCTGATTGGCTGCGCTGATTCCACCACACTTATAATAAATGGCTGATTGGCTGCGCTGATTCCACCACACTAATGATAAATGGCTGATTGGCTGCTCTGATTCCACCACACTTATAATAAATGGCTGATTGGCTGCGCTGATTCCACCACACTAATGATAAATGGCTGATTGGCTGCTCTTATTCCACCACACTTATAATAAATGGCTGATTGGCTGCGCTGATTCCACCACACTAATGATAAATGGCTGATTGGCTGCTCTGATTCCACCACACTAATGATAAATGGCTGATTGGCTGCTCTGATTCCACCCCGCTAATAATAAATGGCTGATTGGCTGCTCTGATTCCACCACACTTATAATAAATGGCTGATTGGCTGCGCTGATTCCACCACACTTATGATAAATGGCTGATTGACTATGCTGATTCCACCACACTAATGATAAATGGCTGATTGGCTGCTCTGATTCCACCACACTAATGATAAATGACTGATTGGCTGCTCTGATTCCACCACACTAATGATAAATGGCTGATTGGCTGCTCTGATTCCACCACACTAATGATAAATGGCTGATTGGCTGCTCTGATTCCACCACACTAATGATAAATGGCTGATTGGCTGCTCTGATTCCACCACACTAATGATAAATGGCTGATTGGCTGCTCTGATTCCACCCCGCTAATAATAAATGGCTGATTGGCTGCTCTGATTCCACCCCGCTAATAATAAATGGCTGATTGGCTGCTCTGATTCCACCACACTAATGATAAATGGCTGATTGGCGGCGCTGATTCCACCACACTAATGATAAATGGCTGATTGGCTGCGCTGATTCCACCACACTTATAATAAATGGCTGATTGGCTGTGCTGATTCCACCACACTAATGATAAATGGCTGATTGGCTGCTCTGATTCCACCACACTTATAATAAATGGCTGATTGGCTGCTCTGATTCCACCACACTTATAATAAATGGCTGATTGGCTGCGCTGATTCCACCACACTAATGATAAATGGCTGATTGGCTGCTCTGATTCCACCACACTTATAATAAATGGCTGATTGGCTGCGCTGATTCCACCACACTAATGATAAATGGCTGATTGGCTGCGCTGATTCCACCACACTAATGATAAATGGCTGATTGGCTGCGCTGATTCCAGCACACTAATGATAAATGGTATAATACATGTAGTTGTGTGTATATTGTAAAATAATACTTTTAATTAAACATTTGCATAATATAAGTATAAAAAACCTAAATAGTAATGTATATTTCATACAGTGAGGTAGATTAATGAACATACATGAAGGTATCTGACAATAGGTTAAAAATAGGGAAAAGGGGAATGAGGAAAAAAACAGAAAAAAAGTCCAAAGTAAAGTCAGTAAATATATTCAGTATAACCGGGGTGAAAGTTAGACCTGTAGCCTTTTATAGAGATACTTTGTTTCTTAGCAATATTGTGGCTGAGCAACCGTATTCTATTTGTGGATATAAATGAATATTGGCAACTTGGAGTGAGCTCACCCAATTCAGTTGTGTTGGCTGCGTCTCTCTATGTTCTCCCGTTGTGCTGAGTGACGTGACAGCCTGCAGAATTCTCTATGTTCTCCCATTGTGCTGAGTGACGTGACAGCCTGCAGAATTCTCTATGTTCTCCCATTGTGCTGAGTGACGTGACAGCCTGCAGAATTCTCTATGTTCTCCCGTTGTGCTGAGTGACGTGACAGCCTGCAGAATTCTCAATGTTCTCCCATTGTGCTGAGTGACGTGACAGCCTGCACAATTCTCTATGTTCTCCCATTGTGCTGAGTGACGTGACAGCCTGCAGAATTCTCTATGTTCTCCCGTTGTGCTGAGTGACGTGACAGCCTGCAGAATTCTCTATGTTCTCCCGTTGTGCTGAGTGACGTGACAGCCTGCAGAATTCTCTATGTTCTCCCGTTGTGCTGAGTGACGTGACAAACATAGAGAATTGTGCAGGCTGTCACGTCACTCAGCACAACGGGAGAACATAGAGAATTCTGCAGGCTGTCACGTCACTCAGCACAACGGGAGAACATAGAGAATTCTGCAGGCTGTCTCGTCACTCAGCACAATGGGAGAACATAGAGAATTCTGCAGGCTGAGTGACGTGACAGCCTGCAGAATTCTCTATGTTCTCTGAGTGACGTGACAGCCTGCAGAATTCTCTATGTTCTCCCATTGTGCTGAGTGACGTGACAGCCTGCAGAATTCTCTATGTTCTCTGAGTGAAGTGACTGCCTGCAGAATTCTCTATGTTCTCTGAGTGACGTGACAGCCTGCAGAATATGAAATGGAAACACCGGTGTTCACGTGTAAGTAGTGGTGTTTTCCCGTCTGTCTGCAGTGTATCCCTTGGCTGTGTCCAAGGGTGTAACTGCTGCTGGCTTGAACCTTTGGTCCTCTCACAGAGGGATCTCCCGTTGAAGGCACAGCTCCGCACCAGCAATGGAAACCTGGCTGTAGTCTGCCGCTGGCTGGCTGTACTGGGGCCCCGCTGCTACAAATATTTGCAGTCAGGAAATTATGGCTACAATTCCGTAGCTGGCAGTGGACACTACGTGCCGATTAGCTGATAATGCGGTCCCGCTGCTGTAGGTAATTGCGGTCTGGGTGGTGATCTTTTGGTTGATCAGCTCAGTGTAGGTCCTGTAACATGCTCAACGCATTTCTGTGTGTCTACACACCTTCGTCAGGAGCTATTTTTAACCTATTGTCATATATCTTCATGTATGTTCATTAATCTACCTCACTGTATGAAATATACATTACTATTTAGGTTTTTTATACTTATATTATGCAACTGTTTAATTAAAAGTATTATTTTACAATACACACAACTTTGTATATAGATTCAGCGACTCGGTCACAAACAGATATACATATCAAGTTAATCAGCGCAGTCTGCGGGTGCGTCCTAGTCACTTTGCAAGACACATTTTTAACAAAAAAAATATGCAAAAATAAGCCCAGCACTAGCAATACCTGGCGCCGAGAGACTGCAGCGATGATGTATGAGGAGACATTTCTATACTGGATAGATCAGTAATATGTGTAGTAATAGCTATGTAATATTAACATTCAAAAAAAAAAAATTGCCTCATATAATGTAACTCATTGTCCCCTGGCTCTAAGGGTTCAGATACAACACAAACTGAACACGGCAATAATTTGGGTGGAAAAGTAGCAGTTCCACTGAATGTAGAAGGAGGTTTATACCCAGCTAGAATAGACTGTAAGTGTACACGTTATACATTGTCACACACCCAATAACCACCATAATATAATCTGCATGTTGTGACACTTCTCGGGGTGTGTTGGAGAATGGGAATATTCCTACTAACTCATCTCTGCCAGGAAGAAACATTCTGTCTTACTGGGATGTACATGGACTGCCCGAAGGTAAGAACTACTAAGGGGTGTTTCTGGTATTGCTTATGCTGGGCATAGACTATACACTTATCTGTCACATATCTGTCTATCACTAATGCTGGGCATACACTATACACTTATCTGTCACATATCTGTCTATCACTAATGCTGGGCATACACTATACACTTATCTGTCACATATCTGTCTATCACTAATGCTGGGCATACACTATACACTTATCTGTCACATATCTGTCTATCACTAATGCTGGGTATACACTATACACTTATCTGTCACATATCTGTCTGTCTATCACTAATGCTGGGCATACACTATACACTTATCTGTCACATATCTGTCTATCACTAATGCTGGGCGTACACTATACACTTATCTGTCACATATCTGTCTATCACTAATGCTGGGCATACACTATACACTTATCTGTCACATATCTGTCTATCACTAATACTGGGCATACACTATATACACTTATCTGTCACATATCTGTATATCACTAATGCTGGGTATACACTATACACTTATCTGTCACATATCTATCACTAATGCTGGGCATACACTATACACTTATCTGTCACATATCTGTCTATCACTAATGCTGGGCATACACTATACACTTATCTGTCACCTATCTGTCTATCACTAATGCTGGGCATACACTATATACTTATCTGTCACATATCTGTCTATCACTAATACTGGGCATACACTATATACACTTATCTGTCACATATCTGTATATCACTAATGCTGGGTATACACTATACACTTATCTGTCACATATCTATCACTAATGCTGGGCATACACTATACACTTATCTGTCACATATCTGTCTATCACTAATGCTGGGCATACACTATACACTTATCTGTCACCTATCTGTCTATCACTAATGCTGGGCATACACTATACACTTATCTGTCACATATCTGTCTATCACTAATGCTGGGCATACACTATACACTTATCTGTCACATATCTGTATATCACTAATGCTGGGCATACACTATACACTTATCAGTCACATATCTGTCTATCACTAATGCTGGGCATACACTATACACTTATCTGTTACATATCTGTCTATCACTAATGCTGGGTATACACTATACACTTATCTGTCACATATCTGTCTATCACTAATGCTGGGTATACACTATACACTTATCTGTCACATATCTGTCTATCACTAATGCAGGGCATACACTATATACTTATCTGTCACATATCTGTCTATCACTAATGCTGGGCATACACTATACACTTATCTGTCACATATCTGTCTGTCTATCACTAATGCTGGGCATACACTATACACTTATCTGTCACATATCTGTCTATCACTAATGCTGGGTATACACAATACACTTATCTGTCACATATCTGTCTATCACTAATGCTGGGCATACACTATACACTTATCTGTCACATATCTGTCTGTCTGTCACTAATGCTGGGCATACACTATACACTTATCTGTCACATATCTGTATATCACTAATGCTGGGTATACACTATACACTTATCTGTCACATATCTGTCTATCACTAATGCTGGGCATACACTATACACTTATCTGTCACATATCTGTCTATCACTAATGCTGGGCATACACTATACACTTATCTGTCACATATCTGTCTATCACTAATGCTGGGTATACACTATACACTTATCTGTCACATATCTGTCTATCACTAATGCTGGGCATACACTATACACTTATCTGTCACATATCTGTCTGTCACTAATGCTGGGTATACACTATACACTTATCTGTCACATATCTGTCTATCACTAATGCTGGGTATACACTATACACTTATCTGTCACATATCTGTCTATCACTAATGCTGGGTATACACTATACACTTATCTGTCACATATCTGTCTATCACTAATGCTGGGCATACACTATACACTTATCTGTCACATATCTGTCTATCACTAATGCTGGGCATACACTATACACTTGGGTATACACTATACACTTATCTGTCACATATCTGTCTATCACTAATGCTGGGCATACACTATACACTTATCTGTCACATATCTGTCTATCACTAATGCTGGGCATACACTATGCACTTGGGTATACACTATACACTTATCTGTCACATATCTGTCTATCACTAATGCTGGGCATACACTATACACTTATCTGTCACATATCTGTCTATCACTAATGCTGGGTATACACTATACACTTATCTGTCACATATCTGTCTATCACTAATGCTGGGTATACACTATACACTTATCTGTCACATATCTATCTGTCTATCACTAATGCTGGGCATACACTATATACTTATCTGTCACATATCTGTCTATCTATCACTAATGCTGGGTATACACTATACACTTATCTGTCACATATCTGTCTATCACTAATGCTGGGTATACACTATACACTTATCTGTCACATATCTGTCTATCACTAATGCTGGGTATACACTATACACTTATCTGTCACATATCTGTCTATCACTAATGCTGGGTATACACTATACACTTATCTGTCACATATCTGTCTGTCACTAATGCTGGGCATACACTATACACTTATCTGTCACATATCTGTCTGTCACTAATGCTGGGTATACACTATACACTTATCTGTCACATATCTGTCTATCACTAATGCTGGGTATACACTATACACTTATCTGTCACATATCTGTCTGTCACTAATGCTGGGTATACACTATACACTTATCTGTCACATATCTGTCTATCACTAATGCTGGGCATACACTATACAATTATCTGTCACATATCTGTCTATCACTAATGCTGGGCATACACTATACACTTATCTGTCACATATCTGTCTATCACTAATGCTGGGTATACACTATACACTTATCTGTCACATATCTGTCTGTCTATCACTAATGCTGGGTATACACTATACACTTATCTGTCACATATCTGTCTATCACTAATGCTGGGCATACACTATACACTTATCTGTCACATATCTGTCTATCACTAATGCTGGGCATACACTATACACTTATCTGTCACATATCTGTCTATCACTAATGCTGGGCATACACTATACACTTATCTGTCACATATCTGTCTATCACTAATGCTGGGCATACACTATACACTTATCTGTCACATATCTGTCTGTCACTAATGCTGGGTATACACTATACACTTATCTGTCACATATCTGTCTATCACTAATGCTGGGCATACACTATACACTTATCTGTCACATATCTGTCTATCACTAATGCTGGGTATACACTATACACTTATCTGTCACATATCTGTCTGTCTATCACTAATGCTGGGTATACACTATACACTTATCTGTCACATATCTGTCTATCACTAATGCTGGGTATACACTATACACTTATCTGTCACATATCTGTCTGTCTATCACTAATGCTGGGTATACACTATACACTTATCTGTCACATATCTGTATATCAATAATGCTGGGCATACACTATACACTTATCTGTCACATATCTGTCTGTCACTAATGCTGGGCATACACTATACACTTATCTGTCACATATCTGTCTGTCTATCACTAATGCTGGGCATACACTATACACTTATCTGTCACATATCTGTCTATCACTAATGCTGGGTATACACTATACACTTATCTGTCACATATCTGTCTATCACTAATGCTGGGCATACACTATACACTTATCTGTCACATATCTGTCTATCACTAATGCTGGGCATACACTATACCCTTATCTGTCACATATCTGTCTATCACTAATGCTGGGTATACACTATACACTTATCTGTCACATATCTGTCTATCACTAATGCTGGGTATACACTTATCTGTCACATATCTGTCTGTCACTAATGCTGGGCATACACTATACACTTATCTGTCACATATCTGTCTATCACTAATGCTGGGTATACACTACACTTATCTGTCACATATCTGTCTATCACTAATGCTGGGCATACACTATACACTTATCTGTCACATATCTGTCTATCACTAATGCTGGGTATACACTATATACTTATCTGTCACATATCTGTCTATCACTAATGCTGGGTATACACTATACACTTATCTGTCATATATCTGTCTATCACTAATGCTGGGCATACACTATACACTTATCTGTCACATATCTGTCTGTCTATCACTAATGCTGGGTATACACTATACACTTATCTGTCACATATCTGTCTATCACTAATGCTGGGTATACACTATACACTTATCTGTCACATATCTGTCTGTCTATCACTAATGCTGGGTATACACTATACACTTATCTGTCACATATCTGTCTATCACTAATGCTGGGCATACACTATACACTTATCTGTCACATATCTGTCTGTCTATCACTAATGCTGGGTATACACTATACACTTATCTGTCACATATCTGTCTATCACTGATGCTGGGCATACACTATACACTTATCTGTCACATATCTGTCTGTCTATCACTAATGCTGGGTATACACTATACACTTATCTGTCACATATCTGTCTATCACTAATGCTGGGCATACACTATACACTTATCTGTCACATATCTGTCTATCACTAATGCTGGGTATACACTATACACTTATCTGTCACATATCTGTCTGTCACTAATGCTGGGCATACACTATATACTTATCTGTCACATATCTGTCTGTCTGTCACTAATGCTGGGTATACACTATACACTTATCTGTCACATATCTGTCTATCACTAATGCTGGGTATACACTATATACTTATCTGTCACATATCTGTCTATCACTAATGCTGGGTATACACTATACACTTATCTGTCACATATCTGTCTGTCACTAATGCTGGGCATACACTATATACTTATCTGTCACATATCTGTCTGTCTGTCACTAATGCTGGGTATACACTATACACTTATCTGTCACATATCTGTCTATCACTAATGCTGGGTATACACTATATACTTATCTGTCACATATCTGTCTATCACTAATGCTGGGTATACACTATACACTTATCTGTCATATATCTGTCTATCACTAATGCTGGGCATACACTATACACTTATCTGTCACATATCTGTCTGTCTATCACTAATGCTGGGTATACACTATACACTTATCTGTCACATATCTGTCTATCACTAATGCTGGGCATACACTATACACTTATCTGTCACATATCTGTCTATCACTAATGCTGGGTATACACTATACACTTATCTGTCACATATCTGTCTGTCTATCACTAATGCTGGGCATACACTATACACTTATCTGTCACATATCTGTCTATCACTAATGCTGGGCATACACTATACACTTATCTGTCACATATCTGTCTGTCTATCACTAATGCTGGGCATACACTATACACTTATCTGTCACATATCTGTCTATCACTGATGCTGGGCATACACTATACACTTATCTGTCACATATCTGTCTATCACTAATGCTGGGTATACACTATACACTTATCTGTCACATATCTGTCTATCACTAATGCTGGGCATACACTATACACTTATCTGTCACATATCTGTCTGTCTATCACTAATGCTGGGCATACACTATACACTTATCTGTCACATATCTGTCTATCACTAATGCTGGGCATACACTATACACTTATCTGTCACATATCTGTCTATCACTAATGCTGGGCATACACTATACACTTATCTGTCACATATCTGTCTATCACTAATGCTGGGTATACACTATACACTTATCTGTCACATATCTGTCTGTCACTAATGCTGGGCATACACTATATACTTATCTGTCACATATCTGTCTGTCTGTCACTAATGCTGGGTATACACTATACACTTATCTGTCACATATCTGTCTATCACTAATGCTGGGTATACACTATATACTTATCTGTCACATATCTGTCTATCACTAATGCTGGGTATACACTATACACTTATCTGTCATATATCTGTCTATCACTAATGCTGGGCATACACTATACACTTATCTGTCACATATCTGTCTGTCTATCACTAATGCTGGGTATACACTATACACTTATCTGTCACATATCTGTCTATCACTAATGCTGGGCATACACTATACACTTATCTGTCACATATCTGTCTATCACTAATGCTGGGTATACACTATACACTTATCTGTCACATATCTGTCTGGCTATCACTAATGCTGGGCATACACTATACACTTATCTGTCACATATCTGTCTATCACTAATGCTGGGCATACACTATACACTTATCTGTCACATATCTGTCTGTCTATCACTAATGCTGGGCATACACTATACACTTATCTGTCACATATCTGTCTATCACTGATGCTGGGCATACACTATACACTTATCTGTCACATATCTGTCTATCACTAATGCTGGGTATACACTATACACTTATCTGTCATATATCTGTCTATCACTAATGCTGGGCATACACTATACACTTATCTGTCACATATCTGTCTGTCTATCACTAATGCTGGGTATACACTATACACTTATCTGTCACATATCTGTCTATCACTAATGCTGGGCATACACTATACACTTATCTGTCACATATCTGTCTGTCTATCACTAATGCTGGGCATACACTATACACTTATCTGTCACATATCTGTCTATCACTAATGCTGGGCATACACTATACACTTATCTGTCACATATCTGTCTGTCTATCACTAATGCTGGGTATACACTATACACTTATCTGTCACATATCTGTCTATCACTGATGCTGGGCATACACTATACACTTATCTGTCACATATCTGTCTATCACTAATGCTGGGTATACACTATACACTTATCTGTCACATATCTGTCTATCACTAATGCTGGGTATACACTATACACTTATCTGTCACATATCTGTCTGTCACTAATGCTGGGTATACACTATACACTTATCTGTCACATATCTGTCTATCGCTAATGCTGGGCATACACTATACACTTATCTGTCACATATCTGTCTATCGCTAATGCTGGGCATACACTATACACTTATCTGTCACATATCTGTCTATCACTGATGCTGGGCATACACTATACACTTATCTGTCACATATCTGTCTATCACTAATGCTGGGCATACACTATACACTTATCTGTCACATATCTGTCTATCACTAATGCTGGGCATACACTATACACTTATCTGTCACATATCTGTCTATCACTAATGCTGGGCATACACTATACACTTATCTGTCACATATCTGTCTATCACTAATGCTGGGCATACACTATACACTTATCTGTCACATATCTGTCTATCACTAATGCTGGGCATACACTATACACTTATCTGTCACATATCTGTCTATCACTAATGCTGGGGTATACACTATACACTTATCTGTCACATATCTGTCTA
The DNA here is from genome assembly GCA_031769625.1 of Taudactylus pleione. Classification (NCBI taxonomy): domain Eukaryota; kingdom Metazoa; phylum Chordata; class Amphibia; order Anura; family Myobatrachidae; genus Taudactylus; species Taudactylus pleione. The sequence continues at coordinate 212,392 of JAUIMM010001350.1, read as the reverse complement.
TCACTAATGCTGGCATACACTATACACTTATCTGTCACATATCTGTCTATCACTAATGCTGGGTATACACTATACACTTATCTGTCACATATCTGTCTATCACTAATGCTGGGTATACACTATACACTTATCTGTCACATATCTGTCTATCACTAATGCTGGGCATACACTATACACTTATCTGTCACATATCTGTCTGTCTATCACTAATGCTGGGCATACACTATACACTTATCTGTCACATATCTGTCTATCACTAATGCTGGGCATACACTATACACTTATCTGTCACATATCTGTCTGTCTATCACTAATGCTGGGCATACACTATACACTTATCTGTCACATATCTGTCTATCACTGATGCTGGGCATACACTATACACTTATCTGTCACATATCTGTCTATCACTAATGCTGGGTATACACTATACACTTATCTGTCACATATCTGTCTATCACTAATGCTGGGCATACACTATACACTTATCTGTCACATATCTGTCTGTCTATCACTAATGCTGGGCATACACTATACACTTATCTGTCACATATCTGTCTATCACTAATGCTGGGCATACACTATACACTTATCTGTCACATATCTGTCTATCACTAATGCTGGGCATACACTATACACTTATCTGTCACATATCTGTCTATCACTAATGCTGGGTATACACTATACACTTATCTGTCACATATCTGTCTGTCACTAATGCTGGGCATACACTATATACTTATCTGTCACATATCTGTCTGTCTGTCACTAATGCTGGGTATACACTATACACTTATCTGTCACATATCTGTCTATCACTAATGCTGGGTATACACTATATACTTATCTGTCACATATCTGTCTATCACTAATGCTGGGTATACACTATACACTTATCTGTCATATATCTGTCTATCACTAATGCTGGGCATACACTATACACTTATCTGTCACATATCTGTCTGTCTATCACTAATGCTGGGTATACACTATACACTTATCTGTCACATATCTGTCTATCACTAATGCTGGGCATACACTATACACTTATCTGTCACATATCTGTCTATCACTAATGCTGGGCATACACTATACACTTATCTGTCACATATCTGTCTATCACTAATGCTGGGCATACACTATACACTTATCTGTCACATATCTGTCTATCACTAATGCTGGGCATACACTATACACTTATCTGTCACATATCTGTCTATCACTAATGCTGGGCATACACTATACACTTATCTGTCACATATCTGTCTATCACTAATGCTGGGCATACACTATACACTTATCTGTCACATATCTGTCTATCACTAATGCTGGGCATACACTATACACTTATCTGTCACATATCTGTCTATCACTAATGCTGGGCATACACTATACACTTATCTGTCACATATCTGTCTATCGCTAATGCTGGGCATACACTATACACTTATCTGTCACATATCTGTCTATCGCTGATGCTGGGCATACACTATACACTTATCTGTCACATATCTGTCTATCACTGATGCTGGGCATACACTATACACTTATCTGTCACATATCTGTCTATCACTAATGCTGGGCATACACTATACACTTATCTGTCACATATCTGTCTATCACTAATGCTGGGCATACACTATACACTTATCTGTCACATATCTGTCTATCACTAATGCTGGGCATACACTATACACTTATCTGTCACATATCTGTCTATCACTAATGCTGGGTATACACTATACACTTATCTGTCACATATCTGTCTATCACTAATGCTGGGCATACACTATACACTTATCTGTCACATATCTGTCTATCACTAATGCTGGGTATACACTATACACTTATCTGTCACATATCTGTCTATCACTAATGCTGGGCATACACTATATACTTATCTGTCACATATCTGTCTATCACTAATGCTGGGCATACACTATACACTTATCTGTCACATATCTGTCTATCACTAATGCTGGGCATACACTATATACTTATCTGTCACATATCTGTCTATCACTAATGCTGGGCATACACTATACACTTATCTGTCACATATCTGTCTATCACTAATGCTGGGCATACACTATACACTTATCTGTCACATATCTGTCTATCACTAATGCTGGGTATACACTATACACTTATCTGTCACATATCTGTATATCACTAATGCTGGGCATATACTATACACTTATCTGTCACATATCTGTCTATCACTAATGCTGGGCATACACTATACACTTATCTGTCACATATCTGTCTATCACTAATGCTGGGCATACACTATACACTTATCTGTCACATATCTGTCTATCACTAATGCTGGGTATACACTATACACATATCTGTCACATATCTGTCTATCACTAATGCTGGGCATACACTATATACTTATCTGTCACATATCTGTCTATCACTAATGCTGGGCATACACTATACACTTATCTGTCACATATCTGTCTATCACTAATGCTGGGCATACACTATACACTTATCTGTCCACATATCTGTATATCACTAATGCTGGGTATACACTATACACTTATCTGTCACATATCTGTATATCACTAATGCTGGGCATATACTATACACTTATCTGTCACATATCTGTCTATCACTAATGCTGGGTATACACTATACACATATCTGTCACATATCTGTCTATCACTAATGCTGGGCATACACTATACACTTATCTGTCACATATCTGTATATCACTAATGCTGGGCATACACTATACACTTATCTGTCACATATCTGTCTATCACTAATGCTGGGCATACACTATACACTTATCTGTCACATATCTGTATATCACTAATGCTGGGTATACACTATACACTTATCTGTCACATATCTGTATATCACTAATGCTGGGCATATACTATACACTTATCTGTCACATATCTGTCTATCACTAATGCTGGGCATACACTATACACTTATCTGTCACATATCTGTCTATCACTAATGCTGGGCATACACTATACACTTATCTGTCACATATCTGTCTATCACTAATGCTGGGTATACACTATACACATATCTGTCACATATCTGTCTATCACTAATGCTGGGCATACACTATATACTTATCTGTCACATATCTGTCTATCACTAATGCTGGGCATACACTATACACTTATCTGTCACATATCTGTCTATCACTAATGCTGGGCATACACTATACACTTATCTGTCACATATCTGTATATCACTAATGCTGGGTATACACTATACACTTATCTGTCACATATCTGTATATCACTAATGCTGGGCATATACTATACACTTATCTGTCACATATCTGTCTATCACTAATGCTGGGTATACACTATACACATATCTGTCACATATCTGTCTATCACTAATGCTGGGCATACACTATACACTTATCTGTCACATATCTGTATATCACTAATGCTGGGCATACACTATACACTTATCTGTCACATATCTGTCTATCACTAATGCTGGGCATACACTATACACTTATCTGTCACATATCTGTATATCACTAATGCTGGGTATACACTATACACTTATCTGTCACATATCTGTATATCACTAATGCTGGGTATACACTATACACTTATCTGTCACATATCTGTATATCACTAATGCTGGGCATATACTATACACTTATCTGTCACATATCTGTCTATCACTAATGCTGGGCATACACTATACACTTATCTGTCACATATCTGTCTATCACTAATGCTGGGCATACACTATACACTTATCTGTCACATATCTGTCTATCACTAATGCTGGGTATACACTATACACATATCTGTCACATATCTGTCTATCACTAATGCTGGGCATACACTATATACTTATCTGTCACATATCTGTCTATCACTAATGCTGGGCATACACTATACACTTATCTGTCACATATCTGTCTATCACTAATGCTGGGCATACACTATACACTTATCTGTCACATATCTGTATATCACTAATGCTGGGTATACACTATACACTTATCTGTCACATATCTGTATATCACTAATGCTGGGCATATACTATACACTTATCTGTCACATATCTGTCTATCACTAATGCTGGGTATACACTATACACTTATCTGTCACATATCTGTCTATCACTAATGCTGGGTATACACTATACACTTATCTGTCACATATCTGTCTATCACTAATGCTGGGTATACACTATACACTTATCTGTCACATATCTGTCTATCACTAATGCTGGGTATACACTATACACTTATCTGTCACATATCTGTCTGTCTATCACTAATGCTGGGCATACACTATATACTTATCTGTCACATATCTGTCCAGTGTCGGACTGGGGCATAAAGGGCCCACCAGGGAAATACAATCTCAGAGGCCCACCAAGAGGCATGGCCACTTGCTGGAAGGGGTGTGGCCACCCAACAAGAGAGGAGTCATTATAGGAGCTGCATTTTATAGTATATAAAGAAAAAAAATTACCTTTCAAATAAGTCCAGTATCACTTATACTACTGTATTTAAAAGAACTACAGAGATAAAATGTGTATCAATCACCATAAAAAACTTTATTTATACTTATAAACGTATGCATGAATGACTAGAAAAATATAAATAATAGAAAATTAAACAACATATACCTCCATATAAATGCAGCCATCCCATATGATGACCACAGATAAATTATTATAATGACCACACAACCATAGCTCATAAAAGAAAACCATCCTATAAAACATTAATCATACACATTATATCACTGCCAACATGATATTCCTTTCAGTGATGGAAATTCCATTTTAAGGGTATTATGTTGCTGGGGTTTCCTAGTGTAACCTTTTACACTAGTAAACCCCAGCATGCATAAATTATCCACTGCGTGGCCATACGCAGCCATAGCACTGAGAGCGTGCTTGGCTGTTAGCAATTCTTGAGTAAGGTCAGGGCTTGTGCAATTGTGTGTATGAGTCCGATGTTTCGTGTTACCGATTGTTTCGCTATATTGCTAAGTATTACAGATATGAGACAAGGAAACGTGGGCGTCCTTATGTGAGGCTGTGATCGCAATGCACATGATCAAATAGTGATCCGTAGTAAATTAGGCCCACAGTACCCTCATTTCACATTATGCCACACAGTGCTTAGTGGGAATTACAGGGAATGTTGTAGATAACTTCATGACCTGGGTGCAGTTTAGTTGAGCCCCAGATGTGGGCCCCCTAAGCCTTTATCAATGGCACTCCCTGCACCCACTTTAGCTACGCCCATGTGTGTTTATTGGAATATTAACACCATAGGGCCGATTTAATTAGCCATTGGCAGCTCGTGTTGCACATTTTTTCCACACATTATGATAGGTAGATTCTGCTCGCACCTCCATATGGTGCAGGCAGAATCTGCCTTCAGAAGTTAGGACGCCGCTTTCGTGGGTAACTTAATCGGCCCACATGTGTCTCGGACTAAACTACATGTGTCAGTACTACTTATCTGGAAATTTAGTACACACAATAATATAATTTGTTGTCTCACGAGACTAAGGACCCACAAGCCTCACGGACAACCGGCAGTCATTGCAACACCACCCCAGTCTGTGTAGTCCACACACACCGGAATGCAAATACCGTGAAGAAGACCAGGAACAAGGGCCTAGTCTAGTCTCCAACAAGCCAGATGACTAACTGCATTCATGGAGTCTGGGTGAGAAATAATGCTGCTACCCTGAAAGCTTATCATAGATACTCCTGATTTAAAATATCATCAGGTAACAACAGTGTGCAGCTGTTGCAAGATTCCGCCCGCTGCAATATCTCACCACTCCAATCACAATTTTATGTGACTTTATTTTTTGCCATCTATCAGATAGGGGCAGACATGCCGACATTCTGGCTGCCCCTTCCGGGAGGAGGGCAGCCAGATCGGCAAAATCGGGGGGCATGGCCAGGTGTTGTGGGCGGGGGGCATGGCCCGGCATTGTGAAGCAGGGGGCAGGGCCAAAATGACGCGATTCGGCATGAATCGCTTCACAGGCCACCCGCTTCCTGGGGATTCTCACTGATCGCAGGTTGGGACAGGAGGGGTCAGCAGTGTGCGGGAGACTTGCCTGCCTTCCCGGGAGGCCGAGAGCAGCACCCGATTTTCGGGAGGCTCCCGACCAAATCAGGAGGGTAAGCAAGTATGGATAGGGGCAGCATGGTCAGTGTAATGGTTAGCATTACTGCCTCACAGCACTGGGTTTAATCAGGGGCATAGCGACGGCGGTTCGAGTGGAGCGTGAGCTCCAGGCACCCGCAGGTACAGAGGGAGCCGCAAAGGATGGTTGCAGTGCTCGGCCCCGGCACCTTCCCTACACGCTGCCCCTGCAGCTGTCATTCAAGTAATGTGGGCGTATTGTAATGACACCACCGCCATTTACAGAGAGCCATCGAGTTGCAGAGCTTGGACAGGGGGAGCCATCTGTCACAGTGAGGAGGCGGAGCTTGGACAGAGGGAGCAGCCGAATGTCACAATGAGATGAGTCGAGGAAGAAGAGAGGGAGCAGCGCCTGTCACAGTGAGCTGAGGAGGACTGGGAGGCAGAGCAGGAAGAGAGGTAGCATCTGCTCTGGACCTTCATGATGAAAGCAGTGTGTACTACCTGCCCACCCATAGGAGTGGACACTGATGCATATAGAGCTTGGTGCGTGCATCCCAAATATAGATATAGATATAAGTGGACTTAGGACCTCATTCAGAGTCGATCGCTTGCTGCAAGCGATCGCTCTGAATGAGGGCGGACACTTACTTTTTTAAGTGCCGCCTTCTGGTCGATCGCTAGGCTGTGGGTTACCGCCCACAACTCTAGCGACCGACCAGGGTGATGGTCGCGATGGTCATCACCAACGCGACCATCGGGGCTTATGACCAGAACCTAAGGTTGGGTCTGGGCTCTCGTAAGCCCCAGGGAACTTCCTGCTCTGTTTGAGCAGGAAGTTCCCCACTGACATCATCATCATCAATGATGTCAGTGGGGCCGCCCCCAAACGGCAAGCGTTCCGACTGGAATGCCTCCGTTTGGCCAGGCACGCCCCCGGCCCGCCCAGTAAACGGGGCGAGCTGTCACTCAACATTGACAGCTCGCCCCGTCTGCAACAAGACCCCTAGCGACGGAGTGCCCGTCGCTAGCCGGGTCTCACGCATGCGCACGACGGAGCCGGCTCCGTCGTGCGCATGCTCTGTGGGGACCATCGACCCGGTTGCGAGCGCATCGGCGCTTGCGACCAGCTCTGAATGAGACCCTTAATCTGTTTGGAAAATGTATATGGGTGGGTAGAAGGGGGTAAATACAGTTCAATACATAATACAAAATGAGAGGGGAGGGGGTACTACATAAAACAAAATGGAGACAAGGGCAAAATGCTACATAATACAAAATGGGGAGGCACAGAGAATACTACAGAATGGTCCTTTCTCCAACTTGGATCTGGCAACAACCATCCTTAGAACTTTTCTTTATTTTGCAATGTCCTATGTAAAAGTGCATTTATCATAATATCATAACATATGGATTTGTCTCACTCATAACATGTAAATTATAATCTGATTAAACAATATTATGTTTGTTTATTATATAGCAGAAGAGGGTAGACTATAGTTTATTCTTACACCTCAAATTAGTCTAACATGCTAGCCATGCCCTCTTTGGTGAAATACAGTTCAAAGGAGGCGGGGGGGCTGTTACATAGGCATGCTCCGGACGCCTTGACTACACGCTACACCTCTGGGTTTAATCCCCTCCATGGCCCTAACTGGTGGAATTTGCATGTTGTCCCCTTGCTTGTGTGTGTGTGTCCTCCGATTTCCTCCTGCAATCCAAACAATTAACCCTAGTGTGCATGTACATGTGGTAGGGAATATAGATTTTAAGATCCAGTGGGACAGGGACTGACGTGAAAGGCCAAATATTCTCTGTAAAGCGCTGTGGCATATGGGCCTGATTCAGCAAGGAATGCAAAGGAGAGAACGCACGCACTCTGCCAATGTTTCCACACTGCATATGCATCGCAGCGCGCGAATTAGCAATTGCAATGAGAACTGCGTCTGCAGAGGCTACGCAGACCCATAGCAGAGTGATTGACAGGAAGTGCCGTTTGTGGGTGGTGACGGGGAGGGTGGTCGGACGAATGCAGGTGTGCCAGTGCATTGCAACACCGTAGCAGGGGCGCGCATAAATTATCCACTACAATACCATATGCAGCCTGAGGCCTGATAGCGTACGCTGAATTAGCAATTCCTGAGTGAGGTCTGACCTGCCTTAACTGTATGTTTGGGTCCGATGTTACTGATTGTTTTGCTATGTTGGCCAAGTATACGGATGTAAGGGGAAGTGGGCGTCCTTATGTTGAGCTGTGATCACAATGTGATTGCAAACATTTACATATCCCCGATGATATTAGCAACTGCGCAGCGTGCATATTAGCAGAATAACGATCCTTGCTGAATCAGGCCCTATGTGTGCACTATATAAATAATAAATAGATATTATTGCTGACACATTGACTGTTTGCAATACCCTGTGCACAACTTAATAATACACCAATTGGTCCACTTGTATTTTTAAGTAATACATCTATAAAATAAGATTGCATAATCAATTTTGTTGGTGGGGGCCCCCACAACCAAGCTGCCCCAGGGCCCACACAAGCCCTAACTAGGCCCTGTCTATGCTTGCTGACACAAACTTTTACATTACCGTTTTGTTAATTCTTTTTAATTTATTATAATTTCGGGAGACACATTGAAAGTGCATGTCAGCAAGCATAGACAGAGTGTGATCAGAGGGCCTGATTCAGACCCGCTCGCGAGCGCACAGCACTCGCAAGCGGGTCGATGGTCCCCCACTGCGCATGCGCATGCCGGAGCCCATTGGTCGCGATGGTCTTGACCATCGAGACCATTACCTGGCCGCTCGCATAAACAGCTATGCGAGCGGCCAGGAGGCCGTTTTTTTTTTTAAAAAAAGGGACGCCCTGATTCAGAGTGAGCGCTCTCAAAGAGCGTCTGGCTCTGAATCAGGCCCAGAGTGTGATCTGATGTTGCCTGTATGTGGCACTGGCTGCTTGCATTATTCAGAACCAGCCAAGTACTGTAAATATAAAATCAAATATTTCCAGTAATTCCAATAATTACCTTATTGGATTAGTTTATTTTGCCTTCCAGTCTGCTGAGCTTGGGTGTAACTGTGACTGTGGTCAGTGCTGTGTCCCAGGCTCCTGTGTCTGTGCTCCTCCCCCTGCTGATGTAATCACTGAAGGTTCAGCCCGCTTCTCCTCGCCCCTCCCCCTGACGTCACCACCGCTGGCATCATGTAGCTGAGCCTTAGCAGCAGCAGCTAGTGGAAGGTAAGCCATCGAGAGATGCCCGCGGCCCGCCCCCTCCCTCTACCCTCCCCTCCTCCAGCCGCCGCCGCCGCATCCAGAGATAGTAACAGCGGAGCTTAAGCTCCGCCCCCGTGACATCACCACTGATTCCGGATGAAGGAGTCAGTGGTGTTAGAGGCTGGCCCCAGTTTACAATGCACCGCCCACCGCCTGCTGCACATAGCCCGCCGGAACACATCACCCGCGGGCCCCTGACCACCCACCGATCACCGCCCACGCTGACAAAAAAAATAAACACAGCGCCAGTTACAGGGGTTAAGCCACGCCCTCCCGCAATAGTGGGCGTGGCTATAAATCACTGGGGCCCACCGGGGAATACCCCGAATTCCCGGCAGCCCAGTCCAAGCCTGTATCTGTCTGTCTATCACTAATGCTGGGTATACACTATACACTTATCTGTCACATATCTATCTATCACTAATGCTGGGCATACACTATACACTTATCTGTCACATATCTATCTATCACTAATGCTGGGCATACACTATACACTTATCTGTCACATATCTATCTATCACTAATGCTGGGCATACACTATACACTTATTTGTCACTAATGCTGGGCATACACTATACACTTATTTGTCACTAATGCTGGGCATACACTATACACTTATTTGTCACTAATGCTGGGCATACACTATACACTTATTTGTCACATATCTGTCTATCACTAATGCTGGGCATACACTATACACTTATCTGTCACATATCTGTCTATCACTAATGCTGGGCATACACTATACACTTATCTGTCACATATCTGTCTATCACTAATGCTGGGCATACACTATACACTTATCTCTCACATATCTGTCTATCACTAATGCTGGGTATACACTATACACTTATCTGTCACATATCTGTCTATCACTAATGCTGGGCATACACTATACACTTATCTGTCACATATCTGTCTATCACTAATGCTGGGTATACACTATACACTTATCTGTCACATATCTGTCTATCACTAATACTGGGCATACACTATACACTTATCTGTCACATATCTGTCTATCACTAATGCTGGGCATATACTATACACTTATCTGTCACATATCTGTCTATCACTAATGCTGGGCATACACTATACACTTATCTGTCACATATCTGTCTATCACTAATGCTGGGCATACACTATACACTTATCTGTCACATATCTGTCTATCACTAATGCTGGGTATACACTATACACTTATCTGTCACATATCTGTCTGTCTATCACTAATGCTGGGTATACACTATACACTTATCTGTCACATATCTGTCTATCACTAATGCTGGGTATACACTATACACTTATCTGTCACATATCTGTCTGTCTATCACTAATGCTGGGCATACACTATATACTTATCTGTCACATATCTGTCCAGTGTCGGACTGGGGCATAAAGGGCCCACCAGGGAAATACAATCTCAGAGGCCCACCAAGAGGCATGGCCACTTGCTGGAAGGGGTGTGGCCACCCAACAAGAGAGGAGTCATTATAGGAGCTGCATTTTATAGTATATAAAGAAAAAAAAATTACCTTTCAAATAAGTCCAGTATCACTTATACTACTGTATTTAAAAGAACTACAGAGATAAAATGTGTATCAATCACCATAAAAAACTTTATTTATACTTATAAACGTATGCATGAATGACTAGAAAAATATAAATAATAGAAAATTAAACAACATATACCTCCATATAATGCAGCCATCCCATATGATGACCACAGATAAATTATTATAATGACCACACAACCATAGCTCATAAAAGAAAACCATCCTATAAAACATTAATCATACACATTATATCACTGCCAACATGATATTCCTTTCAGTGATGGAAATTCCATTTTAAGGGTATTATGTTGCTGGGGTTTCCTAGTGTAACCTTTTACACTAGTAAACCCCAGCATGCATAAATTATCCACTGCGTGGCCATACGCAGCCATAGCACTGAGAGCGTGCTTGGCTGTTAGCAATTCTTGAGTAAGGTCAGGGCTTGTGCAATTGTGTGTATGAGTCCGATGTTTCGTGTTACCGATTGTTTCGCTATATTGCTAAGTATTACAGATATGAGACAAGGAAACGTGGGCGTCCTTATGTGAGGCTGTGATCGCAATGCACATGATCAAATAGTGATCCGTAGTAAATTAGGCCCACAGTACCCTCATTTCACATTATGCCACACAGTGCTTAGTGGGAATTACAGGGAATGTTGTAGATAACTTCATGACCTGGGTGCAGTTTAGTTGAGCCCCAGATGTGGGCCCCCTAAGCCTTTATCAATGGCACTCCCTGCACCCACTTTAGCTACGCCCATGTGTGTTTATTGGAATATTAACACCATAGGGCCGATTTAATTAGCCATTGGCAGCTCGTGTTGCACATTTTTTCCACACATTATGATAGGTAGATTCTGCTCGCACCTCCATATGGTGCAGGCAGAATCTGCCTTCAGAAGTTAGGACGCCGCTTTCGTGGGTAACTTAATCGGCCCACATGTGTCTCGGACTAAACTACATGTGTCAGTACTACTTATCTGGAAATTTAGTACACACAATAATATAATTTGTTGTCTCACGAGACTAAGGACCCACAAGCCTCACAGACAACCGGCAGTCATTGCAACACCACCCCAGTCTGTGTAGTCCACACACACCGGAATGCAAATACCGTGAAGAAGACCAGGAACAAGGGCCTAGTCTAGTCTCCAACAAGCCAGATGACTAACTGCATTCATGGAGTCTGGGTGAGAAATAATGCTGCTACCCTGAAAGCTTATCATAGATACTCCTGATTTAAAATATCATCAGGTAACAACAGTGTGCAGCTGTTGCAAGATTCCGCCCGCTGCAATATCTCACCACTCCAATCACAATTTTATGTGACTTTATTTTTTGCCATCTATCAGATAGGGGCAGACATGCCGACATTCTGGCTGCCCCTTCCGGGAGGAGGGCAGCCAGATCGGCAAAATCGGGGGGCATGGCCAGGTGTTGTGGGCGGGGGGCATGGCCCGGCATTGTGAAGCAGGGGGCAGGGCCAAAATGACGCGATTCGGCATGAATCGCTTCACAGGCCACCCGCTTCCTGGGGATTCTCACTGATCGCAGGTTGGGACAGGAGGGGTCAGCAGTGTGCGGGAGACTTGCCTGCCTTCCCGGGAGGCCGAGAGCAGCACCCGATTTTCGGGAGGCTCCCGACCAAATCAGGAGGGTAAGCAAGTATGGATAGGGGCAGCATGGTCAGTGTAATGGTTAGCATTACTGCCTCACAGCACTGGGTTTAATCAGGGGCATAGCGACGGCGGTTCGAGTGGAGCGTGAGCTCCAGGCACCCGCAGGTACAGAGGGAGCCGCAAAGGATGGTTGCAGTGCTCGGCCCCGGCACCTTCCCTACACGCTGCCCCTGCAGCTGTCATTCAAGTAATGTGGGCGTATTGTAATGACACCACCGCCATTTACAGAGAGCCATCGAGTTGCAGAGCTTGGACAGGGGGAGCCATCTGTCACAGTGAGGAGGCGGAGCTTGGACAGAGGGAGCAGCCGAATGTCACAATGAGATGAGTCGAGGAAGAAGAGAGGGAGCAGCGCCTGTCACAGTGAGCTGAGGAGGACTGGGAGGCAGAGCAGGAAGAGAGGTAGCATCTGCTCTGGACCTTCATGATGAAAGCAGTGTGTACTACCTGCCCACCCATAGGAGTGGACACTGATGCATATAGAGCTTGGTGCGTGCATCCCAAATATAGATATAGATATAAGTGGACTTAGGACCTCATTCAGAGTCGATCGCTTGCTGCAAGCGATCGCTCTGAATGAGGGCGGACACTTACTTTTTTAAGTGCCGCCTTCTGGTCGATCGCTAGGCTGTGGTTACCGCCCACAACTCTAGCGACCGACCAGGGTGATGGTCGCGATGGTCATCACCAACGCGACCATCGGGGCTTATGACCAGAACCTAAGGTTGGGTCTGGGCTCTCGTAAGCCCCAGGGAACTTCCTGCTCTGTTTGAGCAGGAAGTTCCCCACTGACATCATCATCATCAATGATGTCAGTGGGGCCGCCCCCAAACGGCAAGCGTTCCGACTGGAATGCCTCCGTTTGGCCAGGCACGCCCCCGGCCCGCCCAGTAAACGGGGCGAGCTGTCACTCAACATTGACAGCTCGCCCCGTCTGCAACAAGACCCCTAGCGACGGAGTGCCCGTCGCTAGCCGGGTCTCACGCATGCGCACGACGGAGCCGGCTCCGTCGTGCGCATGCTCTGTGGGGACCATCGACCCGGTTGCGAGCGCATCGGCGCTTGCGACCAGCTCTGAATGAGACCCTTAATCTGTTTGGAAAATGTATATGGGTGGGTAGAAGGGGGTAAATACAGTTCAATACATAATACAAAATGAGAGGGGAGGGGGTACTACATAAAACAAAATGGAGACAAGGGCAAAATGCTACATAATACAAAATGGGGAGGCACAGAGAATACTACAGAATGGTCCTTTCTCCAACTTGGATCTGGCAACAACCATCCTTAGAACTTTTCTTTATTTTGCAATGTCCTATGTAAAAGTGCATTTATCATAATATCATAACATATGGATTTGTCTCACTCATAACATGTAAATTATAATCTGATTAAACAATATTATGTTTGTTTATTATATAGCAGAAGAGGGTAGACTATAGTTTATTCTTACACCTCAAATTAGTCTAACATGCTAGCCATGCCCTCTTTGGTGAAATACAGTTCAAAGGAGGCGGGGGGGCTGTTACATAGGCATGCTCCGGACGCCTTGACTACACGCTACACCTCTGGGTTTAATCCCCTCCATGGCCCTAACTGGTGGAATTTGCATGTTGTCCCCTTGCTTGTGTGTGTGTGTCCTCCGATTTCCTCCTGCAATCCAAACAATTAACCCTAGTGTGCATGTACATGTGGTAGGGAATATAGATTTTAAGATCCAGTGGGACAGGGACTGACGTGAAAGGCCAAATATTCTCTGTAAAGCGCTGTGGCATATGGGCCTGATTCAGCAAGGAATGCAAAGGAGAGAACGCACGCACTCTGCCAATGTTTCCACACTGCATATGCATCGCAGCGCGCGAATTAGCAATTGCAATGAGAACTGCGTCTGCAGAGGCTACGCAGACCCATAGCAGAGTGATTGACAGGAAGTGCCGTTTGTGGGTGGTGACGGGGAGGGTGGTCGGACGAATGCAGGTGTGCCAGTGCATTGCAACACCGTAGCAGGGGCGCGCATAAATTATCCACTACAATACCATATGCAGCCTGAGGCCTGATAGCGTACGCTGAATTAGCAATTCCTGAGTGAGGTCTGACCTGCCTTAACTGTATGTTTGGGTCCGATGTTACTGATTGTTTTGCTATGTTGGCCAAGTATACGGATGTAAGGGGAAGTGGGCGTCCTTATGTTGAGCTGTGATCACAATGTGATTGCAAACATTTACATATCCCCGATGATATTAGCAACTGCGCAGCGTGCATATTAGCAGAATAACGATCCTTGCTGAATCAGGCCCTATGTGTGCACTATATAAATAATAAATAGATATTATTGCTGACACATTGACTGTTTGCAATACCCTGTGCACAACTTAATAATACACCAATTGGTCCACTTGTATTTTTAAGTAATACATCTATAAAATAAGATTGCATAATCAATTTTGTTGGTGGGGGCCCCCACAACCAAGCTGCCCCAGGGCCCACACAAGCCCTAACTAGGCCCTGTCTATGCTTGCTGACACAAACTTTTACATTACCGTTTTGTTAATTCTTTTTAATTTATTATAATTTCGGGAGACACATTGAAAGTGCATGTCAGCAAGCATAGACAGAGTGTGATCAGAGGGCCTGATTCAGACCCGCTCGCGAGCGCACAGCACTCGCAAGCGGGTCGATGGTCCCCCACTGCGCATGCGCATGCCGGAGCCCATTGGTCGCGATGGTCTTGACCATCGAGACCATTACCTGGCCGCTCGCATAAACAGCTATGCGAGCGGCCAGGAGGCCGTTTTTTTTTTTAAAAAAAGGGACGCCCTGATTCAGAGTGAGCGCTCTCAAAGAGCGTCTGGCTCTGAATCAGGCCCAGAGTGTGATCTGATGTTGCCTGTATGTGGCACTGGCTGCTTGCATTATTCAGAACCAGCCAAGTACTGTAAATATAAAATCAAATATTTCCAGTAATTCCAATAATTACCTTATTGGATTAGTTTATTTTGCCTTCCAGTCTGCTGAGCTTGGGTGTAACTGTGACTGTGGTCAGTGCTGTGTCCCAGGCTCCTGTGTCTGTGCTCCTCCCCCTGCTGATGTAATCACTGAAGGTTCAGCCCGCTTCTCCTCGCCCCTCCCCCTGACGTCACCACCGCTGGCATCATGTAGCTGAGCCTTAGCAGCAGCAGCTAGTGGAAGGTAAGCCATCGAGAGATGCCCGCGGCCCGCCCCCTCCCTCTACCCTCCCCTCCTCCAGCCGCCGCCGCCGCATCCAGAGATAGTAACAGCGGAGCTTAAGCTCCGCCCCCGTGACATCACCACTGATTCCGGATGAAGGAGTCAGTGGTGTTAGAGGCTGGCCCCAGTTTACAATGCACCGCCCACCGCCTGCTGCACATAGCCCGCCGGAACACATCACCCGCGGGCCCCTGACCACCCACCGATCACCGCCCACGCTGACAAAAAAAATAAACACAGCGCCAGTTACAGGGGTTAAGCCACGCCCTCCCGCAATAGTGGGCGTGGCTATAAATCACTGGGGCCCACCGGGGAATACCCCGAATTCCCGGCAGCCCAGTCCAAGCCTGTATCTGTCTGTCTATCACTAATGCTGGGTATACACTATACACTTATCTGTCACATATCTGTCTATCACTAATGCTGGGCATACACTATACACTTATCTGTCACATATCTATCTATCACTAATGCTGGGCATACACTATACACTTATTTGTCACTAATGCTGGGCATACACTATACACTTATTTGTCACTAATGCTGGGCATACACTATACACTTATTTGTCACTAATGCTGGGCATACACTATACACTTATTTGTCACATATCTGTCTATCACTAATGCTGGGCATACACTATACACTTATTTGTCACATATCTGTCTATCACTAATGCTGGGCATACACTATACACTTATCTGTCACATATCTGTCTATCACTAATGCTGGGTATACACTATACACTTATCTCTCACATATCTGTCTATCACTAATGCTGGGTATACACTATACACTTATCTGTCACATATCTGTCTATCACTAATGCTGGGCATACACTATACACTTATCTCTCACATATCTGTCTATCACTAATGCTGGGTATACACTATACACTTATCTGTCACATATCTGTCTATCACTAATACTGGGCATACACTATACACTTATCTGTCACATATCTGTCTATCACTAATGCTGGGTATACACTATACACTTATCTGTCACATATCTGTCTATCACTAATGCTGGGCATACACTATACACTTATCTGTCACATATCTGTCTATCACTAATGCTGGGCATACACTATACACTTATCTGTCACATATCTGTCTGTCACTAATGCTGGGCATACACTATACACTTATCTGTCTATCACTAATGCTGGGTATACACTATACACTTATCTGTCACATATCTGTCTATCACTAATGCTGGGCATACACTATACACTTATCTGTCACATATCTGTCTGTCACTAATGCTGGGCATACACTATACACTTATCTGTCACATATCTGTCTATCACTAATGCTGGGTATACACTATACACTTATCTGTCACATATCTGTCTATCACTAATGCTGGGCATACACTATACACTTATCTGTCACATATCTGTCTATCACTAATGCTGGGTATACACACTATACACTTATCTGTCACATATCAGTCTATCACTAATGCTGGGTATACACTATACACTTATCTGTCACATATCTGTCTGTTTATCACTAATGCTGGGCATACACTATACACTTAGGTATACACTATACACTTATCTGTCACATATCTGTCTATCACTAATGCTGGGCATACACTATACACTTATCTGTCACATATCTGTATATCACTAATGCTGGGTATACACTATACACTTATCTGTCACATATCTGTCTATCACTAATGCTGGGTATACACTATACACTTATCTGTCACATATCTGTCTATCACTAATGCTGGGCATACACTATACACTTATCTGTCACATATCTGTCTATCACTAATGCTGGGCATACACTATACACTTATCTGTCACATATCTGTCTATCACTAATGCTGGGTATACACTATACACTTATCTGTCATATATCTGTCTGTCTATCACTAATGCTGGGTATACACTTATCTGTCACATATCTGTCTACCACTAATGCTGGGTATACACCATACACTTATCTGTCATATATCTGTCTGTCTATCACTAATGCTGGGTATACACTATACACTTATCTGTCATATATCTGCCTATCACTAATGCGGGGCATACACTATACACTTATCTGTCACATATCTGTCTATCACTAATGCTGGGTATACACTATACACTTATCTGTCACATATCTGTCTGTCTATCACTAATGCTGGGTATACACTATATACTTATCTGTCACATATCTGTCTATCACTAATGCTGGGTATACACTATACACTTATCTGTCACATATCTGTCTGTCTATCACTAATGCTGGGCATACACTATACATTTATCTGTCACTAATGCAGGGCATACACTATACACTTATCTGTCACATATCTGTCTATCACTAATGCTGGGCATACACTATACACTTATGTGTCACATATCTGTCTGTCTATCACTAATGCTGGGTATACACCATACACTTATCTGTCATATATCTGTCAATCACTAATGCTGGGCATACCCTATACACTTACCTGTCACATATCTGTCTATCACTAATGCTGGCTATACACTTATCTGTCACATATCAGTCTGTCTATTACTAATGCTGGCTATACACTATACACTTATCTGTCATATAACTGTCTATCACTAATACTGGGCATACACTATACACTTATCTGTCACATATCTGTCTGTCTATCACTAATGCTGGGTATACACTATACATTTATCTGTCACATCTGTCACTAATGCTGGGCATACACTATACATTTATCTGTCACATATCTGTCTATCACTAATGCTGGGCATACACTATACACTTATCTGTCACATATCTGTCTATCACTAATGCTGGGCATACACTATACACTTATCTGTCACATATCTGTATATCACTAATGCTGGGTATACACTATACACTTATCTGTCACATATCTGTATATCACTAATGCTGGGCATACACTATACACTTATCTGTCACATATCTGTCTGTCTATCACTAATGCTGGGTATACACTATACACTTATCTGTCACATATCTGTCTATCACTAATGCTGGGCATACACTATACACTTATCTGTCACATATCTGTCTATCACTAATGCTGGGCATACACTATACACTTATCAGTCACATATCTGTCTATCACTAATGCTGGGTATACACTATATACTTATCTGTCACATATCTGTCTATCACTAATGCTGGGTATACACTATACACTTATCTGTCACATATCTGTCTGTCTATCACTAATGCTGGGTATACACTTATCTGTCACATATCTGTCTATCACTAATGCTGGGTATACACCATACACTTATCTGTCATATATCTGTCTGTCTATCACTAATGCTGGGTATACACTATACACTTATCTGTCATATATCTGTCTATCACTAATGCTGGGTATACACTATACACTTATCTGTCACATATCTGTCACATCTGTCACTAATGCTGGGCATACACTATACACTTATCTGTCACATCTGTCACTAATGCTGGGCATACACTATACATTTATCTGTCACATATCTGTCAATCACTAATGCAGGGCATACACTATACACTTATCTGTCACATATCTGTCTATCACTAATGCTGGGTATACACTATACACTTATCTGTCACATATCTGTCTATCACTAATGCTGGCTATACACTTATCTGTCACATATCAGTCTGTCTATTACTAATGCTGGGCATACACTATACACTTATCTGTCACATATCTGTCTGTCTATCACTAATGCTGGGTATACACTATATACTTATCTGTCACATATCTGTCTATCACTAATGCTGGGTATACACTATACATTTATCTGTCACTAATGCAGGGCATACACTATACACTTATCTGTCACATATCTGTCTGTCTATCACTAATGCTGGGTATACACTATACATTTATCTGTCACATATCTGTCTATCACTAATGCTGGGTATACACTATACATTTATCTGTCACATATCTGTCTATCACTAATGCTGGGCATACACTATACACTTATCTGTCACATATCTGTCTGTCTATCACTAATGCTGGGTATACACTATACATTTATCTGTCACATATCTGTCTATCACTAATGCTGGGTATACACTATACATTTATCTGTCACTAATGCTGGGCATACACTATACACTTATCTGTCACATATCTGTCTATCACTAATGCTGGCTATACACTTATCTGTCACATATCAGTCTGTCTATTACTAATGCTGGGTATACACTATATACTTATCTGTCACATATCTGTCTATCACTAATGCTGGGTATATACTATACATTTATCTGTCACATATCTGTCTATCACTAATGCTGGGCATACACTATACACATCTGTCTATCACTAATGCTGGGCATACACTATACACATATCTGTCTATCACTAATGCTGGGCATACACTATACATTTATCTGTCACTAATGCTGGGCATACACTATACACTTATCTGTCACATATCTGTCTATCACTAATGCTGGGTATACACTATACATTTATCTGTCACATATCTGTCTATCACTAATGCTGGGCATACACTATACACTTATCTGTCACATATCTGTCTGTCTATCACTAATGCTGGGCATACACTATACACTTATCTGTCACATATCTGTCTATCACTAATGCTGGGCATACACTATACACTTATCTGTCACATATCTGTCTATCACTAATGCTGGGCATACACTATACACTTATCTGTCACATATCTGTCTATCACTAATGCTGGGTATACACTATACATTTATCTGTCACATATCTGTCTATCACTAATGCTGGGTATACACTATACATTTATCTGTCACTAATGCTGGGCATACACTATACACTTATCTGTCACATATCTGTCTATCACTAATGCTGGCTATACACTTATCTGTCACATATCAGTCTGTCTATTACTAATGCTGGGTATACACTATATACTTATCTGTCACATATCTGTCTATCACTAATGCTGGGTATATACTATACATTTATCTGTCACATATCTGTCTATCACTAATGCTGGGCATACACTATACACATATCTGTCTATCACTAATGCTGGGCATACACTATACATTTATCTGTCACTAATGCTGGGCATACACTATACACTTATCTGTCACATATCTGTCTATCACTAATGCTGGGTATACACTATACACTTATCTGTCACATATCTGTCTATCACTAATGCTGGGTATACACTATACACTTATCTGTCACATATCTGTCTATCACTAATGCTGGGTATATACTATACATTTATCTGTCACATATCTGTCTATCACTAATGCTGGGCATACACTATACACATCTGTCTATCACTAATGCTGGGCATACACTATACACATATCTGTCTATCACTAATGCTGGGCATACACTATACATTTATCTGTCACTAATGCTGGGCATACACTATACACTTATCTGTCACATATCTGTCTATCACTAATGCTGGGTATACACTATACACTTATCTGTCACATATCTGTCTATCACTAATGCTGGGTATACACTATACACTTATCTGTCACATATCTGTCTATCACTAATGCTGGGCATACACTATACACATATCTGTCTATCACTAATGCTGGGCATACACTATACACTTATCTGTCACTAATGCAGGGCATACACTATACACTTATCTATCACTAATGCTGGGCATACACTATACACTTATCTGTCACTAATGCTGGGCATACACTATACACATATCTGTCTATCACTAATGCTGGGCATACACTATACACATATCTGTCTATCACTAATGCTGGGCATACACTATACACTTATCTGTCACTAATGCAGGGCATACACTATACACTTATCTATCACTAATGCTGGGCATACACTATACACTTATCTGTCACTAATGCTGGGCATACACTATACACATATCTGTCTATCACTAATGCTGGGCATACACTATACACATATCTGTCTATCACTAATACTGGGCATACACTATATACACTTATCTGTCACATATCTATCTGTCTATCACTAATGCTGGGTATACACCATACACTTATCTGTCTGTCTATCACTAATGCTGGGTATACACTATACACTTATCTGTCATATATCTGTCTATCACTAATGCTGGGCATACACTATACACTTATCTGTCACATATCTGTCTGTCTATCACTAATGCTGGGTATACACTATATACTTATCTGTCACATATCTGTCTATCACTAATGCTGGGTATACACTATACACTTATCTGTCACATATCTGTCTGTCTATCACTAATGCTGGGTATACACTATACACTTATCTGTCACTAATGCTGGGCATACACTATACACTTATCTGTCACTAATGCTGGGCATACACTATACATTTATCTGTCACATATCTGTCAATCACTAATGCTGGGCATACACTATACACTTATCTGTCACATATCTGTCTATCACTAATGCTGGGTATACACTATACACTTATCTGTCACATATCTGTCTATCACTAATGCTGGGTATACACTATACACTTATCTGTCACATATCTGTCTATCACTAATGCTGGCTATACACTTATCTGTCACATATCAGTCTGTCTATTACTAATGCTGGGTATACACTATATACTTATCTGTCACATATCTGTCTATCACTAATGCTGGGTATATACTATACATTTATCTGTCACTAATGCAGGGCATACACTATACACTTATTTGTCACATATCTGTCTATCACTAATGCTGGGCATACACTATACACTTATCTGTCACATATCTGTCTATCACTAATGCTGGGCATACACTATATACTTATCTGTCACATATCTGTCTATCACTAATGCTGGGCATACACTATACACATATCTGTCTATCACTAATGCTGGGCATACACTATACACATATCTGTCTATCACTAATGCTGGGCATACACTATACACTTATCTGTCACATATCTGTCTATCACTAATGCTGGGTATACACTATACACTTATCTGTCACATATCTGTCTATCACTAATGCTGGGTATACACTATACACTTATCTGTCACATATCTGTCTATCACTAATGCTGGGCATACACTATACACATATCTGTCACATATCTGTCTATCACTAATGCTGGGTATATACTATACATTTATCTGTCACATATCTGTCTATCACTAATGCTGGGCATACACTATACACATCTGTCTATCACTAATGCTGGGCATACACTATACACATATCTGTCTATCACTAATGCTGGGCATACACTATACATTTATCTGTCACTAATGCTGGGCATACACTATACACTTATCTGTCACATATCTGTCTATCACTAATGCTGGGTATACACTATACACTTATCTGTCACATATCTGTCTATCACTAATGCTGGGTATACACTATACACTTATCTGTCACATATCTGTCTATCACTAATGCTGGGCATACACTATACACATATCTGTCTATCACTAATGCTGGGCATACACTATACACTTATCTGTCACTAATGCAGGGCATACACTATACACTTATCTATCACTAATGCTGGGCATACACTATACACTTATCTGTCACTAATGCTGGGCATACACTATACACATATCTGTCTATCACTAATGCTGGGCATACACTATACACATATCTGTCTATCACTAATGCTGGGCATACACTATACACTTATCTGTCACTAATGCAGGGCATACACTATACACTTATCTATCACTAATGCTGGGCATACACTATACACTTATCTGTCACTAATGCTGGGCATACACTATACACATATCTGTCTATCACTAATGCTGGGCATACACTATACACATATCTGTCTATCACTAATACTGGGCATACACTATATACACTTATCTGTCACATATCTATCTGTCTATCACTAATGCTGGGTATACACCATACACTTATCTGTCTGTCTATCACTAATGCTGGGTATACACTATACACTTATCTGTCATATATCTGTCTATCACTAATGCTGGGCATACACTATACACTTATCTGTCACATATCTGTCTGTCTATCACTAATGCTGGGTATACACTATATACTTATCTGTCACATATCTGTCTATCACTAATGCTGGGTATACACTATACACTTATCTGTCACATATCTGTCTGTCTATCACTAATGCTGGGTATACACTATACACTTATCTGTCACTAATGCTGGGCATACACTATACACTTATCTGTCACTAATGCTGGGCATACACTATACATTTATCTGTCACATATCTGTCAATCACTAATGCTGGGCATACACTATACACTTATCTGTCACATATCTGTCTATCACTAATGCTGGGTATACACTATACACTTATCTGTCACATATCTGTCTATCACTAATGCTGGGTATACACTATACACTTATCTGTCACATATCTGTCTATCACTAATGCTGGCTATACACTTATCTGTCACATATCAGTCTGTCTATTACTAATGCTGGGTATACACTATATACTTATCTGTCACATATCTGTCTATCACTAATGCTGGGTATATACTATACATTTATCTGTCACTAATGCAGGGCATACACTATACACTTATTTGTCACATATCTGTCTATCACTAATGCTGGGCATACACTATACACTTATCTGTCACATATCTGTCTATCACTAATGCTGGGCATACACTATATACTTATCTGTCACATATCTGTCTATCACTAATGCTGGGCATACACTATACACATATCTGTCTATCACTAATGCTGGGCATACACTATACACATATCTGTCTATCACTAATGCTGGGCATACACTATACACTTATCTGTCACATATCTGTCTATCACTAATGCTGGGTATACACTATACACTTATCGGTCACATATCTGTCTATCACTAATGCTGGGTATACACTATACACTTATCTGTCACATATCTGTCTATCACTAATGCTGGGCATACACTATACACATATCTGTCTATCACTAATGCTGGGCATACACTATACACTTATCTGTCACATATCTGTCTGTCTATCACTAATGCTGGGTATACACTATACATTTATCTGTCACATCTGTCACTAATGCTGGGCATACACTATACATTTATCTGTCACTAATGCAGGGCATACACTATACACTTATTTGTCACATATCTGTCTATCACTAATGCTGGGCATACACTATACACATATCTGTCTATCACTAATGCTGGGCATACACTATACACTTATCTGTCACATATCTGTCCAGTCTGGCTGGTTGGAATGAAAACGTGGTAATATATGGGAGCAAATGACAATTAACCTTATGGTCCAAAACCCTTGAAAACGGACAATAAAAAAAAGTTACATGTGTTTGATTTAAGCAATTTGCCTGAATTCAGGGTTTGTGAGCAAATGGTCTGTTGTCATTTTCTCCCATGCACTTCCAGATTTTTATTAGAACCAGCCAGATTAGACAGATATGTGACAGATAAGTGTATATAGTGTATGCCCAGTATTAGTGATAGACAGATATGTGACAGATAAGTGTATAGTGTATACCCAGCATTAGTGATAGACTGATATGTGACAGATAAGTGTATAGTGTATACCCAGCATTAGTGATAGACAGATATGTGACAGATAAGTGTATAGTGTATGCCCAGCATTAGTGATAGACAGATAGATATGTGACAGATAAGTGTATATAGTGTATGCCCAGTATTAGTGATAGACAGATATGTGACAGATAAGTGTATAGTGTATACCCAGCATTAGTGACAGACAGATATGTGACAGATAAGTGTAGTGTATACCCAGCATTAGTGATAGACAGATATGTGACAGATAAGTGTATAGTGTATGCCCAGCATTAGTGATAGACAGATATGTGACAGATAAGTATATAGTGTATGCCCAGCATTAGTGATAGACAGACAGATATGTGACAGATCAGTGTATAGTGTATGCCCAGCATTAGTGATAGATAGATATGTGACAGATAAGTGTATAGTGTATGCCCAGCATTAGTGATAGACAGATATGTGACAGATAAGTATATAGTGTATGCCCAGCATTAGTGATAGACAGACAGATATGTGACAGATCAGTGTATAGTGTATGCCCAGCATTAGTGACAGATGTGACAGATAAATGTATAGTGTATACCCAGCATTAGTGATAGACAGACAGATATGTGACAGATAAGTGTATAGTGTATGCCCAGCATTAGTGATAGACAGATATGTGTATAGTGTATACCCAGCATTAGTGATAGACAGATATGTGACAGATAAGTGTATAGTGTATGCCCAGCATTAGTGATAGACAGATATGTGACAGATAAGTGTATAGTGTATGCCCAGCATTAGTGATAGACAGACAGATATGTGACAGATCAGTGTATAGTGTATACCCAGCATTAGTGATAGACAGACAGATATGTGACAGATAAGTGTATAGTGTATACCCAGCATTAGTGATAGACAGACAGATATGTGACAGATAAGTGTATAGTGTATGCCCAGCATTAGAGATAAATACGTGCATGCACAAAGGTCTTAGGAGCCCATTTATCAAAGTTTATTTGAGGTATAATCTCCGAAAACACCCGTTTTCGGGTGGTTACCTCAAATATTAAGTATTATCCCTGGATGTATTAAGGAGGAACCGATACCTGCTGTGATCCCTGCATTCCCGCTGGCAGCCGCCTCTCCCATAGGTTTCTATAGGGGATACAATGCTGCCAAATTTACCAATATCCGGAATGTGATGCATCCCGATATTGGCCCCCTATGGGCTACACCGTGCATAATTAGCCGGCGAAGGGTTCTGCCGAAACCCTCCCTGGCTATGGCAGCTGCGCATGCACAGCACCCCCTGCACTGGCCGGCAGCTCTCCGGAGACATTGCAGGGACGGGATCCTTTCGAAACCTGTGTCCCTTATGTCCCCGATGATACATCCGGCCGATAGGATCGCTTCTTGCATTGCGATCATGGGCACTACTGGCATGACCTGATCGCATTGATCATTAATAAATGGGGGCCTATAAGAGCAAGAAAAGCCAGTACTGGGCATCACTATTTATAAATGCTGTCTATGACTACGCTGAAGAATATATGACAATATAAACGTCTGTCATTCATTCTGCAGCAGGCTGTGTGTGAGTGACAGCTTTGCAGACTTGGGGGTAAATTCACTTAGATGGAAGTTCTATTAAGAAGTGATATTGTCCATAGCAGCCAATCAGATTCTACTTCTCATTTATCTAGCACCTTCTATAAGATAATACCTGGAATATGATTGGTTGCTATGGGCAACATCACTTCTTAATAGAACTCCCATCTTAGTGAATTTACCCCTTGCTGTGTAACAAATGGACAGTATGGATTGGTGAAGTCATACATGGAGCAGACAGCAAGTAAAATGGCTGACACATGAATGATTCCGCCAGGACAGATGTGTTAGATACTGATATGACAGCTGCAGTAGAATGGAAGGGTAACACTGTGTAATGTACTATACCTTTATGTATAGGTACATTGGTGTATTTAGTGATTACATTACCACATAGACAGCTATATAATGAAGTAAAAGTGAATAATCCCATCTGTGTATATGACATAGAAGTTACACAGGTATTTCTGGTATTATGTGTGTACCGTGTAAGCTGCACGTCTATGCTGTAAGTATATGTAAGATTCACGCCAATATACTCCAATCTGTACTTTAACCTCTGCATCGTGGGTAAAGGTAGTTTAGTTACTTGATAGTCTCAGGTCTGGGACACGTTGAGCTGGTTATGGTTATATGGAGCTGAATAAAAACTTTTTGTAGGAGGAGATTAATGTTAAATAATGGTGACAGAGGTGTCTGGTTAAAAAAGAGGGAAGTGGCTCCTCTTAGTAACTATTACTACATGTAATGGCATGTGTTTTCTCCAAGTGTATGTGCATAGCTATATATCTATATGTTATACATACAGACAGTCATACATACATACATACAGTCACACATACGTAGCCAGTCATACATACAGTTATACATACAGACAGTCATACATACATACATAGCCAGTCATACATACAGACATACATATATACATACATAGACAGTCATACATACAGTCATACATACATACATAGCCAGTCATACATACAGACATACATATATACATACATACAGTCATACATACATACATAGCCAGTCATACATACATAGCCAGTCATACATACAGACATACATACATACATAGACAGTCATACATACATACAGACATACATACAGTCACACATATAGTCATACATATATACAGACAGTCATACATATATACATATATACAGTCATACATATATACAGTCATACATACATAGTCACACATATATATATATATATACATACAGTCATACATATATACATACATATATACAGTCATACATATATACATACATAGCCAGTCATACATACAGACATACATATATACATACATAGACAGTCATACATATATACAGTCATACATACAGACAGTAATACATACAGTCACACAAACAGACAGTCACACATACAGTCATACATATATACAGACAGTCATACATATATACATACATACATAGACAGTCATACATATATACAGTCATACATACAGTCACACATTGTATGTATGTATGTATATATATATATATATATATACATACAGACAGTCATACATATATACATACATAGTCATACATATATACAGTCATACATATATACAGTCATACATAGACAGTCATACATATATAGTCATACATACATAGTCAATACATACAGACAGCCATACATACAGTAACACATACAGTAACACATACAGTCATACATATATACAGTCATACATATATACATACATACATAGACAGTCATACATATATACAGTCATACATACATACATACAGTCACACATATATATATATATATATATACATACAGTCATACATATATACAGACAGTCATACATATATACATACATACAGTCATACATATATACATACATAGTCAATACATACAGACAGCCATACATACAGTCATACATACATAGACAGTCATACATATATACAGACAGTCATACATTACAACGGTTTCTATATGTGCCTCCCACTTTTTAAGGGGCCAAAAGTAATGGGACTATCAACTCAAAAGCTATTTCATGGACAGGTGTGGGCTATTCCCTCGTTATTTCATTATCAATTAAGCAGGTAAAAGGTCTGGAGTTGATTCTAGGTGTGACATTTGCATTTGGAAACAGTTGCTGTCGATTCTCAATATGAGATCCAAAGAGCTGTCACTATCAGTGAAGCAAGCCATCATTAGGCTGAAAAGTCAAAACAAACCCATCAGAGAGATAGCAAAAACATTAGGTGTGGCCAGATCAACTGTTTGGAACATTCTTAAAAAGAAAGAACACACTGGAGAGCTCAGCAACACCAAAAGACCCGGAAGACCACGGAAAACAACTGTGGTGGATGACAGAAGAATTATTTCCCTGGTGAAGAAAAACCCCTTCACAACAGTTGGCCAAATCAAGAACACTCTCCAGGAGGTAGGTGTATATGTGTCAAAGTCAACAATCAAGAGAAGACTTCACAAGAGTGAATATAGAGGGTTCACCACAAGATGTAAACCATTGGTGAGCCTCAAAAACAGGAAGACCAGATTAGAGTTTGCCAAACAACATCTAAAAAAGCCATTACAGTTATGAAACAACATCCTATGGACAGATGAGACAAAGATCAACTTGTACCAGAGTAATGGGAAGAGAAGAGTATGGAGAAGGAAAGGAACTGCTCATGATCCAAAACATACCACCTCATCAGTGAAGCATGGTGGTGGTAGTGTCATGGCGTGGGCATTTATGGCTGCCAATGGAACTGGTTCCCTTGTATTTATTGATGATGTGACTGCTGATAAAAGCAGAATGAATTCTGAAGTGTTTCGGGCAATATTATATGCTCATATTCAGTCAAATGCTTCAGAACTCATTGGACGGCGCTTCACAGTGCAGATGGACAATGACCCGAAGCATGCTGCAAAAGCAACCAAAGAGTTTTTTAAGGCTAAAAAGTGGAATGTTATGCAATGGCCAAGTCAATCCCCTGACCTGAATCCGATTGAGCATGCATTTCACTTGATGAAGACAAAACTGAAGGGAAAATGCCCCAAGAACAAGCAGGAACTGAAGACATTTGCAGTAGAGGCCTGCCAGAGCATCACCAGGGATGAAACCCAGCGTCTGGTGATGTCTATGCGTTCCAGACTTCAGGCTGTAATTGCCTGCAAAGGATTTGCAACAAAGTATTAAAAAGTGAAAGTTAGATTTAGGATTGTTTAGTTTGTCCCACTACTTTTGGCCCCTTAAAAAGTGGGAGGCACATATAGAAACCGTTGTAATTCCTACACCAGTGATTTTCAACCTTTTTCAACTCGAGGCACACTAGGCAAGATTTTAAAATTGCCAAGGCACACCATCCGGCGATGCGGCGTGCGCGACCTATGCAAAAACATACACATTGGCTCTCACATAAAAAAACACGCATTGGCCTTCACAGGAATAAAGCACACATACAATGGCCCCAAAGATATAACACACACATACATTAGCCCCCACAGAAAAAAAAAAAACATAGGCCCCCACAGAAAAAAATTAACATAGACCCCCACGGTGCAGAGCTGTCAGCAGTGGCTGGCTGGTCGCGGGAGGCTAGGAGGAAAAGGCTTCCTGGCCGCTGGAGGGAGAGATGTACTGGCTGGCCACGGGCGGGTGGGAGAGAAGGGGTGGTTGGTCGCTGGCGGGTAGTACTGGTTGGCCGCAGGCAGGAGTTAGTGAAGGGGTGGCTAACCGCTGGCGAAGGTTGGAATACTGCCTGGTCGCAGGCGGGAAGGAGAGAAGTACTGGCTGAGACTCTGTTGGGGCGGGCAGGCAGGCCAGACAGGCAACGCGCATGCATGACCTGTGATGTCACACTGCCGCGTTCAGGCAGGTCACGGCCCGGGCGTGCCCCTGAGCCTCCTAGAGGAGCTCAGTGGCAGCGCTGCCCGGGCCGCAGCTCTTTAATGTGACCGGCAGCTCTAGCGCTGCGGCACACCTCACAACCACCCGCGGCATACTACTGTGCCTTGGCACAGCGGTTGAAAACCTCTGTCCTACACCGTTCACCTGATTTAGATGTAATTACCCTCAAATTAAATCTGAAAGTCTGCAGGTAAAGCACATCTTGTTTGTTTCATTTCAAAGCCATTGTGGTGAATAGAGGCCAAAATATGAACATTCTGTCAATGTCCCAATATTTATGCACCTGACTGTATATACATACAGTTACACACAGACAGACAGTCATACATACAGTCATACATATATACATACATAGACAGTCATACATACAGTCATAGAGACAGTCATACATACATACATAGACAGTCATACATACAGTCATACATATATACATACATAGACAGTCATACATACAGTCACACACAGACAGACAGTCATACATATATAAATACATACATACACAGTCATACATACAGTCATACATATATACAGACAGTCAAACATACAGTCATACATACAGTCACACACAGTCATACATATATACATACATACATAGACAGTAATACATACAGTCATACATACATACAGTCACAGACAGACAGTCATACATATATACATACATAGACAGTCATACATACAGTCATACATACATATATACATACATAGACAGTCATACATACATACAGTCATAGAGACAGTCATACAGTCATATATACATACATAGACAGTCATACATACAGTACAGACAGACAGTCATACATACATACATACATACATACATAGACAGTCATACATACAGTACAGACATACAGTCATACATATATACATACATACAGTCATACATACAGTCATAGAGACAGTCATACAGTCATATATACATACATACATAGTCATACATACAGTCACACACACAGTCATACATATATACATACATAGACAGTCATACATACAGTACAGACATACATAGTCATACAGTACATACAGACAGTCATACATATTTATATATATAACACATAAATACAGTCATACATATATACATACATACAGTACAGACATACATAGTCATACAGTACATACAGTCATACATACAGTCATACATACAGTCATACATACAGTCATACATATATACATACATAGACAGTCATACATACAGTACAGACATACATACAGTCATAGACAGTCATACATACAGTCATACATACAGTCATACATACATACAGTCATAGAGACAGTCATACATACATACAGTCATAGAGACAGTCATACATACATACAGTCATACATACATAGACAGTCATACATATAGTACAGACAGTCATACATACAGTCACACACACACAGTCATATATACATACATAGACAGTCATACATACAGTACAGACATACATAGTCATACATATATACATACATACAGTACAGACATACATAGTCATACAGTACATACAGACAGTCATACATATATATATACATACAGTACAGACATACATAGTCATACATACATACAGTCATACATACATACAGTCATAGAGACAGTAATACAGTCATACATACATACAGTCATAGAGACAGTAATACAGTCATACATACATACAGTCATACATACATAGACAGTTATACATATAGTACAGACAGACAGTCATACATACAGTCACAAACACAGACATACATAGTCATTTATATATATATATATATATATATATATATATATATATATAATATATGTATAATACACAGATACATAGAGAGTGAGTAAAGGACTGTGTCACAGAGATACCTGAGGGACTGCTCTGATCACCTTACTGTACTGTATGTGACCCAGGAGACACTTACCTGCCTGGACCATGGGTGGCCAGCTGTCTCATTCTGTTGAGCTGTCTCTGAATCATGTTGCAGGTGTCTCTGTCCTCGTGCTGTAGTTTGATCTTCTTCTCGATCTCTCTCTGTTTCTGGGTGAGGCTGTCTCCTCCTACTCTCTCAGGTCAGCGGAAGGACTGCTCTCTCTTCTGATAACTTCTCTGTTTATACTGTGTCTTTCCAGCAGTCTCTAATTCACATGTGCAGCAGCTCTACTATCTTAGTAGTGTCAATATCTGTCTCATGTTGTCTCTTCTCTCACTGTGCTGTCTCTTCTCTACAGTCTCACTGTGCTGTCTCTTCTCTACAGTCTCTCTCACTGTGCTGTCTCTTCTCCGCAGTCTCTCTCACTGTGCTCTCTTCTCTGCCATCATTCTCACTGTGCTGTCTACTCTAAGCAGTCTCTCACTATGCTGTCTACTCTAAGCAGTCTCTCACTATGCTGTCTCTTCTCTGCAGTCTTACTGTGCTGTCTCTTCTCTGCAATCTCTCTCACTGTGCTGTCTCTTCTCTGCAGTCTCACTGTGCTGTCTCTTCTGTGCAGTATCTCTCACTGTGCTGTCTCTTCTCTGCAGTCTCTCCCTCACTGTGCTATCTCTTCTCTGCAGTCTCTCTCTCACTGTGCTGTCTCTTCTCTGCAGTCTCTCCCTCACTGTGCTGTCTGTACTCTCTGCAGTCTCTCCCTCACTGTGCTGTCTCTACTCTCTGCAGTCTCTTCCTCACTGTGCTGTCTCTACTCTCTGCAGTCTCTTCCTCACTGTGCTGTCTCTACTCTCTGCAGTCTCTCCCTCACTGTGCTGTCTCCACTGCAGTCTCTCCCTCACTGTGCTGTCTCTTGTCTGCAGTCTCTCCCTCACTGTGCTGTCTGTACTCTCTGCAGTCTCTCCCTCACTGTGCTGTCTCCTCTGCAGTCTCTCCCTCACTGTGCTGTCTCTTTTCTACAGTCTCTCACTGTGCTGTCTCTTCTCTACAGTCTCACTGTGCTGTCTCTTCTCTACAGTCTCTCTCACTGTGCTGTCTCTTTTCTACAGTCTCTCACTGTGCTGCCTCTTCTCTGCAGTCTCACTGTGCTGTCTCTTCTCTACAGTCTCTCTCACTGTGCTGTCTCTTCTCTACAGTCTCTCTCACTGTGCTGTCTCTTCTCTGCAGTCTCTGCCTCACCGTGCTGCCTCTTCTCTGCAGTCTCACTGTGCTGTCTCTTCTCTGCAGTCTCTCCCTCACTGTGCTGTCTCTTCTCTGCAGTCTCTCCCTCACTGTGCTGTCTGTACTCTCTGCAGTCTCGCCCTCACTGTGCTGTCTGTACTCTCTGCAGTCTCTCCCTCACTGTGCTGTCTCTTCTCTGCAGTCTCTCCCTCACTGTGCTGTCTCTTCTCTGCAGTCTCTCCCTCACTGTGCTGTCTCTTCTCTGCAGTCTCTCTCTCACTGTGCTGTCTGTACTCTCTGCAGTCTCTCCCTCAATGTGCTGTCTGTACTCTCTGCAGTCTCTCCCTCACTGTGCTGTCTGTACTCTCTGCAGTCTCTCCCTCACTGTGCTGTCTCTACTCTCTGCAGTCTCTTCCTCACTGTGCTGTCTGTACTCTCTGCAGTCTCTCCCTCACTGTGCCTTCTCCTCTGCAGTCTCTCCCTCACTGTGCTGTCTCTTCTCTGCAGTCTCTGCCTCACCATGCTGCCTCTTCTCTGCAGTCTCACTGTGCTGTCTCTTCTCTGCAGTCTCTCCCTCACTGTGCTGTCTGTACTCTCTGCAGTCTCTCCCTCACTGTGCTGTCTGTACTCTCTGCAGTCTCTCCCTCACTGTGCTGTCTGTACTCTCTGCAGTCTCTCTCTCACTGTGCTGTCTGTACTCTCTGCAGTCTCTCCCTCACTGTGCTGTCTCTTCTCTGCAGTCTCTCCCTCACTGTGCTGTCTCTTCTCTGCAGTCTCTTCCTCACTGTGCTGTCTGTACTCTCTGCAGTCTCTCCCTCACTGTGCTGTCTGTACTCTCTGCAGTCTCTCCCTCACTGTGCTGTCTCTTCTCTGCAGTCTCTCCCTCACTGTGCTGTCTCTTCTCTGCAGTCTCTCTCTCACTGTGCTGTCTCTTCTCTGCAGTCTCTCTCTCACTGTGCTGTCTGTACTCTCTGCAGTCTCTCCCTCACTGTGCTGTCTCTTCTCTGCAGTCTCTCCCTCACTGTGCTGTCTCTTCTCTGCAGTCTCTCCCTCACTGTGCCGTCTGTACTCTCTGCAGTCTCTTCCTCACTGTGCCGTCTGTACTCTCTGCAGTCTCTCCCTCACTGTGCCGTCTCTACTCTCTGCAGTCTCTCCCTCACTGTGCCGTCTCTACTCTCTGCAGTCTCTCCCTCACTGTGCCGTCTCTTCTCTCTGCAGTCTCTCCCTCACTGTGCCGTCTCTTCTCTCTGCAGTCTCTCCCTCACTGTGCCGTCTCTTCTCTCTGCAGTCTCTCCCTCACTGTGCCGTCTCTTCTCTCTGCAGTCTCTCCCTCACTGTGCTGTCTGTACTCTCTGCAGTCTCCCTCACTGTGCTGTCTCTTCTCTCTGCAGTCTCTCCCTCACTGTGCTGTCTCTTCTCTCTGCAGTCTCTCCCTCACTGTGCTGTCTCTTCTCTCTGCAGTCTCTCCCTCACTGTGCTGTCTGTACTCTCTGCAGTCTCTCCCTCACTGTGCTGTCTGTACTCTCTGCAGTCTATCCCTCACTGTGCTGTCTCTTCTCTGCAGTCTCTTCCTCACTGTGCTGTCTCTACTCTCTGCAGTCTCTCCCTCACTGTGCTGTCTCTACTCTCTGCAGTCTCTCCCTCACTGTGCTGTCTCTTCTCTGCAGTCTCTCCCTCACTGTGCTGTCTCTTCTCTGGAGTCTCTCCCTCACTGTGCTGTCTGTACTCTCTGCAGTCTCTCCCTCACTGTGCTGTCTGTACTCTCTGCAGTCTCTTCCTCACTGTGCTGTCTCTTCTCTGCAGTCTCTCACTGTGCTGTCTCTCCCTCACTGTGCTGTCTGTACTCTCTGCAGTCTCTCCCTCACTGTGCTGTCTCTTCTCTGCAGTCTCTCCCTCACTGTGCTGTCTCTATTCTCTGCAGTCTCTTCCTCACTGTGCTGTCTGTACTCTCTGCAGTCTCTCCCTCACTGTGCTGTCTCTTCTCTGCAGTCTCTCCCTCACTGTGCTGTCTGTACTCTCTGCAGTCTCTCCCTCACTGTGCTGTCTCTTCTCTGCAGTCTCTTCCTCACTGTGCTGTCTCTACTCTCTGCAGTCTCTCCCTCACTGTGCTGTCTCTACTCTCTGCAGTCTCTCCCTCACTGTGCTGTCTCTTCTCTGCAGTCTCTCCCTCACTGTGCTGTCTGTACTCTCTGCAGTCTCTTCCTCACTGTGCTGTCTGTACTCTCTGCAGTCTCTCCCTCACTGTGCTGTCTGTACTCTCTGCAGTCTCTTCCTCACTGTGCTGTCTGTACTCTCTGCAGTCTCTCCCTCACTGTGCTGTCTCTTCTCTGCAGTCTCTCCCTCACTGTGCTGTCTCTTCTCTGCAGTCTCTCCCTCACTGTGCTGTCTCTTCTCTGCAGTCTCTCCCTCACTGTGCTGTCTGTACTCTCTGCAGTCTCTCCCTCACTGTGCTGTCTCTTCTCTGCTGTCTCTCACTGTGCTGTCTCTCCCTCACTGTGCTGTCTCTACTCTCTGCAGTCTCTCCCTCACTGTGCTGTCTCTTCTCTGCAGTCTCTCCCTCACTGTGCTGTCTGTACTCTCTGCAGTCTCTCCCTCACTGTGCTGTCTCTACTCTCTGCAGTCTCTCCCTCACTGTGCTGTCTCTTCTCTGCAGTCTCTCCCTCACTGTGCTGTCTCTTCTCTGCAGTCTCTCCCTCACTGTGCTGTCTCTCCCTCACTGTGCTTTCTGTACTCTCTGCAGTCTCTCACTGTGCTGTCTCTTCTCTGCAGTCTCTCCCTCACTGTGCTGTCTCTTCTCTGCAGTCTCTCCCTCACTGTGCTGTCTCTACTCTCTGCAGTCTCTCCCTCACTGTGCTGTCTCTTCTCTGCAGTCTCTCCCTCACTGTGCTGTCTATACTCTCTGCAGTCTCTCCCTCACTGTGCTGTCTCTACTCTCTGCAGTCTCTCCCTCACTGTGCTGTCTCTTCTCTGCAGTCTCTCCCTCACTGTGCTGTCTCTTCTCTGCAGTCTCTCCCTCACTGTGCTGTCTCTCCCTCACTGTGCTTTCTGTACTCTCTGCAGTCTCTCACTGTGCTGTCTCTTCTCTGCAGTCTCTCCCTCACTGTGCTGTCTCTTCTCTGCAGTCTCTCCCTCACTGTGCTGTCTCTACTCTCTGCAGTCTCTCCCTCACTGTGCTGTCTCTACTCTCTGCAGTCTCTCCCTCACTGTGCTGTCTCTACTCTCTGCAGTCTCCCCCTCACTGTGCTGTCTCTTCTCTGCAGTCTCTCCCTCACTGTGCTGTCTCTACTCTCTGCAGTCTCTCTGTGCTGTCTCTACTCTCTGCAGTCTCTCTCTTTATGCTGTCTCTACTCTCTGCAGTCTCTCTGTGCTGTCTCTACTCTGCAGTCTCCCCCTCACTGTGCTGTCTCTTCTCTGCAGTCTCTCCCTCACTGTGCTGTCTCTACTCTCTGCAGTCTCTCTGTCTGTGCTGTCTCTACTCTCTGCAGTCTCTCTCTCTGTGCTGTCTCTTCTCTGCAGTCTCTCCCTCACTGTGCTGTCTCTACTCTCTGCAGTCTCCCTCACTGTGCTGTCTCTCTCTCTGTGTTGTCTGTACTCTCTGCAGTCTCTCCCTCACTGTGCTGTCTCTCTCTCTGTGCTGTCTGTACTCTCTGCAGTCTCTCCCTCACTGTGCTGTCTCTCTCTCTGCAGTCTCTCCCTCACTGTGCTGTCTCTACTCTCTGCAGTCTCTCTGTCTGTGCTGTCTCTACTCTCTGCAGTCTCTCTCTCTGTGCTGTCTCTTCTCTGCAGTCTCTCCCTCACTGTGCTGTCTCTACTCTCTGCAGTCTCCCTCACTGTGCTGTCTCTCTCTCTGTGCTGTCTGTACTCTCTGCAGTCTCTCCCTCACTGTGCTGTCTCTCTCTCTGTGCTGTCTGTACTCTCTGCAGTCTCTCCCTCACTGTGCTGTCTCTCTCTCTGCAGTCTCTCCCTCACTGTGCTGTCTCTACTCTCTGCAGTCTCTCTGTCTGTGCTGTCTCTACTCTCTGCAGTCTCTCTCTCTGTGCTGTCTCTTCTCTGCAGTCTCTCCCTCACTGTGTTGTCTCTACTCTCTGCAGTCTCCCTCACTGTGCTGTCTCTCTCTCTGTGCTGTCTGTACTCTCTGCAGTCTCTCCCTCACTGTGCTGTCTCTCTCTCTGTGCTGTCTGTACTCTCTGCAGTCTCTCCCTCACTGTGCTGTCTCTCTCTCTGTGCTGTCTGTCTCAGGAAGTACCTACACAGAGGAAACTCAGATTCTGTATCTCCTCCTAATAGTAACTAGACTAGAGGGTGTCTGGTGCCCAAACTCCTCAGTGTACAGTATACAGCAGACCAGACCTCTCACCTGTCCCTTATGTATAGATTAGATACGTATGTACAGTGCTTAAAGGGGTCCTAAAGAAATGGTGAAACTCACCCCCCCACGCTTTTTGAATTAAGACACCAAAAGGGGCGTGGTCTCAAATCAGAGGGGCGTGGTCTCAAAACAAAGGGGCGTGGTTTCACTCTAGTATTCCCAATTCAAATTACTCCACACAGTAGCACAATCTTATCCACATTACACCGCACATAGGGCTCTATTTACTACAATCCACATTATAATGCAGATTGTAGTGTGATATTACCAACAGAATTCGCATTGTGCTAAAGCTCTGTCTCTGCGAATCCCCTCCGCAGCCTTATCACTGACTCAAAAATACAGTGCCAAGCTACCGCGCCAGCCATCGCTACCCCCCCCCCCCCCGCAATAGAACACACACCTCCACCCCGCAACCCCCCTCCTCGTGACTTCCCCCCTTAACTTCACTTACCTCTAGTGATCGGTGCTGCGGTCAGCTGGTCTCCCATCCTGCACCGAGTCACAGTGCAGGATGGAAGACTAGCTGACCGGAGCCCTGATCACCGGCACTGGACTCAGGTAAGTTTTTTTTTTTTTTAGCGTTGATCAGCTTATGGGCTGTTTAGACCACACAGCTGATCACTGGGGCCGGCTCCGGGCTTTGCTCTGCCCATTATAGCAGAGCAGGAGTCTGGTAACCGGGGGCAGATCGTCCAAGTGTCGTTATTATCACCGGGCTTCCCCCAGTATATTTTCACAATATATTTTTAGTACATTCCAGGCAGATCACATTTCCCTTTACAATTATGGGAACTGCGATCTTCTTACCAAAAATATGTGATAATTAGGGCTTGGAGCAGAATTTTACAAATTCTACTCCAATTGCCCTGTAGTAACTTTAGGTCGAGAGGAGGAGAAGGCCTCGCTCTTGTTGGACTAAGGAGTGGCTGCTCCGGAGGGATCCCATGTCCCACATGCCTCTGTTGATGGAAATACGTAAGAATAATCAGGATGACTACTGGAATTTCCTGCGGATGTGTATTACCCACTATACGGACAGTTCTGCATGTGGTGCAATATTATATTCTCTTACCAGGCAATGCTCTTCAGGATGATCTTTGATGCTTCTCCAAGGTTGCAAGTTGGATACAGGCAAAGATATTATAGGTTTATTCACCAATAACAATCTTACAAAGTTCCATAGTCTCCATAAAAGAATAAATACAATTCAGCAATTCTCAATCTGACGCTATGCACATACAATACGAGTAAGAGATACACTTGGGTCCTTAGGTCAGTTTTATTAAGCTGGGACTCAGGACAGTGGGCAGTGACCCTTCTTCAACTGTGGGGAAATGGATTCAAGGCATAAATACAAACAACAAAGTAACTATAAGAGTCCATCAGTGCCATAAAAACCAATCACTCCCCGCTAGTTTGTGCGTAATGGTATGAGTTTGCGCAAAAGTTACAGACAGTGCCCGGGTTACGTATGGTAGAAGCTGTTAGTAAAATCCTAGCAGTACTGCCAAATAGATTAGAGTGAGCTTTCAATGACGTGACAATATTTTATTTCTCCTTCATGTACTCAACTTAGCAACTAATAGCTCATTAGGTGTTTCCGCTCCCTCCTCTCTCATCCCTGTTGCTGTATTTAGTTCTCTCTCCCTTGTCCTGGCAGCTGTAAGATATTATAGAGGTATAATGGGCGGCTTTGGTATCTCCTAGTATAGGTGATTTATAGACGGCTCCTCTCTGTCTATTCTGGCTCCTCCAAATGAGCTAGCTCTTATCATAGGGTGTCTGACGCCACGTCTGCTCTCCTGTCATGTCAGAGTTTTAGCCTTATATGTAGCCAGTCTCTCCTATCACTGTGGCTCTCGGTAGCTGAGATTCTAGGCTGTAGTGATGTTATCTGTAGTGATGTTATCTGTAGCGATCTTATCTGTACTAGTGATGTTATCTGTAGTGATGTTATCTGTAGTGATGTTATCTGTAGCGATCTTATCTGTACTAGTGATGTTATCTGTACTAGCGATGTTATCTGTACTAACGATGTTATCTGTACTAGCGATGTTATCTGTACTAGCGATGTTATCTGTACTAGCGATGTTATCTGTACTAGTGATGTTATCTGTAGCGATGTTATCTGTAGTGAATGCAGAGCCCTATAACTGCTGTCTTGCCTCACCAAATCCTCTGTTAGCCGAGGTCACTGAGGGCTGTATATCTGCCTAACCGGTCTCTAGCAGAGTAATTCCCGATGGCTATCTCTGGACTATCGTACTCGGCGTAGGAGATCTGGGAGGAAGGCTGACCCTGGTCTTCTCCAGTCTGCCCCAGCTCGACACTATACTCAGGGCCGGATTAAGGTCCTTGGGGACCCCTGGGCAACAAATATGTGGGGGCCCCTATCACTAAAAGTAGTATGTGTGTATATTATATATATATACACACACACATATATATATATATATATATAATATATTATACACACGCATATATATATATATACTACCCGCGTGTGTGTGTGTATGTATGTATGTATATATAGGGAAATAGTGAAAGATAAAGCGACAGGCATCTCTAATAATGAAAGTGCATGTGCAATAAATATATAAAAATAAAAACTATTTATTCCAAGTTTATACAGACATAGTGGGAAAGACAAACAGTAATAATACAATATGAACGCACAGAATAAGTAAAATATAAGCAAATATGAAATTGATCCTTTAAAGTGTCTGTTTCAGAGTTTAGTTAAAGGGACCTTATTAGAGCAATAAAAGAAAACGTATTAGCCATGCATAAAAAGTCTCAGTACTGTGATGTTGAATAAAGTGCAAACAGTCAGTAGTATATATTGCACAACCCCAATAGTATATACTAAAAGCAAATAAATATATGCGGAGAATAACCGGCAACTGATTTAAAATTGCTTATCTTAGCAACTCATAAAGGCAAAGAGTACAGCTCCCAACACGTTTCATCCAATGGGACTTTTCACACATACATACATACACATACATACATACACACATATACATACATACATACAAGGAATGCCGCCATATGCTGGTTTTGGATACATACAGTATATGTGTGTGTATATATATATATATATACACACACACACACACACATGCATACATACATATACACGTATACATACACACACATACATATACATACATACATATATACACATACATACACACACATACATACATACAAGGAAGGAATGCCGCCATATGCTGGTTTTGGATACATACATACATACATATACACATACATACACATACACGTATACATACACACACATACATACACACACATACAAGGAATGCTGCCATATGCTGGTTTTGGATACATACAGTATACATACAGTATATGTGTGTGTATATATATATATATATACACACACACACACACATGCATACATACATATACACGTATACATACACACACACATACATACATATACACGTATACATACACACACACAGTGCTGCTTACCTCTCCTGGTTTCAGAGGCAGCAGCAGAAATCATTGCGATTCCCGGCTATTTGAAAAGGGGGTGGAGCCAAATACAGGGGTGGGGCTTAATCAGGGGCCGCTGCAGCATCCCCCAACATTGGTTATAGTGGGTCCTCTATAGGGACAGTTCTCCCCTACTCAGGGGGCACATTCTGGCATCTTGTGTCGCGTGCCCACCAGCTCCCTATGCCCGGAGTGAGCAGCTGGCATCATTTTCTCTTCAAAAGGGGGGTTAACATGTATGTGAAATGAACAGCTACCCTATATAACATACTTATATACCCTATATAACATACTTATATACCCTATATAACATACTTATATACCATACTGTGTAACTACATCAACTATCATAACATCAAATGACAAGGCATTATGTACATATGTGAACTATCAAACTTTTTACTATATATATATATATTAGGGGTGTGCACCGGCCACTTTTCGTGTTTTGTGTTTTGGTTTTGGATCTGGATCTTTCTTCGTGTTTTGGATCTGGATTGGTTTTGCCAAAACCACCCTTCCGTGTTTTGGGTTCTGGGTTTTGTGTTTTGGATCTGTATTTTTTTTAAAAAAAGCATAAAAACAGCTAAAATCACAGAATTTGTAGGTTTTTCTGCTCCTATGCTATTATTAACCTCAATAACCTTAATTTCCACTCATTTCCAGTCTATTCTGAACACCTCACACCTCACAATAGTGTTTTTATGTCCAAAAGGTTGCACCGAGGTAGCTGGATGACTATGCTAAGCGACACGAGTGGGCGGCACAAACACGTGACCCATCTAGGAGTGACACTGCAGTGGCAGGCAGGATGGCAGTTAGAAAAACTAGGCCCCAAACTGTACATAATGCAAAGAAAAAAAGAGGTGCAAGATGGAATTGTCCTTGGGCCCTCCCACCCACCCTTATGTTGTATAAACAGGACATGCACACTTTAACAAATCAATCATTTCAGCGCCAGGGTCTGCCACACAACTGTGGCTGAAATGATTGGTTCGTTTGGGCCCCCACAAAACAAGCTGGCAATTAATGTGTCCCTGCACAAACTGGCTCTACGGAGGCAAGATGTCATCCTCATCCTCCTCATCCACCGATTCCTCACCCTCTTCAGTGTGTACATCCTCATCCTCACAAAGTATTAACTCGTCCCCACTTGAATCCACCACCACAGGTCCCTCTGTACCTTCTGGAGGCTGGTCTCCCTGGAAGAGCTGATAATTCATTTTGATGAACATCATCTTCTCCACATTCTGTGGAAGCAACCTCCTACGCCTTTCGCTGACAAGGTTCCCGGCTGCACTAAACACTCTTTCGGAGTACACACTGGAGGGGGGGCAACTCAGGTAAAATAGAGCCAGTTTGTACAGGGGCCTCCAAATTGCCTCTTTTTCCTGCCAGTACAGGTATGGACTGTCTGACATGCCTACTTGGATGCTGTCACCGATGTAATCCTCCACCATTCTGTCAATGGTGACAGTATCATATGCAGTGACAGTAGACATGTCAGAAATTGTTGCCAGGTCCTTCAGTCCGGACCAGATGTCCAAACTTGGTCCTGCCTGCCCTGCATCACCGCCAGCGGGTTGCTTAGGATACCTAAGTTTATTCCTGGCAGCCCCAGTTGCGGGAGAAAATGAAGAAGGAGCCGTTGACGTGTCACGTTCCGCTTCAGCTGACAGTGTGTTCACCAGCAGGTCTTTGCACCTCTGCAGGCTTGTGTCGGCCGGAAAGAGAGACACCACATAGGCTTTAAACCTAGGATCGAGCACGGTGGCCAAAATGTAGTGGTCTGATTTCAACAGATTGACCACCCTGGAATCCTGGCAAAGCGAATGAAGGGCTTCATCCACAAGTCCCACATGCCGAGCGGAATCGCTCCGTCTTAGCTCCTCCTTCACTTTCTCCAGCTGCTTCTGCAAAAGCCTGATGAGGGGAATGACCTGACTCAAGCTGGCAGTGTCTGAACTGACTTCACGTGTGGCAAGTTCGAAGGGCTGAAGAACCTTGCACAACACGGAAATCATTCTCCACTGCGCTTGAGTCAGGTGCATACCCCCTCCTTTGCCTATGTCATAGGTGGATGTATAGGCTTGTATGGCCTTTTGCTGCTCCTCCATCCTCTGAAGCATATAGAGGGTTGAGTTCCACCGCGTCACAACCTCTTGCTTCAGGTGATGGCGGGGCAGGTTCAAGAGTGTTTGCTGGCGCTCCAGTCTTCGGCACGCAGTCGCTGAATGGCGAAAGTGGCCAGAAATTTTTCGGGCCACCCAAAGCGTCTCCTGCACGCCCCTGTCGCTTTTCAGAAAATTCTGCACCACCAAGTTTATTGTGTGAGCAAAACATGGGACGTGCTGGAATTTGCCCAGATGTAATGCCCGCACAATATTGGTGGCGTTGTCAGATATCACAAATCCCCAGGAGAGTCTAAGTGGGGTAAGCCACTGGGCGATGATTTCCCTCAGTTTCTCTAAGAGGTTGTCGGCGGTGTGCCTCTTACTGAAACCAGTGATACACAGCGTAGCCTGCCTTGGAACGAGCTGGCGTTTCTGAGATGCTGCTACTGGTGACGCTGCTGCTGTTGCTGCGTAAGGTGATACATCTACCCAGTGGGCTGTCACAGTCATATAGTCCTTAGTCTGCCCTGTTCCACTTGTCCACATGTCCATGGTTAAGTGGACATTGGGTACAACGACATTTTTCAGGATACTGAGGACACTTTTTCTGACGTTTCTGTACAGTCTCGGTATCGCCTGCCTAGTGAAGTGGAACCTAGAGGCGATTTGGAACCGGGGACACACTACCTCCATCAATTGTCTAAATCCCACTGCACTAATGGCGGATACCGGACGCACGTCTAACACCAACATAGCAGTCAAGGCCTCAGTTATACGTTTTGCTTCAGGATGACTGCTGTCGTACTTCATCCTCCTCGCTAAGGACTGTTGGAGGGTCAATTGTTTAGTAAAAGTAGTGGTGTTCCTACTTCCTCTCTGGGATGATGAACGACTCCCAGCAGCAGCAACAGCACTAGGAGGAATCCCGGATAGGAGAGTCAGTCATGCCAGTGACATGGCCTGCAGGACTACTTCCGATCCTGACTAAGG
This sequence comes from Taudactylus pleione, assembly GCA_031769625.1. Lineage (NCBI taxonomy): Eukaryota > Metazoa > Chordata > Amphibia > Anura > Myobatrachidae > Taudactylus > Taudactylus pleione. Next base: position 167,567 of record JAUIMM010001350.1, on the reverse strand, counting down.
AGGAAATTGACGAGGAGGGAGTTGACGGTGTGGGTGGAAGGCGCTTGGATACAACAGGACAACGGATTTAGTTGTCCCTGGACTGCTTACGGTCTCAGCCAAAGTTTCTGAACTTGACAGTAACTTTTTATGAACGCGCTGCAGGTGCCGTATAAGGGAGGATGTTCCTAGGTGGTTGACGTCCCTACCCCTACTTATTTCACCTTTACATATGGTACATATGGCAAGACAGTTGTTGTCCGGATTTGGATAGAAATATTGCCAGACCAAAGAGGTGGAATGTTTGGTCTTCTGCCCAGGCATGACCGTGATGGGCTTTTTCATCCCACGGACAACAACTGTCTCCCCCGGAGCCTGATTTAAACAAACCACATCACCATCAGAATCCTCCTCGCCAACTTCCTCCTCAGCGCCAGCTACACCAGTATCCTCATCCTGTTGTACTTCAACAGTGACATCTTCAATTTGCATATCAGCAAGTGGACTGTGGGTGCTCCTTTCAGCACTTGCAGGGGGCGTGCAAATGGTGGAAAGAGCCACCTCTTCCCGTCCAGTGCTGGGAAGGTCAGGCATCGCAACCACCACCACACTTGGACTCTCTTTGGGGATTTGTGATATCTTCTTAGAAAGCACAGTTCTTCGCTGTGCTTTTGCCAGCTTAACTCTTTTGATTTTTTTAGTGGGAGGAGTGCTTCCATCGTCATGTGAAGCTGAACCACTAGTCATGAACATACTAGGGATCGACCTTAGCCGTTCCTTGCCACTCCGTGTCGTAAATGGCATATTGGCAAGTTTACGTTTCTCTTCAGCTGATTTAAATGTCTTTTTCAAGGTCATTTTCCTGAACTTTGCCATTTGGGATTGTATGTGCCCTCTACTATGACATTGGGCATCGGCCTTGGCAGACGACGTTGATGGCATGTTATCGTCTATGTCATGACTAGTGGCAGCAGCTTCAGCACTAGGAGGAAGTGGTTCTTGATCTTTCTCTATTTTATTTTTATCGGAGAAAGTTTGGTCCTCCATTTATGTTATATCGATTTGATATATACGTGCGGCTAAACACAGAAAATAAATTTTTTTTTGGTTCGGACTGGAGTGTACTTTGTGGGTTACAGCACCCTTTAACGGTCAAGCCAGCCGGCCCTTTACTTATGACACAGGCGCACTCTTGGCACTACTTTGTTGATGCACGTGCGGCTACTGCGCACACAATTCACAAACACAGAAAATAATTTTTTTTTGGTTTGGACTGGAGTGTACTTTGGGGGTTACAGCACCCTTTAACGGTCAAGCCAGCCGGCCCTTTACTTATGACACAGGCGCACGCTTGGCACTACTTTGTTGATGCACGTGCGGCTACTGCGCACACAATTCACAAACACAGAAAATAATTTTTTTTTGGTTTGGACTGGAGTGTACTTTCGGGGGTTACAGCACCCTTAACGGTCAAGCCAGCCGGCCCTTTACTTATGACACAGGCGCACGCTTGGCACTACTTTGTTGATGCACGTGCGGCTACTGCGCACACAATTCACAAACACAGAAAATAATTTTTTTTTGGTTTGGACTGGAGTGTACTTTCGGGGGTTACAGCACCCTTTAACGGTCAAGCCAGCCGGCCCTTTACTTATGACACAGGCGCACGCTTGGCACTACTTTGTTGATGCACGTGCGGCTACTGCGCACACAATTCACAAACACAGAAAATAATTTTTTTTTAGGTTTGGACTGGAGTGTACTTTCGGGGGTTACAGCACCCTTAACGGTCAAGCCAGCCGGCCCTTTACTTATGACACAGGCGCACGCTTGGCACTACTTTGTTGATGCACGTGCGGCTACTGCGCACACAATTCACAAACACAGAAAATAATTTTTTTTTTGGTTTGGACTGGAGTGTACTTTCGGGGGTTACAGCACCCTTAACGGTCAAGCCAGCCGGCCCTTTACTTATGACACAGGCGCACGCTTGGCACTACTTTGTTGATGCACGTGCGGCTACTGCGCACACAATTCACAAACACAGAAAATAATTTTTTTTTTGGTTTGGACTGGAGTGTACTTTCGGGGGTTACAGCACCCTTAACGGTCAAGCCAGCCGGCCCTTTACTTATGACACAGGCGCACGCTTGACACTACTTTGTTGATGCACGTGCGGCTACTGCGCACACAATTCACAAACACAGAAAATAATTTTTTTTTGGTTTGGACTGGAGTGTACTTTCGGGGGTTACAGCACCCTTTAACGGTCAAGCCAGCCGGCCCTTTACTTATGACACAGGCGCACGCTTGGCACTACTTTGTTGATGCACGTGCGGCTACTGCGCACACAATTCACAAACACAGAAAATAATTTTTTTTTAGGTTTGGACTGGAGTGTACTTTCGGGGGTTACAGCACCCTTAACGGTCAAGCCAGCCGGCCCTTTACTTATGACACAGGCGCACGCTTGGCACTACTTTGTTGATGCACGTGCGGCTACTGCGCACACAATTCACAAACACAGAAAATAATTTTTTTTTTGGTTTGGACTGGAGTGTACTTTCGGGGGTTACAGCACCCTTAACGGTCAAGCCAGCCGGCCCTTTACTTATGACACAGGCGCACGCTTGGCACTACTTTGTTGATGCACGTGCGGCTACTGCGCACACAATTCACAAACACAGAAAATAATTTTTTTTTTGGTTTGGACTGGAGTGTACTTTCGGGGGTTACAGCACCCTTAACGGTCAAGCCAGCCGGCCCTTTACTTATGACACAGGCGCACGCTTGACACTACTTTGTTGATGCACGTGCGGCTACTGCGCACACAATTCACAAACACAGAAAATAATTTTTTTTTGGTTTGGACTGGAGTGTACTTTCAGGGGTTACAGCACCCTTTAACGGTCAAGCCAGCCGGCCCTTTACTTATGACACAGGCGCACGCTTGGCACTACTTTGTTGATGCACGTGCGGCTACTGCGCACACAATTCACAAACACAGAAAATAATTTTTTTTTAGGTTTGGACTGGAGTGTACTTTCGGGGGTTACAGCACCCTTAACGGTCAAGCCAGCCGGCCCTTTACTTATGACACAGGCGCACGCTTGGCACTACTTTGTTGATGCACGTGCGGCTACTGCGCACACAATTCACAAACACAGAAAATAATTTTTTTTTTGGTTTGGACTGGAGTGTACTTTCGGGGGTTACAGCACCCTTAACGGTCAAGCCAGCCGGCCCTTTACTTATGACACAGGCGCACGCTTGGCACTACTTTGTTGATGCACGTGCGGCTACTGCGCACACAATTCACAAACACAGAAAATAATTTTTTTTTTGGTTTGGACTGGAGTGTACTTTCGGGGGTTACAGCACCCTTAACGGTCAAGCCAGCCGGCCCTTTACTTATGACACAGGCGAACGCTTGACACTACTTTGTTGATGCACGTGCGGCTACTGCGCACACAATTCACAAACACAGAAAATAATTTTTTTTTGGTTTGGACTGGAGTGTACTTTCAGGGGTTACAGCACCCTTTAACGGTCAAGCCAGCCGGCCCTTTACTTATGACACAGGCGCACGCTTGGCACTACTTTGTTGATGCACGTGCGGCTACTGCGCACACAATTCACAAACACAGAAAATAATTTTTTTTTGGTTTGGACTGGAGTGTACTTTCGGGGGTTACAGCACCCTTTAACGGTCAAGCCAGCCGGCCCTTTACTTATGACACAGGGGCACTCTTGGCACTACTTTGTTGATGCACGTGCGGCTACTGCGCACACAATTCACAAACACAGAAAATAATTTTTTTTTAGGTTTGGACTGGAGTGTACTTTCGGGGGTTACAGCACCCTTAACGGTCAAGCCAGCCGGCCCTTTACTTATGACACAGGCGCACGCTTGGCACTACTTTGTTGATGCACGTGCGGCTACTGCGCACACAATTCACAAACACAGAAAATAATTTTTTTTTGGTTTGGACTGGAGTGTACTTTCGGGGGTTACAGCACCCTTTAACGGTCAAGCCAGCCGGCCCTTTACTTATGACACAGGCGCACGCTTGGCACTACTTTGTTGATGCACGTGCGGCTACTGCGCACACAATTCACAAACACAGAAAATAATTTTTTTTTAGGTTTGGACTGGAGTGTACTTTCGGGGGTTACAGCACCCTTAACGGTCAAGCCAGCCGGCCCTTTACTTATGACACAGGCGCACGCTTGGCACTACTTTGTTGATGCACGTGCGGCTACTGCGCACACAATTCACAAACACAGAAAATAATTTTTTTTTTGGTTTGGACTGGAGTGTACTTTCGGGGGTTACAGCACCCTTAACGGTCAAGCCAGCCGGCCCTTTACTTATGACACAGGCGCACGCTTGGCACTACTTTGTTGATGCACGTGCGGCTACTGCGCACACAATTCACAAACACAGAAAATAATTTTTTTTTTGGTTTGGACTGGAGTGTACTTTCGGGGGTTACAGCACCCTTAACGGTCAAGCCAGCCGGCCCTTTACTTATGACACAGGCGCACGCTTGGCACTACTTTGTTGATGCACGTGCGGCTACTGCGCACACAATTCACAAACACAGAAAATATATTATTTTTTTAGCACTTGGGGGGAGCACCCCTGATGGACAGAGCACCCCCTGGACAACACTACAGCACCCCTTTAGGACTGGGACACTGCACAGGACTTTGGAGTGGACACAGCCCCTATGGAGAACTGACTGCACAACACAGTCCAGCCAGCCCCTATGGACTTTGAAGTAGTGGACACAGCCCCTATTAACAACAGCAGCACAGCACAACACAGCCAGCCCCTATGGACTTTGAAGTAGTGGACAACAGCAGCACTACACTACACTACACTACACAGCACTAACTCCCACCCTCCCTCTTCACTGTCCACAGCCGAGTGAGAAAATGGCGCCGACGCGGGTACCTTATATAGGATCCAAAACCCGCGAGACTCGGAAGGCGGGATGATGACGTTTTGCCTCGATGTCAGATCCGAGTCAGGCGGGAAAAGTCGAGCCTGACTCGGATCGGACTCGGATCGGGGGGGCTCGGGGGGGTTCGGATTTCAGAAATCCGAACCCGCTCACCCCTAATATATATATATATATAAAAGTCAGAAATCCACTGCACTCGCCACTCCTAGATCTGGGGTGCAGACCTGCACTCGCCATTCCCAGGACTGGGGTGCAAGTGGCCTGTGACCACATTGCTTAAATATATAAAAACAGAAAACCCAGCACTCACCATGTTTAAACACTCACAATGATGTATAAATAAGTAAATAAATAATGGGGATTTAGTTCATGGATTGATCAATGCATTTAAGCCCGCAGCCCACATCACGGGACCCCACTTTCTGCAGGTCCTACACTATCCGTCACACCTGTGTCAGCTGTCCTTTTGGTAGTGTGATAGAAGCTATGTCAGGTGACTGCCTTACCTTTAAAAGCCATTAGCTGGCAGGTGAGCTTTAAACCAGGTGACATTTTTTCAGTCTAAACTATGTGTTAGCAGCTAACAGGTTTCCATCAGTGTGACGGATAGTGTAGGACCTGCAGAAAGTGGGGTCCCGTGATGTGGGCTGCGGGCTTAAATGCATTGATCAATCCATGAACTAAATCCCCATTATTTATTTACTTATTTATACATCATTGTGAGTGTTTAAACATGGTGAGTGCTGGGTTTTCTGTTTTTTTATATATATAGTATATGTCTTGTATAACAACTGGCCAGTAACACTCTAGGGGTGTCACAGATGGACGAGGTGATGTTTCAGGAGTTGCTGCGGCTTGTGACCCCTGTTATCCAGAAACATGAGGAGGGCGATATCGGCTTAGGAGAGGCTGGGGGCTACCTTGCGGTATTTAGCTACTGGAAGATCCTTGGCTGACCTTAAGTTTGGGTCCCTGATTTCACCACAGACTTTGGGCGTCATCATCCCCGAGATGTGTAAGGCCATATACCAGGCCCTCAAGTCTGAGTATTTAAAATGATGCACTCGGATAAATGCATGCAATGAGACACTGTGGGGCATATTCAATAAGCTCCGAAGAGTCAGTTTCTGTGAAAAAGTTTCGCCGGTGATGTAATTTCACCCGGCGAAAACTTATTCAATTCCAAAGACTATTTGCATGTGCGGAAAGTCAATGCGTTTGAATCGTTGAAAGAGATTTGCCTCTGAATGGAGCTGAAAAAAGTGGATTATTGGGGTTTTGGGGTGCAAAGTTGCAGGAACCACAGGTGCAGCCTTTGCACAGTCTCCCAAAGGTAAACTGTGTTCAAAAAAAGTTTATAAAAAAACTTCAGAACACCCCAAAAAAATACTTTGAAAAAGGGGGTGGAAAAGTCAAAAGTTGGGGGACAAACTTAAAATCTAGTGAAATAGACTCCAGGGGGTTCCCCAAGTATGCCCCAGGTGTTTTTAAGATTGCAGGTGCTTGCGGCAGGTGGATTTTTCAAATTTTTTAAAACTTCACTTAACCAACTTAAAAATGATGGCCCTCATTCAGAGACGTGCGCTCTGAGCAGAGCGCACGCTCTGAATGAGGGCCGTCCTCCACGAAAATAGAGCGTCCTCCTGGACGCTCGTATAGCTGTGGGTCACTACCCACAGCCTATGCGAGCGTGCATTTTGATGGCCGCAATGGTCGTGACCATCGCGACCATCGAAACTGCGAGCCGGAGCCTGCGGTTGAGGTTTTCAACCGCAAGCTCCGGAATGATTTTGGCTCTATCAGAGCCAAAATCACTCCCACTGACATCACTAGTGATGTCAGTGGGCCGGCTTCTGACGGGAGGCGTTCCCGTAGGAACGCCCCCGTCAGGGAGGCACGCCCCCCGGCACGCCCACCAAAGGGGGCGTGCTGTCAATCAACATCGACAGCACGCCCCCTTTGATCAGACACAACGAGCGAAGGAAAGTCCTTCGCTCGTCGCGTCTGGCGCATGCGCACGACGGAGCTCCCTCCGTCGTGCGCATGCTCAGTGATGAACATCGACCCACTTGCGAGCGGACAGCCGCTCGCGAGTGGGTCTGAATCAGGCCCTATGCTAGCACCCATTTTCATATAACCAAAATTAGCTGGGACTACTTATTTTCACCCCAAAAAAAGGTAACTGCTATTCTGCACCACTTATGCAAAGCCGCTAATTAGCAGCTTTCAAGAGCATTTAAGTACCCCAAATACCTTCAGCAGGGCTATTCGGGGGTATCTATAGTGATCCCCAATGTCAGTGAATCTTTTGGGAGGTGTCAGGCTGATTTCCCCAAATCTAACAGCACTTTTGGCCAGATCCGAATTTGCCGAGTCCCGTTTACGCTAATTTCTAATTGAATACGGGGATAAGCGGGGACAAGCGCAATACTTTCTCGCATGGCAGACCAGCGATGACGGCGAAAATGACGGGACTTCTCTGAGCTAATTGAATATGCTCCTGTATGTGACATTGGGGCAGATGTATGAATGGCAGAAGTGTTATTAGTGGACGTTAGGTGCACCAACACCATTTCTCCCCTATGTATTAATAATAAATTACAGGGGAACTATGCGCATGGCGTTATCAGCGCTGCTAGCTACAAGGCAGCATTGCCGATAGTCTGTCCTAGGTACAGACCATTCGGGTCACTGTAGCTGTTGCTATGGACAGTTACAGCGTGACGACGCCGTATCCCCACAGCAGGGACAATACTATACTTGCAGCGCCGCCTGCTGTCTCCAGGGCTTCACGCGGATAACTCGCAGTACTCGTCGGATCCCGTGCATGGTTAGTGTAGGCGGCCTGGACTGAGACGCAGCACATCAGCACTATACTAATGCGGTGAGGTCTCTAGCGGGCAGCGCCGTAGGGGTGAGGGCCTTTGCGAATTTCAAACAAAGACCCCAATCATACATGGTGGTGAAGCCATATCAGCGCACATAATGTTTGCTGATAATACATATACACCTTTGTATTCGGATCAGTATCTGACCACCCACTTTAATTAAATAGTCCTTACATGCGATGATGTTTTTAAAAATATAAAGGGGCATATCCAATTAGCCGCAGGGTTTACCCCGTGGCTAATTATCGCGCTGGTCGGGATTCTATTTAGCGGGAATTTCCCGTGTGCGAATCCCCACTGTCGGACAGTACCTCGCACCTCATGTTGGTGCAAGGTAAATTCTGCGTGTATATGCCTCTTCCCGCCTCGCGTGAGAGGCTTTAACACACTGTTTCCGCAGCTGATTTAACGGTGCGGAGAAAACCTATTTTATTGAATAGCTTAAAGCCGCGCCGCGGGACTTTTGAGCCTCAGTTACTCGCAGGAGAAGTCCCGCGCGTAATTGGATATGCCCCTAAGTGTGTAATCCATTTATTAACACTATATTTATTTTTCTCATTTCAGTTTCTGTCTACTATTGCTGATTGGCAGAGCATCGCTACTGATTGGCAGAGCATCGCTACTGAGGGCAGAGCATCGCTACTGAAATGGAACTTTCCTAACTGCGGTGGTGCCATTGACGGCAAGCATATCAGGATAACCCAACCCAGGAACAGAGGGCCTGATTCAGAGCCGAACGCTCTGACCAGAGCGCTCGCTCTGAATCAGGGCCCTCCTCCATGAAAATGGAGCGTCCTCCTGGATGCTCGCATAGCTGTGGGTGACCACCCACAGCTATAGCGAGCGTCCATGATGATGGTCGCGATGGTCAAGACCATCGGGCTTGTGACGGAGACCCTGCGGTAGGGTCTCGCTGCCGCAAGCCCTGGAGTGATTTTGGCTTTATCAGAGCCAAAGTCACTCCCACTGACATCACTAGTGATGTCAGTGGGGCCGGCTTCAGACGGTAGGCGTTCCCATGGGAACGCCTCCATCTGGCAGCCATGCCCCCGGCACGCCCACCAAAGGGGGCGTGCTGTCAATCAACATCGACAGCACGCCCCCTTTGGTGCGAGACCTGGAGCAACGGAGAGCCTGTCGCTGTCCGGGTCTTGCACATGCGCAAGACGGAGCTCCCTCCGTCGTGCGCATGCGCAGTGGGGCAACATCGACCCGCTTGCAAGCGTCCTGCGCTCGCGAGCGGGTCTGAATGATCCCCAGTGGCTCCTTGTACTTCAATTACAAGGGCTATTTCAGCATAGTCCTTATGGCAATTGTTTCTTCCAACTATGAGTTTATATTTGTGGATGTTGGGAAGAATGGTCGCACCTCAGACGGGGGATCTTTTAAAAATACCACTTTTTACTACAGGATGGTGAAGAAGACCCTAAGGGGTAAATTTACTAAAGGTCGATTTGGCATTTTGAGTGATTTGAGGTGCGATTTTCATTTGATTTGGATTCGATTTTGATTTTGAGTATTTACTAAAGGCCAAAAGTCATGTAAAATCGGACTTCAAATTGACTTTGTACTCAAATCGCCCTCAAAACGACCATCGGAAAAAAATTGGTACTTTTACATAGCCCAACACACAAAACCCTTATTTACTATCATTCGATTTGACATCGTCCTCAAAATCGGACTTCAAGTCACTCTTCAAATCCCCAATACAATAGACCTGCTTCATGCTTTCGCTTTGAGCATGAGCAGGTCGAATTGACACAGATACATACAGACATCAGTGAGATCCCTGCATGTATCTCACTGTAAAAAGCAATTAAACAGTTAAATTAAGAAAAAAATTGACGTGAGGTCTCCCCTTAATCAGAACCAGCCCCGGACTTTGCCAAACCAGTTCTGGTTGACTAAGTACAGGGAAAAAATGTAGGGTCTCCCTGTACTTAGTACAACCAGAACTGGGCTATGGGAAGCAGGGCAGGTTCTGGATTTACAGGGAAAAATTTGCGCAGGGTTCCCCTGTAAGATCCAGAACCAGCCCTGGACCCTTTCTAACGGGGGACTGATGCCACAGCCAGGGGTGCCCTTTCACTGGGCCCCCCCAGCCGCAGCATCAACCCTGACCATTTGTCAGCCCAGGCCAGGGATCCCTGGGGAATTGGAGACTCCTTCAAGAAAAGGGATCTCCCTCTCCAGGGCACCCCTAGCCTAGGCTGATAGCCTGGCCACCCCTGGATGGTGGGTGGTGGGTTGATTGTGTGAGTGTTGTGTAAAATTAGAAGTTAAAAACATTGTCTTTCCGGTAGAACTGCAGGTCCCAGCAAGCCTCCCCTGCATGCTGGTACTTGGAGAACCACAAGTACTAGCATGCGGGGCATTAAGGTCCCACTGGGACTTGTAGTTCACCTGTAAAGAAATGTTCCAAGAAACACACACACCTTACAAAGTAAAAGTTTAATACATACATAGACACGCACACATACTCACCTATATTACCTTGAGTGGTCCCCTTCTCCAGTAGGCATCCATGGGTTAAAATAATAAAATGAAAAAACCGAACCCTCGCATAAAGGAGTAATCAGTCTAACTAGACGGGTTACTCCTTCCCGAATGAAGCGCACAGACAAGGCTTCATCCTTTGAAGCTCCGTGTCTGTGCATTCATTGGCTGAGAGAGGTCAGGCCCCCCCCTCTCTCTCAGTTGAAAACGCTTTTAGGGTCCTCAGCAATCGCTTTACAGTCTTCCCCACACCAATCAACCAGAGGATTGTTAAGATCAATTGGGTGGTCCTCGCATCATGGGAGGTCCTCGCATCATGTGTTCTACACAATTTTTTGGTGCGCAACACTCAAAGGCAAATCAGTCTGCCATCTGCAAATTATACTGAAACTGTGGTTCTCAACTGGCCCTTAGTGCTACGCCTTCACTTCCACAAGTTGGCACAGCAGGGGCAAAGGAAGTCAGAGAGCGGTACCTTGCATATTTCAACGCTGAAGGTGCCGTTCTCTGGCAGGCAGAGCGTCTTGCCTAATTGTTAAAGTTCTTAAAAACTAAACAGTTCTGTTTCTAATTAAGGAATTGTAAATTAAAAACTTATTGTTAAATGTATTTTTGTGTGGGCCTTTAATAAGTGTCCTTAGGTATTTTGTTGTGATCGAATATATATATAGTAAAGAACTGTTTAACCGTTAAAGAGATTAATTCACATTACATTTGAAATTCAACAGTTTCAATTTGTTTTTAAATGGTCAAAGTATCTGGGGGCATGGTCTGCTTGCCTAAGATGGTGGACGTGTCTCTGTGGAGCTCCGCACCTCCATCTGCAAACTCACGGCTCTCTGCAGCCTAAGGGCTCGGCACCTTCCTAACAGGGCACCTGGGCTCTGCAGCCTGAGTGGGATACCTGTTGAGCGCATTGCTCCCACTCTGGGTGTGCTTCTAGCCCCGACACAACTGCTCCCCAGATCGCGGCCTTCTCCCTGGCTGTTGCCGCATCCATCTTACCTCTCCCTGATCCCTGCTGCGGCTGCCTCCCTGACTGGCACTGATCGAGGACTCTGAGATCGCTGGGGGATTTCCTACCTCCGACTAGACCGGTAAGCTTGACTGACCTGCGTTCTGCATCCCTCCATCTGCCTGTTATCCCGGTGCGATCGCTGAGTCACCTGACGGGTGCGCATAGGGGAGAGAAACCAGTGTGACTTCCCTACACTCACAGCCTCTCCTGAGACCGGCGGCTCCCTTCACCTCAGCGACACAGACGGCCACGGCGGGGACTCCCTCTGCAGTGCTCACCTATAACCCTGCTGTCTCCTTGTCCAGGGAAGATTAAACGGCAGCCTCTTCTGGCTTGCAGTTGTACCTATCTGCAGGGGCATTGTCTCCTCCGCACTGCCTGAGGCAGTTTCTGTCAAAGTGCCATTAACAATAACACTGACCGGTGGCCTAGACGCAGACGGGAGCGGTCGCAAGCCGCAAGAGCTCTGTAAAGAGTCCTACTAAAAAGGTTTCTGCTGACTGTGGAGACCAGAGACATAAGCCTAGATTCCCTCTTAAAGTCAGGCTGTGGATATATAACCCATCAGTTAAGAGACCTCCTCTTCTCTGATAATGCAGAAAGCTACTTAAACTCACTACCAGCAGGGAGGATCTCTTCTACTAGGGGGGCTAAACCTCCTTCCGACCAGCCTCCCAGAGATGTTCTGGTTCGTTTCCATTATTATAAATCCAAGGAACTTTTGCTTTCCTCCATACACTTCTCCACTACAATTTATTTCCGAGGACATAATCTTCAAATCTTCCAGGATTTGGCTCCCTCTACTTTGAAGAAGCATAGGGACCTCATCAATGTCACCAAAGCCCTTCGAAACCACAAAATAAAGTATCGACGGGCAGGGCCGGATTGAGGGCCACATGGGCCTGGAGCTGAAAATGACCAAGGGCCTATTATAAGAAGCAGAGGAGGTGTGGCCAGTGCTGTGCGGGTGTGGCCAGTGCCATGTGGGCGTGTACACCTCTATACTCAGCCCCAATGACTGCCTAATTATGTAAAAGAAAAAAAAAAGCTTCATTTTGTGAGGTAAATAGTAATACAGTTTTATTACTATATGATTTATGTCTGGCCGTGTGGAGAGCAGATGACCAGTCAACATCATGTTGTCATGACAATGGGCCTATTTTTATGTGGAGGCCTGGAGCTGTAGCTCCATCCGCCCCATTGTTAATCTGGCCCTGTCGACGGGTTTTTCCCTTTCACCTCCAAGTGACCCACGAAGGTCGGTCCCACAGGATTAAGACTCTGGAACAGGGAATGGCCTTACTCCCCACTTTAGGCATTGCATTTTTTCCACCGTCTCCGGAAATGGTCCTCAACTTAAGCTGTCCCCACTCTTATGCTTGATACCCGGTTTTTATTTGCAAGAGCCGAGACTATTTTTTCAGTTAAGATTGTTTCTAATTTTATGTGCAGTTTCTAACCAACATGTTTCTCTCATTATCAATACTGAATAATTTGCTATTGTCAATGTTTGCATTGGATGCCCTGAAACTTGTGATGGCCCTTGTTCCTGGAGTTCGGACACAACTGCGCCCATTTCTTACAAATTAGGGTCTAAGCCCCTTAACATCTCCCTCTTAAGGGGGCCTCTTGTGTCCGCTCTGGGCCCAACCCTATAGCCGCGCTCACCCGGATTTTAGACCAACACCACATTTTGGTTCTTGTTGTCCGTTGCAGGAGAGAAACACATATTTGACTATACCCGATATGGTATGTAGCTATTGCATAAAGTGTCTCTTTATTTCTAATATGATGGAACATATTTCCGTTTACTTATGTTAATATAATTTACTACTGATATTGTGTATATTTGGGGCTCTGATTTTTGTGATGACCCTCGCTCCTGGGATCCAGACACAACTGCTCCTTTTTCTTCTTGCTCATTTAGATGTAAACTTTTTGATTCCCACCTCTTGAGGAGGCTTTTCGATGTCCGCTCTGGGTCCAACCTCAGTGCTGTATCCTCTCAGGGCCCAAGTTACTCTCGTATTAATGTTAGTTTGTATAGCTATTGCTTGATATATCTATTCCTCCCCTCTCTTGCTAAAGCCTGGTTCTTCCGTTTCCTCCTTTCCCTTTTCCTCTTCCCATACGCTTGCGTATTCCTCTCCTTGCTTTCTATTCTACCTTCCTCTCTTCCTTTCTCTTTAGCCGATGAGATTTGTGGTGAGGATATTGGATCTCTCTGTGGAAGCTTTCTATTCTCCTCGGTTCTGGTCCTCCTTACTGATCTGCTGCTAAACTTCACGCTCATATCCTCTTCTCTCTTCCCAATCAAATCTCTATCTATAGCTCTAATTAGACACATTTTGAATGATTTACTTACCAGTTTTATTACTTGTGTTTTCACTTATTTGCTGACCTACTCGGTCTGTGTTTATTTCCGTGATGTTTTTTTTTTTCTAGTGCCATCCCCCCACGCCCCAAGTGCACAGGATGTGCTGTATGCTGCGTACTGTGGAACAATCGCAGTTTCCCATTCCTTCTCCCTCTATCCTCTACTAACATTCCCTCACCTAGATCTCTCCCTTCTTCAGCCCTCTGTTGGGAATGGGCATATCTCTTGGTCACGGCACTTCATTGAGAGACCTACCTTTGATAAACTTATGGCCTTAAAATTGCTCTCCCTTAACGTAAATGGTCTCAACTCACCTCATAAGCGCACCATGACACTTCAATATCTTGAACGGCATCAGATCCACATCGCACTACAGCAGGAAGCTCACTTCCTGAGGAATAGAACATTTCCCAATGCCTTTTATGCCTCCTCTGACCATAAGTCCAAAGAGGTAGCAATTCTTCTACACCAATCTTCTCCCTTCATATCAGAGTTTACGCATATCGACCCGCTAGGCCACTATATTTTCCTCATAGGCCATATCAGAGATTCCCCGGTCACGATTGCTAATATAAATGCTCCTAATACTTCCCAGGGTGCCTTCCTTTCCATGGTCCTCTCTAAACTGCTCAAAATTGCCAGAGGTAAGATTATTATTGGAGGAGACTTCAACATAATCCTTTCCCCTTAAATGGATCGTACCAGCCCTACCAAACCCTCTCCCACTCAGGTTTGAGAATCTGCTAAATTAAACTCTCTACTCAAGCTATATAATTTATACGATTCTTGGAGAGTTCTGTATCCTTCATCCAGGGATTTCTCACATTATTCCCATCCACATAAAGTCTTCTCACGAATTGACCTATTTCTTGTTGATCATACCACTACCCCTATCCTCCGTTCTTCGTGAATTCCCCTGTGTCCTGGTCTGATCACTCTGCGGTTATACTAGATATAGCATTCCCTTCTATTCGCCCACATCGATTTAGATGGAGATTAGATGATTTCCTTCTACTGCGGGAAGACATTCGAACCCAAATTTTGTAGGCAATCTCTGATATTGAGGTACATAATGATCCTGAACAGACCTCACATGCCATTAATTGGGAGGCATTCAAGGCTTCTATTTGAGGCCACTTCTTACAAATCTCATCTACTCGTAGAAGAGTAGAGAGGGAGGAAATATCTAGGTTGGAGTCCTGTATTTTGGCCCTAACAGAGAAATGCCAGAGATTCCCCAAAGATAAATATTTCCGTCAATTACAGCTATATAGGGGACAATTAACTCAACTTGCCTCTACCAAAGCCTCTCGCACTCTCAAATGGCTTCAGCAAAGGTTCTATGAGCGAGGAGATAAAGCCAACACTATTCTAGTACGCAAACTCCAAGCTAAGCGCACTCAGAACAGAATTATCCATATTAAAGATCCAAAGGGATTCTTCCCATTATGACCCTAAGTCTATAGCAGACAGTTTTAAGGATTTTTACTCCTCTCTCTACTTATTACAAAATCGGGATCTCTCCCCCTCTTCTCTTTTGGCAGCTACCCATTCGTACCTTAGTCCCTGCAAATTGCCCCGACTTTCCTGACCACAGCTGTCTTCCCTTAATGAGGCAGTCACTGTCGAGGAACTTGAGCAAATAGTGAAATCTATGAAGTCTTCTTCCGCCCCTGGCCCAGATGGTTTTCCTGCGGCCTTCTACAAGAGATTTCTCTCTCCCCCCTTTTGCTGAAAATCTATAACTCGATTCTGTCTGGCTGGAAATTTGATGAGGCCACCACCAGGGCGGAAATTGTGGTCATCCATAAAGAGGGCAAAGACCCAGCTTTGAAAAGGCCTTCGACAGGGCCGATTGGCACTTCTTGAAATCCACTGTAGAGGCCTTCGGTTTTCAGGGTAGCTTCTTACATGGAGTGGCCTCCCTCTATCACAATCCTTCTGCTTTGTTCTTGACCAATGGTTTTGCCTCTTCTTCTTTTAACATACACAATGGAACTAGACAGGAATGCCCATTATCGCCCCTCCTCTTTTCTTTAATTATGGAACCCTTAGCAGCTAGTCTACGTAATAACCTTGACATTATGGGCATTCAAGTGGGACCTACAGATCATAAGGTTGTCTTCTATGCGGATGATGTCCTGCTCACCCTGCCTTATCCTACCTCCTCTCTTCCCGCTGTCTTTGAGGAAATCCACAAATATGGACGTCTATCTAATTTTAAAATTAATCAAGATAAAACAGAAGTAATGCCCTTATTTTTAGATATGAATACTATGTCTCAGTTACAATGTTCTAATGATTAACGGTGGCGTACTCGTTCCCTGAAATACTTAGGAATCCAACTTACAAACTCCTATGACAAACTTTTTGCTTTCCCCCACTATTGGATAAGATCCGCAGAGACCTGAATACTTGCGGAGCACATTTTATTTAATGGACTGGGTGTCTTAACGCTGTTAAAATGAACATTCTCCCGAGATTTTTATATCTCTTTCAAACTCTCCCAGTCAAATTTTTTAACCTCTCTTCAGCGACTAGTGTTGAGATTTATTTGTGTCGGTCATATTATCTAGCTGTACACCTTACTCAAGCAGTTCTTGCGCATGCTGACTCCAATACTAGAGAATGGGTAGATTTGGAGGCCAACCTGCTTCACTTCCTTTCCCCCTACTCGCTTTTCTGGATGAACCACAAACACAGACCACCTTACTCGACTATCCCTCCCCCTTTACGCTATTTTCTCTATCAATATGGGACTACTGTGATAGAACCTTTTCCCTTATACAAAATCAACCTTTTATGTCTCCTCTATGGAACAACAAAGATTTTCTACCAGGTCTAGATCCTAAACCCTTTGCTCCCTGGATTATCCACAATATTAAATTTTTAAGAGACGTGGCCCCTCTTCGGATCTTTCCAGAATTTTCTGAGCTACAGGAAAGATTAAACTTGTCCTCGAGATGCTTTCACCAGTACTTACAAATATGCCAGCTCTTCTCATCTGCCAGGGACCCAAAGCCCTAACCTTCTTACTCCCCATTAGAGACCTTCTGTCTCCATCGTTCGGAGTCAAGGGACCTTATTTCAACGTTCTATGGTCTATTAATCACTCCTAATCGCCCTCTAAAAGAGCCTCAGGAGTTAGCCTGGGAAAAGGATATGGGGGTGACTCTAGAGCCAAAGGAGTGGGTTAAGATGCGCAAATTGACTGCACAGACGAAAGTGTGTGCACGGATTAAAGAAAACACATATACATCTCAGGTGCATAAATATTGGGACATTGACAGAATTTTCAGATTTTGGCCTCTATTCACCACCACAATGGCTTTGAAATGAAACAAACAAGATGTGCTTTACCTGCAGACTTATAGATTTAATTTGAGGGTAGTAACATCCAAATCAGGTGAACGGTGTAGGAATTACAACGGTTTCTATATGTGCCTCCCACTTTTTAAGGGTCCAAAAGTAATGGGACTATCAACTCAAAAGCTATTTCATGGACAGGTGTGGGCTATTCCCTCGTTATTTCATTATCAATTAAGCAGGTAAAAGGTCTGGAGTTGATTCTAGGTGTGAGATTTGCATTTGAAATCAGTTGCAGTCGACTCTCAATATGAGATCCAAAGAGCTGTCACAATCAGTGAAGCAAGCCATCATTAGGCTGAAAAATCAAAACAAACCCATCAGAGAGATAGCAAAAACATTAGGTGTGGCCAAATCAACTGTTCCAAACCGGAGAGCTCAGCAACACCAAAAGACCCGGAAGACCACAGAAAACAACTGTGGTGGATGACAGAAGAATTATTTCAAGAGAAGACTTCACAAGAGTGAATATAGAGGGTTCACCACAAGATGTAAACCATTGGAAAGCCACAAAAACAGGAAGACCAGATTAGAGTTTGCCAAACAACATCTCAAAGAGCCATTACAGTTCTGGAACAACATCCTATGGACAGATTAGACAAAGATCAACTTGTACCAGAGTGATGGAAAGAGAAAGTATGGAGAAGGAAAGGAACTGCTCATAATCCAAAACATACCACCTCATCAGTGAAGCATGGTGATGCTAGTGTCATGGCGTGGGCATGTATGGCTGCCAATGGAACTGGTTCCCTTGTATTTATTGATGATGTGAATGCTGACAAAAGCAGCAGAATGAATTCTGAAGTGTTTCAGGCAATATTATATGCTCATATTCAGTCAAATGCTTCAGAACTCATTGGACGGCGTTTCACAGTGCAGATGGACAATGACCCGAAGCATGCTGCAAAAGCAACCAAAGAGTTTTTTAAGGCTAAAAAGTGGAATGTTATGCAATGGCCAAGTCAATCCCCTGACCTGAATCCGATTGAGCATGCATTTCACTTGATGAAGACAAAACTGAAGTGAAAATGCCCCAAGAACAAGCAGGAACTGAACACATTTGCAGTAGAGGCCTGGCAGAGCATCACCAGGGATGAAACCCAGCGTCTGGTGATGTCTATGCGTTCCAGACTTTAGGCTGTAATTGCCTGCAAAGGATTAGCAACAAAGTATTAAAAAGTGAAGGTTAGATTTAGGATTGTTTAGTTTGTCCCATTACTTTTGGCCCCTTAAAAAGTGGGAGGCACATATAGAAACTATTGTAATTCCTACACCGTTCACCTGATTTGGATGTAATTACCCTCAAATTAAATTTATAAGTCTGCAGGTAAAGCACATCTTGTTTGTTTCATTTCAAAGCCATTGTGGTGGTGACTAGAGGCCAAAATATGAAAATTCTGTCAATGTCCCAATATTTATACACCTGATTGTAAGAGACTTTATAGATGGTATTGAGGGCCTGATTCAGACCCGCTCGCGAGCGCTATGTGCTCGCAAGCGGGTCTATGGTGGCCCAGTGTGCATGCGCACAACGGAGCCGGCTCTGTCGTGCGCATGCGCGAGACCTGGATAGTGAAGGGCAAACCGTCGCTCCGGGTCTCGTATCAAAGGGGGCGTGCTGTCGATGTTGAGTGACAGCACGCCCACTTTGGTGGGCGGGGGCGTGGCTGCCTAGACGGAGGCGTTCCCATGGAAACGCCTACCGTCTGGGGCCGGCCCCACTGACATCACAAGTGATGTCAGTGGGAGTGCTTTCGGCTCTGTTAGAGCCGAAATTTCTCTGGGGCTTGCGGCAATGAGACCCTACCACAAGGGTCTCGTCGCAAGCCCGATGGTCGCGATGGTCAAGACCATCGCGACCATCTTCCTGGCCGCTCACTATAGTTGTGGGTGGTCACCCACAGCTATGTGAGCGGCCAGGAGGCCGCTCTAAAAAAACAAGGCTGGCCCTGATTCAGAGCAAATGCTCTGTCACAGCGTCCGGCTCTGAATCAGGGCCTTAGTGCCCACTCGTATTCATGCTATTTTTCATAATTCCTCTGATAGATATTTGAGGGACTGTGGAGAAGAGCGTACCCTAGCCCATATTTGGTGGACATGCCCCAAGATTAAGGCATTTTGGTCGAAAGTCCATCACCTTATTTTATCAATTACAAACATCTCCCTTCCCTCTAGCTTCTCCTACTACCTGCTTCCTAGACCTGTTCGTGGATGTGACAAACGTTCTTAATTACTTATCAAGCATCTCCCTAGCGCAGCTAATTGTGCAATTGTGGCCTCCGGGAATAAGATAGACCCCCCTCTATAACAGCTCTTCATAACTACATCTGGCACACACACAATATGGAGCATGTCACTAGCCGATTACATGAAAACTCACATAGATTCTCTGACATTTGGGCCCAATGGCTTACGTATCATGAAGCCTATAGGCAAACGCAGGGGGGAGGTTTCCGGTTGCCTGAAACAGTAATATAATAGAATTCTACGAGTGCTGTATCACAAATTAAATAATTAGTACCAGTTGTGGATCTTTTGACATTTGTCAGCCAATAATAAATACATCTATGCACCAACTAAGAGATATGGAAAACATGCACTGTTATGGGTGCACTGCTATAGACTTAATTATTAATACTGGATTATAATATCCAGTGCATAACAAGACAAATATGTACATATACAGGTTGAGTCTCCCATATCCAAAATGCTTGGGACCAGGGGTATTTTGGATATCGGAATATTCCGTATTTTGGAATAATTGCACATTATAGTGAAATGTCTTGGAAATGGGACCCAAATATACACACAGAATGCATTTATGTGTTATATACACCTTATACACACAGCCTGCAGGTTATTTTATACAATATTTTTAATAATTTGTGCCTTAGACAAAGTTTATGTACATTAAACCATCAAAAATCAAAGGTTTCATTATCTCAGTCATGCTGAAAATATTCCGTATTTCGGAATATTTGGATATGGGAGACTCAACCTGTATGTCCAGTGCAGTGCTAGGTTCTGCTGCTCCCCCAGACTTTCTCCAATGCTCTGGAATGGCGCCCACATCTGAAATAAAAACATTCTGCTCAGGCAGGAAGACCCTACTGCCGCATCTAATGGCTTACTGTGATCACTGGTCCTGTATATGCTGGAATTATGACACACAATACACTATGTATGACACATATAATGGGTTACTGTGATCACTGATCCTGTATATGCTGGAATTATGACACACAATACACTATGTATGACACATATAATGGGTTACTGTGATCACTGCTCCTGTATATGCTGGAATTATGACACACAATACACTATGTATGACACATATAATGGGTTACTGTGATCACTGGTCCTGTATTTGCTGGAATTATGACACACAATACACTATGTATGACATATATAATGGGTTACTGTGATCACTGGTCCTGTATATAAATATGTATGACACATATAATGGGTTACTGTGATCACTGGTTCTGTATATGCTGGAATTATGACACACAATACACTATGTATGACACATATAATGTGTTACTGTGATCACTGGTCCTGTATATGCTGGATATATGACACACAATACACTGTGTATGACACATATAATGGGTTACTGTGATCGCTGGTCCTGTATATGCTGGAATTATGACACACAATACACTGTGTATGACACATATAATGGGTTACTGTGATCACTGGTCCTGTATATGCTGGAATTATGACACACAATACACTGTGTATGACACATATAATGGGTTACTGTGATCACTGGTCCTGTATATGCTGGAATTATGACACACAATACACTATGTATGACACATATAATGGGTTACTGTGATCGCTGGTCCTGTATATGCTGGAATTATGACACACAATACACTATGTATGACACATATAATGGGTTACTGTGATCACTGGTCCTGTATATGCTGGAATTATCACACACAATACACTATGTATGACACATATAATGGGTTACTGTGATCACTGGTCCTGTATATGCTGGAATTATGACACACAATACACTATGTATGACACATATAATGGGTTACTGTGATCACTGGTCCTGTATTTGCTGGAATTATGACACACAATACACTATGTATGACACATATAATGGGTTACTGTGATCGCTGGTCCTGTATATGCTGGAATTATGACACACAATACACTATGTATGACACATATAGTGGGTTACTGTGATCACTGGTCCTGTATATGCTGGAATTATGACACACAATACACTATGTATGACACATATAATGGGTTACTGTGATCACTGGTCCTGTATATGCTGGAATTATGACACACAATACACTATGTATGACACATATAATGGGTTACTGTGATCTCTGGTCCTGTATATGCTGGAATTATGACACACAATACACTATGTATGACACATATAGTGGGTTACTGTGATCACTGGTCCTGTATATGCTGGAATTATGACACACAATACACTATGTATGATACATATAATGGTTACTGTGATCACTGGTCCTGTATATGCTGGATATATGACACACAATACACTATGTATGACACATATAATGGGTTACTGTGATCGCTGGTCCTGTATATGCTGGAATTATGACACACAATACACTATGTATGACACATATAATGGTTACTGTGATTACTGGTCCTGTATATGCTGGAATTATGACACACAATACACTATGTATGACACATATAATGGGTTACTGTGATCACTGGTCCTGTATATGCTGGATATATGACACACTATACACTATGTATGACACATATAATGGGTTACTGTGATCACTGGTCCTGTATATGCTGGAATTATGACACACATTACACTATGTATGACACATATAATGGGTTACTGTGATTGCTGGTGCTGTATATGCTGGAATTATGATACACAATAGGCTTTGTGCGTGTGTTTGTCTGTATAGGCTTTGTGTGTGTAAGTGTATGTATAGGCTTTCAGTGTGTCTTTATAGGCTTTTTGTGTGTAAGTGTGTCTGTATAGGTTTTGGGTGTGTATAAGTGTGTCTATATAGGTTTTGTGTGTGTGTGTCTGTATAGGCTTTCAGTGTATGTATAAGTGTGTGTCTGTATAGGCTTTCAGTGTGTGTAAGTGTGTCTGTGTAGGCTTTGTGTGTGTCTATATAGGCTTTGTGTGTGTGTGTGTGTCTGTATAGACTTTGTGTGTGTGTAAGTGTGTCTGTATAGGCTTTCAATGTGTAAGTGTGTGTCTTTATAGGCTTTGTGTGTAAGTGTGTCTGTATAGGCTTTCAGTGTGTCTGTATAGGATTTGTGTGTGTGACTGTATAGGCTTTCAGTGTGTAAGTGTGTGTCTTTATTGGCTTTGTGTGTGTAAGTGTGTCTGTATAGGCTTTGTGTGTGTGTCTGTATAGGCTTTCAGTGTGTGTGTCTGTATAGGCTTTGTGTGTGTCTATATAGGCTTTGTGTGTGTCTGTATTGGCTTTGTGTGTGTGTAAGTGTGTCTGTATAGGCTTTCAATGTGTAAGTGTGTGTCTTTATAGGCTTTGTGTGTGTGTGTCTGTATAGGCTTTGTGTGTGTATGTGTCTGTATAGGCTTTGTGTGTGTATGTGTCTGTATAGGCTTTGTGTGTGTGTCTGTATAGGCTTTCAGTGTGTGTGTCTGTATAGGCTTTGTGTGTGTCTATATAGGCTTTGTGTGTGTCTGTATAGGCTTTGTGTGTAAGTGTGTCTGTATAGGCTTTCAGTGTGTCTGTATAGGATTTGTGTGTGTGACTGTATAGGCTTTCAGTGTGTAAGTGTGTATCTTTATAGGCTTTGTGTGTTTAAGTGTGTCTGTATAGGCTTTGTGTGTGTGTGTCTGTATAGGCTTTGTGTGTGTGTCTAAATAGGCTTTGTGTGTGTGTCTGTATAGGCTTTGTGTGTAAGTGTGTCTAAATAGGCTTTGTGTGTGTGTCTGTATAGGCTTTCAGTGTGTAAGTGTGTGTCTTTATAGGCTTTGTGTGTGTAAGTGTGTCTGTATAGGCTTTGTGTGTAAGTGTGTCTAAATAGGCTTTGTGTGTGTGTCTGTATAGGCTTTCAGTGTGTAAGTGGGTGTCTTTATAGGCTTTGTATGTGTGTAAGTGTGTCTGTATAGGCTTTGTGTGTGTCTATATAGGCTTTGTGTGTGTCTGTATAGGCTTTCAGTGTATGTATAAGTGTGTGTCTGTATAGGCTTTCAGTGTATGTATAAGTATGTGTCTGTATAGGCTTTCAGTGTGTGTAAGTGTGTGTCTGTATAGGCTTTCAGTGTATGTATAAGTGTGTGTCTGTATAGGCTTTCAGTGTGTGTAAGTGTGTGTCTGTATAGGCTTTCAGTGTATGTATAAGTGTGTGTCTGTATAGGCTTTGTGTGTGTGTAAGTGTGTCTGTATAGGCTTTCAGTGTGTAAGTGTGTGTCTTTATAGGCTTTGTGTGTGTCTGTATAGGCTTTGTGTGTGTATGTGTCTGTATAGGCTTTGTGTGTGTGTGTGTCTGTATAGGCTTTGTGTGTGTGTCTGTATAGGCTTTGTGTGTGTGTCTGTATAGGCTTTCAGTGTGTGTGTCTGTATAGGCTTTGTGTGTGTCTATATAGGCTTTGTGTGTGTGTGTCTGTATAGGCTTTGTGTGTAAGTGTGTCTGTATAGGCTTTCAGTGTGTCTGTATAGGCTTTGTGTGTGTCTGTATAGGTTTTGTGTGTGTGTCTGTGTAGGCTTTCAGTGTGTGTGTGTGTCTGTATAGGCTTTCAGTGTGTGTCTGTATAGGGTATCATTCTGTGTGTAAGTGTGTATAGGCTTTGTGTATGTAAGTGTGTCTGTATAGGCTTTTTGTGTGTGTCTGTCTGTATAGGCTTTCAGTGTGTGTAGAAGTGTGTGCCTGTATAGGCTTTCAGTGTGTGTGTAAGTGTCTGTATAGGCTTTCAGTGTGTGTGTAAGTGTGTCTGTATAGGCTTTGTGTGTGTGTTAGTGTCTGTCTGTATAGGATTTGTGTGTGTGTTAGTGTCTGTCTGTATAGGCTTTGTGTGTGTGTAAGTGTGTGTATAGGCTTTCAGTGTGTGTATATGTGTCATGGTGTATGTATATACAGTACCAGTCAAAAGTTTGGACACTCCTTCTCATTCAATGGTTTTTGTTTATTTAAATTATTTTCAACATAGTAGATTAATACTGAAGAAATCAAAACTATGAAAGAACACATATGGAATTATGTTGCAAACAAAAAGTGTTAAACAATTCAAAATATGTTTTATATTTTATATTCCTCAAAGTAGCTTGGATGACAGCTTTACACACTCTTGGCATTCTCTCAATCAGCTTCATGAGGTATCTCCTGGAATGGTTTTCCAACCGTCTTGAAGGAGTTCCCAGTCCAGCAATTGTTGGCTGCTTTTCGTTCACTCTGCAGTCCAACTCATCCCAAACCAGCTCAATTGGGTTTAGGTCGGGTGATTGTGGAGGCCAGATCATCTGACGCAGCACTCCATCACTTTCCTTCTTGGTCAAGTAGCCCTTACATAGCCGGGAGGTGTGTTTGGGGTCATTATCTTGTTGAAAAACAAATGATGGTCCCAGTAAGCGCAAACCAGATGGGATTGCATGGTGCTGCAGAATGCTGTGGTAGCCATGCTGGTTAAGTGTGCCTTGAATTTTGAATAAATCACCAACAGTGTCACCAGCAAAGCACCCCCACACCATCACACCTCCTCCTCCATGCTTCATAGTGGGAACCACACATGCAGAAACCATCCGCTCACCTTCTCTGTGTCTCACAAAGACACGGTGGTTGGAACCAAAATCTCAAATTTAGACTCATCAGACCAAAGTACAAATTTCCACTGGTCTAATGTCCATTCCTTGTGTTTCTTCGCCCAAACAATTCTCTTCTTGTTGTTTATCCTCAGTAGTGGCTTCTTCGCATACAATGGTGTGGCTAAGAAGAGACGACGCAGGGGGAGATTGTGTGGCTAAGAGACGCAGGGGGAAGGAAGTTACATGGGGAAGGAGTCTCATTGAACCGCTATTGTATGATGATGACCTTGTTAATATTCCTACACAAACAGGCATCTTCCGGATGATGTGACCTACATGAATAGTGAATACAAACTGAAGACGCCATTGCCCCAGGGAGGATGTATTTCCTCAGAGGTTCCACATTGTGAGAAACCACTGTATAGGTAAGGTGCATATGGAATGGAAAGGAATGTTCCCAGACTGACAAGAAATTGGTGGCGTGTCATGGTGGCATACCCCATTTTCAGTAGCTATGACCCTTTTGTTGTTTGACCATGCCCATTTTTTTGCCTATGTGTGGGTGGGGGGGCTCCAATCTTAAATTTGCCCTGGGCTTCGAAGACCCTAGTTACGCCACTGCCTGTAGGCCACCTGTAAAGAAAAATATTATTATACCATGAACTCCAGACCCAACGCCTCCAGGGATGCGGAGTATAGTACTGGGCTGGTTGTTGCTCGGAAGGGGGGACCTCTTTTTCTTTTTTTGGGATCCTCACTTTCCAAGGAACTCCTGACTAGGGGTGGTTATTGTGATGGCAGGGGAACTGAGTGTACCCCCTGCTATGGTATTATCCCCTTGGTTGGTTCAGCCTGGTGCTGGTTACTGTTAATAGGGAGAACCCTATGCTGTTTTTTTTTAAGAAGGGTTATTTATCAGCCAGTGCTTCCCCAGCCATTTACCTCACTGCACATCACTGCCCTCACCCATCACAGTACAGCACTCCTCACAGCCCCCCTCTTGGTATACAGCACCCCTCTCAGTACAGCACCCCTCTTCCCTCACAGCACCCTTCTCGCCTCACAGAATAGCACCCATCACAGTACAGCACCCCTCTCCACATAGCACCCTTCCACCCTCACAGCACCCCTCTTCCCTCACAGAACCCCCTCAACACTGCACCCCTCTCACCACAGCACCCCTCTCCACATAGCACCCTTCTCCCATCACAGCACCCCTCTTCCCTCACAGCACCCCCTCAGCACTGCACCCCTCTCACCACAGCACCCCTCTCCACATAGTTTGTGGCTAGAGGGAGGCCAAGTGAGAAGCTTTCGGATTCGGCATGGTTACCTCCCGATCTACGTCATCCAGAGTTTGAAGGTGATAAGGCAATATGGTGTGGAAGTGGGTGAAGTCAAAAACTTTTCCAGAAGGGAGTTGGGGGAAGATCATTTTGCAGACCCACTTCCATGTCCCGCTGTCACTGAGGGACTGTCCGGACGATGTCGCTTCAGCCGGGTTAACTCTGTTAAATTCCCAGAGGATACCGCAGAATTTTAAAGATATTGCCTGGCTCTTTTCATGGAAAGCTTTATGTTGGAGGGAACCTCAGGGGGAGGAATGCCAGTGATCGTGATTGCCCACGGGAGGAGTGTCCAGGGGTGGAGGAGATGATGGACCATTTCCTGCTTGAGTGCCCTTTAATGTAAAAGTTTAGGAGGAGGTATCAAGGGCCATTGGTATCCCGTGCCTTTCAGGTCTCAGTTACTCTGAGTGGGCTTATGGGGCAGTCAGAAGGTACGGTGGATTTAATTTGAACACGATTTATTTAGTTAGTTTAGCGGTTAGATTTCACACATGGAATGCACGGTGTCATGTTACCATGAAGAAAAAGGTCCCCCCCTATGAAGAGGTGGTGGGTTTAATTTTACAAGAGGTGAAGAGGATGATGGATCTAGATAAGAAAAGGCTGGATGCTGCCGGCTGGTCTCGGTGGTGGGGCCAGTTGAAGCCCCCTTGGTGGGTGGTAGACAGCCTTTTCTATGTCCAGCTATGAGTTCTTTCTTTTCTTTCACTCCCCCGTAGATTTTTGATGTTATGATTGTTTTTGATGGAAAGGTTTGCATACATCTACCTGTAGGTGTTAGATAATGGTGAAGGGTAATGGTAGGTTACATTTAGATAGATTAGTGTGTAGTGTAGATAGTTTAGGGGTGTTTTTAAATCCTTGCTTAGTTTTCCCTAGGAGGGAGTGGATTGTATATTGGTGGTAAGTTCAGTAGTTTGTATTAGTTTTTTGTGGGGATTTAATATGATGTAATATTATGGTTACCTATGTTTTTTTGGTTATGTATATTTATTCTATTTTATGTAGTTATTTTTATTTTATGTTGCAAGTTTTAAAGAAAATGAAACATGTCCACATAGCACCCTTCCACCCTCACAGCACCCATCTTCACTCATAGCACCCCCTCAGCACTGCACCCCTCTCACCACAGCATCCCTCTCCACATAGCACCCTTCTCCCCTCACAGCACCCCTTTCCACATGGAACCCTTCTTCCCTCACAACATCTCTCTCCCCTCACAGTACAGCACCCCTCTTATCACAGTACCCCTCATCACATAGCATCCTTCTCCCGTCACAGTACCCCTCATCACATAGCATCCTTCTCTCCTCACAGCACCCCTCTTCCCTCACAGCACCCCCTCAGCACTGCACCCCTCTCACCACAGCACCCCTCTCCACATAGCACCTTTCTCCCCTCACAGCACAGCACCCCTTTCCACATGGAACCCCTCTTCCCTCACAATATCTCTCTCCCCTCACAGCACAGCACCCCTCTTATCACGGTACCCCTCATCACATAGCACCCCTCTCCCTTCAACCCCACTTTTATGACCCCCGGTCACCACCCCCAAATGCTGACAGCCTGTCACTCACTTTGTAAAGGATTCCTCTGTACGTCTGTAATCGCAATGCGATCAATGCGTATGCACAGTGCAGACTAATACGCATGCACAATGGCAAAAAATTAGCTCGATCTGCGTCCGTGATCGCCATTCACTGCTGAACCAATTATAGATATACCACGAGGATTGCTGGCAGAAATGTCACCTGATGGAAGAGGAAAGGGGTCAGAGAATAGGCGAAAGTAACAATGAGGAAGGAAAAGGGGAAATGTTCACAGCTAAAGAATTACAGTTAGATTCAGAGCATGAAAGAAGGAAGCTTGGGGGGTGGGGGCCATAATCTGGGTAAATAGTGTAGAATGAAAATAAAAGTATCCCTGATATCCCTGGTCGGTCTGTTCTTATAGTACAGTCGCTTGTTTGTGTTCTAGATAACAAATAATCCAAACTAATCACATTAAAGAGTCATTGGAATAATTTGTTTGAGCTGAAATGATTGCAGCAAGTCCTTATATGGACGGCACAACTATAAAAGCAAATGGAAAATGGGCTTATTCTATTAATGTGGTTTCCAATATGGAGAGAATAAAGTAATGTAAAATTGGTACCATACTTCATACAAAATACTGTAACAATTATATTCATGCAGAGGAGTTCTGCTACATTTTCAACATAGGATGTGCATGTATGTAAGTGTGTGTGCATGTGAGTGTGTGTGTATGTAATCACTGGCATCACAAGGGGGGTGCGAGCAGCACCCGGGTGTCACCAGCTGAGGGAAGACACCAAAGTGCTGGCTCCCCCTCAGTGACAATAGCCGGGTGCTCCATTACGGCACAGTGAGGGAGCCGGCACTTAAACAGGCTGGTCCCCGGGGGCCGCCTGCACCTCCAGCACCCCCGTGTAACAAAAAAATAGGGGTTTGGCCCACGCCCCCACCTGCGTGGGGCACACCCCCTCACGGAGGGGTGTGTTCTATCTGACCTCTGAATTGCAGTATAAGAATAAAGCTATCTAGCATTGGTGGGTTACACGTCAGCCAGCATTTACCCTGCATGTACATATAATACATGTATTTGCCTCTCCTGCAATATGGTTTGTTCCAATGCAAAGTTACTGCCTTTTTTTGCTTTGTTCCAAACTCAGAATCGGCTTGTGTTTTTCAGAATGACCAGGTTGAATTATATGGGCAACCATGGCTAATACTCTGTGACACACTTAGGGGTATATTTACTAAAGTGCGGCTTTACAGAAATGGAGATGTTGCCCATGGCAACCAGTCAGATTCTAGCTAACATTTTCTAGAAGGCACTAGATAAATAAAAAGTAGGAACTGATTGGTTACTATAGGCAACATCTCCATTTTTGTAAAACCGCACTTTAGTAAATCTGCCCCTTAGACACTTCCCTGATGGAACAACCCCACCACACGGGGGGCTTATTCTCAGTCGGACGCAGACAAGGCCGTGATTGCGTCCTTTGCTGCATTCATAGCTACATCTTATGTGAATGCTGCAGCCGATTTTTACAAATCCAAGATGCCTACTTGCAGTGTCTGTTGAAAATAAAGTTCCATCTCTGTGTCTCTATGTCTGATCATGATTATGCTAAAAACCTCTATTTATTGCAAAATGTATTTATATAATATTAGTAATTGGAGTTGTGCATCTGTGATTTTTTTTATTTTTATCTATGTTAACAATCTCAACAGGTAGCAACTCCCATTATATATATTCAGGGTGTGCAGTCTAGGACCCCTTTCCCATATATTCCATTTAGTGTGCTTCTTTGCACACCTGAAGAGACACCTTCAGCCTGGACAGCACCCGGTCCCCATTGGTTTATAGCATGGAGTCTGGCATTGTGAATGCACACTTGTATTAGGCACATTATAGGTAAGTCCTACAATTTATATACTGCAGTGCAGCTTTGGGTTGATTTTTGGGGCATGGGTCCCCTGGATTGCTTTGGTTGTTCTGCTTCAGGGCATCGCATTGTAACACATTTCCCTTTTTTTTGCAATTGTAACACTTTAGCTGTTTATTATATATGTCATTTCACCTTTCTACTCTATACATGCAGCTGTAGCTGCTCTTATTTGTCTTACTTTTCACTTCACCTTTCTTATTAGAGCGATAAGTTGGGGTGGCTCGGATGAGCTGGTTTGGGGGTGTCCTGCGCTCTGGATTTGAACCCCTTCATGTTAGGGACCTACCCTACAGAGGTTACCTGGATATGGTGGGTAGGCCCATAACCTTGGCCATGATTATGCTGAAAACCTCTATTTATTGCAAAATTTTATTGCAAATGTGTGTGTGTATATATATATATATAATATATATATATATATATATATATATATATATAATTAGTAATTGGAGTTGTGCATCTGTGATTTGTTTTTTTGTGTATATCTGCATTAACAGTCTCAACAGGTAGCACCTCCCATTATATATATTCAGGGTGTGCAGTCTAGGACCCCTTTCCCATATATTCCATTCTGTCTGAGCATAGCCTCCCGTGTGAGTGGCTGTGTATCTTTAGTTGCACTATGGAAACACGCACCAGCCCTAGGCAGGTGTCGCCATCTGAACATGGCCTCCTGTGTGAGTGGCTGTGCGTCTTTGGGTGCACCATGGAAACGTGCACCAGCCCATGGCAGGTGTCTCTGTCTGAGCATGGCTTCTGGTATAAGTGGCTGTGCATCTTTAAGGCCACCATGGAAACGTGCACCAGCCCATGGCAGAATTTGCTGCCTGAGCATGGCCTCCTGTGTGAGTGGCTGTGCATTTTTAGCTGCAGAATGGAAACATGCACCAGCACATGGCAGGTGTCTCTGGCTGAGCATGGCCTCCTGTGTGAGCGGCTGTGCGTCTTTAGGCAAACCATGGAAATGTGCACAAGACAATGGCAGGTGTCACTATCTGAGCATTGACTCTCTTGTGAGCGGCTGTGCATCTTTAGGTGCACCATGGAAATGTGCACCAGCCCATGGCAGGTGTCTCTGTCTGAGCATGGCCTCCAGGCTTTGAGCGGCTGTGCGTCTTTAGGCATACCATGGAAGTGTGCACCAGCCCATGGCAGGTGTCGCCATTTGAGTATGGCCTCTTTTGTAAGTGGCTGTGTGTCTTTAGGTGCACCATGGAAATGTGCACCAGCTCATGGCAGGTGTCTCTGTCTGAGCATAGCTTCCTGTGTGAGTTGCTGTGCATCTTTAGGTGCACCATGGAAATGGCCGCTAGCCCATGGCAGGTGTCTCTGTCTGAGCATGGTCTCCGATGTAAGAGGCTGTGCATCTTTAAGTGCACTATGGAAACATGCACCAGCCCATGGCAGAATTTGCAGTGTGAGCATGGCCTCTTGAATGAGTGGCTGTGCATCTTTAGGTGCACCATGGAAGCATGCACCAGCCCATAGCAGATGTCGCCATCTGAGCATCGCCTCCCCTGTGAGCGGCTGTGTGTATTTAGATGCAGCCACTTTCAACAACATCCCTGCAACACACCTGCATGAGCTTAGCCACTCACCTGCTATCTCCCAGGAACGTCCACTTAAAACCACAGACCCTGCGTCCATATATATGTACTGAGTCTCTCAGCACAGACAATTAGAATGCATGTGCAGTGCAACTCGAGTGCAGACTTAAAGCATTGGTCAACTGCTTGTGGCATTGAAACTCTTCATTTCCTTTTGAAAAAAACCCTGAGGGAAGAAACTAGTGAAGGCTATACAGTGCTCTCATACTTTCTGTATACCTCCTTTTACCGGGACATTACTTCTGTGCCATCAGCGGCATCCCAGAATTTGGAGAACTGCCTATCACCATCAAGGGCAGAGTGGTCTTTTTATTAATGGAGAAGTGACATGCCACACGGAGTCTCAGTATACAGGTATCCATAACCAATTATAGAGCTTTCAGTCACTACACATGGTAGACTGGACATTGCTATAGTCACCTCTATTTCCTGGCTGTGAGTCGTTGGAGCGATGCCAATCTAAGGACACGGTCACATTTACTCCCCTGGCCTGGTCGAGAGCCGCCGGAGCAGTGCCACCATAAGGAGACGCCAGAACGTGGATCTATTGTGAGCAACTTAGCACATAAGCTGGAGCTCTGTGATCCAGAGCATGATGCAGGATTGTGCAATAGTCAGGTCGATTCCAGGCTTTTTTATGATACGGAGTTAACGCATTGTGGTCATACTATATACGCATGAGCTTTTACATTGGACAGGCGGCTCAAACCACAAACGATCTCATATGGTGACTATACAACAATATATTGTTTTATGCCTAAAACCTCTCTTTTCCTTATGTATATGTGATCAACTTCATATAACGTATATAGAGGGGATTGCATTTTACACTCCATTGAGGCATCTCATAGACACAATGGGCCAAAAGTAATAGGTAGTCTGTTTTGGTAAATGGCGAGTTTGGTGCTAAACTCGCAATTTTTCACAACTCTCCAATGTAATAGGGGTCTGTTCACTAAAACTCGCATTTTTCAGAGTTACTAAAACTCTCCATTCTCAAACTCGCATCCAGATGTTTTCACATTGAAAACAATCAACTCGCCCAATGTAATAGTAATAGGGTCTGTTTCAGACTCGCAAAAAAAAGATTACCAAAAGTCCCCAAATAATAGACCTGCTTCAGGCTAGCGAGTACATCCTGAGCAGGTCAGATTAACACAGAAACATGCACATATCCATGAGATATGTACATGTTTCTGTGTGTACTTCTGTAAAATGTGTTTAAATAAAAAAAAAATGACGTGCACCCCCTCCCCAAAAGCATAACCAGCCCCGGGCTTTATAAAGCCTGTTCTGGTTCTAAAAATACAGGGGCCAAAATGCGTAGGGGGCCCCTGTATATTAAGAACCAGCACAGGGCTTTGTTGAGCTGGTCCTGGTTCTGGAAAATCAGTGGACAAAACGAGTAGGGGTCCCCTGAAAATTCCTGAACCAGCACCGAACTCTTTCTAGCAGGGGGATAATGCCACAGCCAGGGAAAACCTTTCATCGGTTTCCCCGGCCAAAGCATTATCCCTGACTGCTAGTCAGTCCATGCCGGGGATCCCTGGGGAGTTGGGTACCCCCCAATAAAGGGGTACCCCTCTCCAGGGCACCCCAGGCCTAGACTGATAGCCCGGGGCTATCCCCGGCACCCTAGGGCGGTGGGTGCCGGGTTAATAGTGTAAAGTGTAAAAATAAGTTTTCCATATTGTCTTTATTTGTAGAACCACAAGTACCAGCAAGCCTCCCCTGCATGCTGGTATTTGGAGAACCACAAATACCAGCATGCGGGGCATTACGGGCCCGCTGGCACTTGTAGTTCCACAACTAAAGAAATACGTAAATAAACAAACTTACACCGTGAAAGTATAATTGTAATAAAACATACATGCACACTCACACTCACACTCACACATACTCACCTAGTATCCGAAGTAATCCATAGGGGTGTACCTGAAAAAAAAAATCCATTCTCACCTCTCCTATGCGTAGATCACGTCCTCTTCTCCAAGTAGGCAATCCAGGGGTTAAAATAAAAAAACGAAAAAAACCCGATCCATGCCGGACTGAGCAAAAGTATGTGTGTACACATACCTTTGCTCCGCGTAAATGACCGGGGCACACGTGTGCCCCGTCAGTGCAGGGGCCGCCAGGCAATCAGGGAGCATCTCCGTCAAAGCAGCTCCCTGATTAGCTGAATGCGGCCAGCCTCTGTCTCCCTTAGACGTCTATGGTGAGAGCCGCTACATAGTAACCGCAAGATTAATTGATGTTAATCTTGTGGTTTACATCAATGATACAATGTCGCGACACACATACTTTTGCTCAGTCCAGCATGGATCGGGTTTTTTTCGGTTTTTTATTTTAACCCCTGGATTGCCTACTTGGAGAAGAGGACGTGATCTACGCATAGGAGAGGTGAGTATGGATTTTTTTTTTCAGGTACACCCCTATGGATTACTTCGGATACTAGGTGAGTATGTGTGAGTGTGAGTGTGCATGTATGTTTTATTAAAATTATACTTTCACGGTGTAAGTTTGTTTATTTACGTATTTCTTTAGTTGTGGAACTACAAGTGCCAGCGGGCCCGTAATGCCCCGCATGCTGGTATTTGTGGTTCTCCAAATACCAGCATGCAGGGGAGGCTTGCTGGTACTTGTGGTTCTACAAATAAAGACAATATGGAAAACTTATTTTTACACTTTACACTATCAACCCGGCACCCACCGCCCTAGGGTGCCGGGGATAGCCCCGGGCTATCAGTCTAGGCCGGGGGTGCCCTGGAGAGGGGTACCCCTTTATTGGGGGGTACCCAACTCCCCAGGGATCCCCGGCATGGACTGACTAGCAGTCAGGGATAATGCTTTGGCCGGGGAAACCGGTGAAAGGTTTTCCCTGGCTGTGGCATTATCCCCCTGCTAGAAAGAGTTCGGTGCTGGTTCAGGAATTTTCAGGGGACCCCTACTCGTTTTGTCCACTGATTTTCCAGAACCAGCTCAACAAAGCCCTGTGCTGGTTCTTAATATAAAGGGGCCCCCTACGCATTTTGGCCCCTGTAATTTTAGAACCAGAACAGGCTTTATAAAGCCCGGGGCTGGTTATGCTTTTGGGGAGGGAGTGCACGTTTTTTTTTTTTTTAACACACACAGAAGCCATCACGGATCTCACTGATCTGTGATGGCTTCTCTAAAACTCGCACCTTTTATTGCTACTCGCATTAAAAGGTGTCAGTTTACATAGTCCTAAACTCGCAAATGCAGTAGCCTCGAGCTGAAAAGTTCGCAGGCTATTGAATTTGCGAGTTTCAGTACAAACTCGCACTTTTTAAAAGTGCGAGAAAGTGCGAGTTTGTACTGTTACTAAAACTGACACCCTATTACATTTGGCCCTTTGTGTTTTAGTTCTATAACATCAATATTGTGTTAGTTGTTTTGCAACAGGTCCTAATGTTTGGAGGCACTTTTAACCATTTAACTGACAAGTTTTTTTCCAAAAACTGCTCAGAAATTGTCGTTTTTTATGATTGAATTAGGTCAAGAAGATATATATAAATATACTTGTGTTGGATAAGTTTTAAATATATTTTTTAAACAGAGTATACCAGAAAAATAGCAATTTGTATGGTATACTGTAGTAATGACCATCGACAGCGGTACCATCAATGACTGATTGCTTTAATCCATTGATGGTTGAGTTCCGCATAAAATTGATCCTATGTATTGGGAAAATCGATAGTAACAATGATCGGGACTGCTCTGTGGGAAATAGGGACTTTAGATGACCATTGATGGGATATCCATCGATGGTTACCATCGATGATATAGAAAAAAAACACCAATCGATGGTAAACCATCCATTGTTTGCACGACTCGATGGTCACTGGTGTACAGTGGGCCGTGGGGTGAGCTTAGTGGACCGCGAAGAGTGAAAAAAAAAAATCCTGCTCATCCAGTGATGGCAGAGAATCATTGGTTCTCTGCCATTGTAGATGTCTAATGGTGACTATTTTTGTCATCAATCGATATTCTACAACATTGTTTGCTGTATTTAACTTATCAGTAATCGATGTTTCTGGAACATCGATTGTTGACATAGTCAGACAATTGATGGTTTAAACTATTGATGGTTTTGTACCTATCAACCATCGATATGTTACAAAACATCAATGGTCGGTGGCCAGCGCTACCTGCGGGCAGACAGGTTGGGGAGAGAGGCCAGCACTGAAGGTCCTGGTGGCTGCAGAGAGAAGAAGCAGCCACTGGATCATCAGGGTGGAGGGAGGGGAGCCACGCTGCAGGTAAGCATGGAGGGGTGGGGGGCGGCGCTAACTGTTCCGGCGGCTGCCAGGTAAGCACACAAGGGGGGACCTGGCGCTGATGGTCCCGGCGGCTGCAGAGAGGAGAATCAGCCGTCGGGTGATTACAGGGGGAAGGGGGGCAGCGCTGACCGTATCGGTGGCTGCAGTGGAGAAGCAGCAGCTGGGTAATCACACAAGGAGGAGGGGGCCAGGCGCTGATAGTCCCATTGGCTGCAGAGAGAAGCAGCCGCCGGGTTATTGCACTGGGGAACGGGGGGTGCTGACAGTCTGCAGCTGCAGAGGGTGGCAGGGGGCCGGTGGCTGTGCCCAGCAGTGATCAGCAGAGACGGGAGGATCTGAAGGTGCAGAGGCACCAGCTGGTCCCTCTGAGACTAGTGGCTATAGGAAGATTCTCTCCCAACAGCCCCCCGCAGGGCATTTCTTACTGGTCGTATCTGATACGATCACGCCTGGCAAGTGGTTAAAACTGTGTATTAATGCTTAATGTATGTATATGTTTTTAGTTTGAACTGCAGTTCTCTTATATATGTTTAACAAATATATGTTGGGTTATTTTGTTTTGGAACTAGCACAGACACCTTTTTTACATTTTGGTTTTTTTTTGTGAGGGTTTGTGCAAGTTCCCTCCGGTGTCAGCAGCTGGCTCCCCTACTGGACAACATTTGAATTACAGTGCACCATCTTTCCTTTCTTTTTCGGCATTGAAACTTTGTCTGAATCAGAATCAGTCCCAGGGTGTCCTCACTGCCGCAGTCCCTTCAGCACATAGCAGAGTGGGAACAAGGTTCTCCTTGTATTCAGGGCCGGCACTAGGCTTTGCTGCGCCCAGCGCCGTCCCTCCTCCGCTCCCTCCCCCTGAAGTTACATAGTAACGATAGAGGCGGGAGGGAGGGTGGGTGTTTCCAGTGCCCTCCGGATACAGTGGCGCTTCGGGCGACGGACCGGTTTGCCTGTGCCTGGAGCCGCTACTGCTTGCATAGAGGAGTTCTCATTTCTTCTAACATATACTGAGCTGTTACTGTACTGCACACCAATCTTCCACAGTAATGGGATCTTTTGCAGGTTGGCCATGTGAGGACACCGGGTTTATGCGTGCATTATTTTCGCCCTTCAGCACCGTGCGCCGTACCCCAAGTTCTTTCCGAGTCCCTTTAGATCGCACAGGAAATGACACAATAGCAAAGGTATAACGATACCTTTATATTACACATACACTCTACTTCTACATGTAACATCAGCAACTACGCACTATTATACAGTATATACAGGAATGCCAGGGTATTAGCTAAACTTTGGGGACCCCACACACGTCCCTACAGCAGGGGCCCCTTTAGTGGTAGGAATGTGGACAGTTACTCCATCTCTCTTACCTGCCTGGGATGGGGAAAACTACACTTGTGAGAAGCTGCTGTATGACTCCATGCTTCTCAGGGAAATGGCTTCTCTATCTGGGTAGTCAGGTCCATGGACTGCAGGCTGGCAGGATCTCCCGACTCCTGTGCCCGGCCCTGCCACTCAGGCTAGGAACACCACTCCACTCAGATCTCAGAACAAACTCCCTAAAACCCCTGCAGTTGGCATTATGAAGCCTCTGATTCTCCCACGGTTAGGTGACACCCTGAGCCCTAGTATTGGGTGTTTTGAATGCAGGGGCTGGATACAGAGCA
This sequence comes from Taudactylus pleione, assembly GCA_031769625.1. Classification (NCBI taxonomy): domain Eukaryota; kingdom Metazoa; phylum Chordata; class Amphibia; order Anura; family Myobatrachidae; genus Taudactylus; species Taudactylus pleione. The sequence goes on along the minus strand of JAUIMM010001350.1, from coordinate 130,326 downwards.
GTTAGTATGTCATTCCTTACTCCCCCTGTGGGTTTCCGGTGTCGGCCAGTCTAGCAAAGGTCGCTTTGGTACAAAGGAAGCTTAATCATGTTGAGGGGGGGTGGCTCCCCTGGGGCTATAGAAGGAGTCCCTGTTAACCCCTTCTTGTCATTTGTGATTGCAGAGGCCTTCCAGCTGATTATAGCTTCCTGTCATCATGTAATACTGGTTAGGGTGGTGTGATGGCACTATAAATGTTATACTGCATACATTTATAGTGTCATTACACCACCCTAACCACTATTACATTTATAGTGTCATTACACCACCCATGTGCAATTATGTTAGCACAGCTGAAAACGTGTTTGCTCATTAGAGAAGCTATAAAACTGGCCTTCCATTGAGCTAGTTGAGTATCTGGAGCATCACATTTGTGGATTCGATTATACTCTCCAAATGACCAGAAAAAGAGAACTTTCATGTGAAACTCGACAGTCTATTCTTGTTCTTAGAAATGAAGGCTATTCCATGGGAGAAATTGCCAACTGAACATTTCCTACAACGGTGTGTACTCCTTCAGAGAACAGCAGTGACAGGCTCTAACCAGAGTAGAAAGAGAAGTGGGAGTGCACAACTGTGCAAGAAGACAAGTACATTAGAGTCTCTAGTTTGAGAAATAGATGCCTCACAAGTCCCCAACTGGCAGCATCATTAAATGGTACCCACAAAATGCCAGTGTCAATGTCTACAGTGAAGAGGCGACTCCGGGATGCTGACCTTCTAGGCAGAGTGGCAAAGAAAAAGCCATATCTGAGACTGGCCAATAAAAGGAAAAGATTAATATGGGCAAAAGAACACAGATATTGGACAGAAGATTGGAAAAAAGTGTTATGGACAGACCAATCGAAGTTTGAGGTGTTTGGATCACATAGAAGAACATTTGTGAGACGCAGAACAAGTGAGAAGATGCTGGAAGAGTGCCTGACGCCATCTGTCAAGCATGGTGGAGGTAATGTGATGGTCTGGGGCTGTTTTGGTGCTGGTAAAGTGGGAGATTGTACAAGGTAAAATATGAGATATGGTAAGAACTTACCCTTGTTATCTCTATTTCTACGAAGTCCATAGGGTTCCACAGGATACCTTGGGGTATAGGTGTGACGTCAGTCGCAGGGCACCAAAGAGTTAAGCTTTCAGCCTCCCAGGATGCACTAGGTCCCCCTCCTATACCCCGCCCCCGGGCCAAGGCACCTCAGTTAGTTACCAAGCCATAGGCCGGAGGAGGAGAAGGAAGAGAGAGAACAAAGATCTGGACACATACAAGAATCACATTCTCACCAGAGGGAGACGGAAAACCGGTGACCAGAGCAAAGCCCATCTGCAGCACAGGTGCGACAGGGCGGGAGTCCTGTGGAACCCTATGGACTTCGTAGAAATAGAGATAACAAGGGTAAGTTCTTACCATATCTCATATTTTCTACTTCAGGGTCCATAGGGTATCCACAGGATACCTTGGGGATGTCCCAAAGCAGTATCCTTTAAGGGTGGGGACGCTCCTGTGCAGAAAGGAGAATCCGCCGCCCGAAGGAAGCATCCTGAGAGGCGAAGGTGTCAAACCTGTAATACCTCACGAAGGTATGGACAGAAGACCACGTAGCAGCCTTGCAGATCTGAACTGCCGAGGCACCACGTCGAGCTGCCCACGAAGGACCCACAGACCTAGTGGAATGAGCCTTCAGAGAAGGAGGGACCGGTAGGCCTTCATGAAGATAAGCTTCAGAAATAGCCATACGGATCCAGGCTGCCAAAGTTTGCTTTGAAGCAGGCCAACCCTTTTTACGGAAGCCAAAGAGGACAAACAAAGCGTCCGACTTCCTAAACGAAGAAGTGCGGTCAACATAAGTCCTTAAGGCCCGCACAACATCCAAAGAGGCCTCACCCACGGAAAGACCCGGTGAGTTAAAGGCCGGAACAACTATTTCCTCGTTAATATGAAACTGGGAAACAACCTTGGGAAGAAACTCGGGCCGAGTGCGGAGCACTGCCCTGTTCCCATAAAAAACCAAGAAAGGGGGTCTACAAGAAAGAGCCCCTAACTCAGAAACACGTCTGGCCGAAGCAATGGCCAGAAGGAAAACAGTCTTAGCTGTTAGCCATTTAAGATCCACTGAGCCCAGTGGTTCAAACGGCGGTCCTTGGAGAGCCCTCAGGACCACAGCCAAATCCCAAGGCGCCACAGGTGGAACAAAGGGCGGCTGAATGCGGAGAACACCCTGCATAAAGGTGCGCACATCCGGGATTGTAGCAATCCTACGGTGAAACCAGACAGATAGGGCCGAAACCTGTACCTTCAAAGAAGCAAGGCGAAGCCCATGATCTAGTCCCGCTTGCAGGAAGGCGAGAATCCGAGACAGACGAAACTCCCGCGGTGCATAACCTCTCGGTCGACACCACTGGAAGAACGTATGCCACACGCGATGGTATATCCTCGCGGAAGACGGTTTCCGAGCTCGTAACATGGTACGCACCACAGAGCTGGAAAACCCCCGGGACCTCAGCATGGCCGTCTCAACAGCCACGCCGTCAAAGACAGCCGAGTCAGGTCCGGGTGAAGGCAAGGACCCTGAGACAGAAGGTCCGGTCGTAGCGGCAACCGCAGAGGAATGTCCACGGACAGACCCTGAAGGTCTGAGAACCAGTGCCGTCTGGGCCACGCGGGAGCTATCAACAGGAGCGTCCCTCCTTCCTGTTTGAATTTCCGGATTACCCGTGGAAGAAGGGAGACCGGAGGGAACAGGTATGCGAACCGGAACGTCCACCGGACGGACAGAGCATCCACCAGAGACGCCCCTTCGTCTCTTGTGCGAGACCCGTACACCGGCAACTTGTTGTTGTGCCGGCGACGCCATGAGGTCGATTTCTGGAAGACCCCACCTGTCCACCAGTAGTTGAAAAACGTCCGGGTGCAGGGACCATTCCCCCGGATGAACGTCCTGGCGACTTAGAAAGTCCGCCTCCCAATTGAGCACTCCCGGGATGAAGACCGCTGATATGGCCGGAAGATTGCGCTCCGCCCAAACCAGGATCCGAGAGACCTCTACGAGAGCCGCCCGACTGCGAGTTCCTCCTTGCCTGTTTATGTAGGCCACGGTGGTAGCGTTGTCCGACTGGACCTGCACCGGGCGACCCTGGAGAAACCGCTGTGCCTGCTGGAGAGCATTGAAGACCGCACGGAGTTCCAAGATATTTATTGGAAGCTCCGCTTCTGTCGGCGTCCACCTGCCCTGGAACAAGTGTGGACCCGAAACTGCTCCCCAGCCCCGAAGACTGGCGTCCGTTGTCAACAGGACCCAATTTGGAACCCAGAACGGACGTCCCTTGTTGAGGTGGGTCGTCTGTAACCACCACGTAAGGGACAGGCGAACCTCCTGGGTGAGCACAATCGTCTGGGACTTCAGAGACTGAGTCAGCCCGTTCCACTTGGACAGGATCAGGTGCTGCAGAGGTCTGGAGTGAAACTGGGCGTATTCCACCATGTCGAACACCGACACCATGGAGCCCAGTAACCTCATCGCCGAGTGTAAGGACACCCGGCGGCTGTGCAGACAACTGCGCACCCTTGACTGTAAAGCAGAGATCTTGTCCTCCGTCACGAAGATCCTTTGCTGTCCCGAGTCCAATAAGGCTCCAAGATGCAGAATCCTCCGAGACGGGATTAGAGTGGACTTCTGCCAGTTGATTAGCCAGCCGTGCCGTTGCAGCAGTGCAATGGTCAGGTCCAAGTGGCGTAACAGGAGCTCTGGAGATCCTGCCACCAATAACAGGTCGTCCAAATACGGCAACATGCGGACTCCCTGCAGCCGCAGAGAAGCCGCCATGACCGCCATCACCTTGGTGAAAACACGTGGTGCTGTTGCCAGGCCAAAAGGTAACGCCCGAAACTGGAAGTGGTCGCTGCTGATTGCAAACCTGAGGAACTGTTGATGGCGCCAAAGAATAGGGACATGCAGGTAAGCGTCCTGTATGTCCAATGACACCAAGTAGTCCCCAGGTTCCAGCGCCAGAATGATGGACCGTAGGGTCTCCATCCGAAACTTCGGGACCCGCAAAGACTTGTTGAGTGCTTTGAGGTTGAGAATCGGACGATATGACCCATTGGGTTTCTGTACCAAAAATAGGTTTGAATAGAAACCCTGGCCCCTCTGGGAGAATGGAACCGCCACTATAACTCCAGCCTGGAGCATAGTGTGCAATACCTTCCGCAGCTCCGTAGCCTTGTTCCGGTCTGATGGGAGACCCGTGGTGAAGAAGCGAGCCGGGGGTCTGTGCCGGAAGGAGAGGGCGTATCCGTGGGAAACCACCTCCAGAACCCAAGTGTCTGTCGTAGTGGTCGACCAACACTGGGCGAACTGTAGCAGGCGGCCTCCCACCCTGGGATCCCCCAAAGGGAGGCCCGGACCGTCAGGCCGCAGGCTTGCCATCTGGCTTGGGGGCCGGACGTCTGGTACTCCATGCCTGCTTCCGGGGCTTGACCGATTTCTTAGGGCCAGCCTGTCGAGGAAACGACTGTGGTTTGGGCCTGCCCTGGGCCCTAGATGACCGAAAGGACGATGGTCCCGAACCAGAAGGAGCAGCGGCCGACGGGAGACAGGCAGATTTGGCTGCCGCCAGCGTGGCCACAATCTTATCCAGATCCGGACCGAAGAGAACTTCTCCGGTAAACGGCAACGCTTCCAGACCTTTCTTGGAATCTGCGTCCGCCTTCCAGGATCGCAGCCACAAGGTGCGACGAGCAGCTACCGCTGCTGAAGAAATTCTAGACACCAGAGTACTAATGTCTAGAGCCGCCTCGTTGATGTAGGTGGCCGAATCACGGAGATTGCCAATCAACTCCGCCTGATCGGCCGGACAGTCGGATTCAAAAGAAGCCTCTAATGAATCCGCCCAGCGCTCCATCGCTCTGGCAACCCAGCAAATGGCCATAGCCGGCCGTGCTGCCCCCCCAGCAAGGGAATAAGCGGACTTCAGGCAGATTTCTACCTTGCGGTCCGTAGCATCCTTAAGGGAGGACATGGATGGCATCGGCAATGTGGCACTACGGACAAGACGGGTCACGTGAGAATCCACCTGTGGAGGGGATTCCCACTTCGCAAAATAATTATCCGCGAACGGATAAGCCACCGCCAGGCGTCTCTGCGGCTGGTATCTTTTGCCAGGTTGTTTCCACGCCTCCTCTAAATGGTCCACCAACTGACCCGAAAGAGGAAAGACTGTGGCATCGCCCTTCACATCTTTGAAAAAGGCATACTTAGATTTAGCCGCTGGGGGAACTTCGTCCTCAATCACCAAGGCTGTGCGGACCGCCCGAATAAGTCCAGGAATATATACTTTGGACTTAGCATCAGCGTCCTTAGTATGGAGAGGTTCCTGATCGTAAGGATCTAGAATCTCCCCATCATCAGACGTCCCTTCGTCATCCTCATAAGGAGCGGACAGAGACGCCACCGGCCTTTTATGAGACCGCATCACAGACTCCCCTTGCAACACATCCGACAAGTGCTGTACAGAACTCGTCAGGGAGTTAACCCACGCTGGCTCCTGAGAACCCGGGAGCGGGGAAATAGGGAGACTGTGGGGTACCACCAATTGTCGTGGGAACCCCTGCATGGGTGACGACACCACAGACTGCTGGGACAAACCCATCGGAGTAAACGCGGGCTGCGGAGCTAACTGGCCCACTAAAGCTGTTAACGCCTGAGCGAAACAAGCCCAGGGCGGCTCCTGTACCGGTGCTGTAACCGTAATAGGCCGCGCCATGGACAAACACTGCCGGCAAAGGCCCTCCGCGCTACCCTCCCCCTCCGCTAACGGTACTTTGCACGTGGTACACTGTAGCCGGAGGGGAAAATCACTTTCAGACATGATGGCACCACGTATGTGACCTCTCTCACCAATTAAGTATTAAATAGGCGAGAGACCACCCTGCAGCACCGCACCGCAAGGGCTTTAGCAGAAAGAACAGGGACAGTAATAAAGCTGACAGTTTAGAGAAGAAAAGATTACAGGCAGCAGCGCTAGCACAGTCACATACAATGCAGAAAAATAACAATTCCTGCACTAACAGCGCTGATCACTCAACTACACAGACACAGGGCCTGGTAGGACACAGCGCTGCATACACAGACCTGACCACAGCGGAGGAGAGGTATGCGGGGGGACCCAGACCACGATGCTTCCGTCCAGCGCTTCCAGCAGCGTTCACCATGCGTTCTGGAGAAGATGGCCGCCGAGGAGCAGAGAGGAGGCTGGCCTGGGGGAGGAGCGCTGCCACAGGACCAGTCGGCAGCATGCAGAGAGGGCTGTGTGCAGCGGGGGAGGCGCCGGCTGTGAGACAGGGAAGGCGCGCTCCCCTGGCATGCATTTAACCCCTGGGACGCCGCAGCGCTACCGCTCTGCTGCGGTCCGCTGTCCCAGGGGGTAGTGGAAGCGCAGGTTGGTCGCCTGGCTCCACGCTGCAGCCAGTCCCCAGGGAGCCCCCTGCCTGGGGACTTAGGACCATGTGATCAGCGGGGACCCACCGCGGGACCCCGCTGCTTACCTCTGTCCCCCTTGAATCCGGCCATGGTCCGGAGCATCTGGGGTCACCGCTAGCTGTGACCCCAGACGCCCACCAGCATCCCCGGATCAGTACCGGCGTTCTGGTACCGGCGGGGTGTAGGGAAGACAGCATGGACGTCAGGACTGACTGTCCATGCTGTTCATCCAGATGTGCAGCCACAGCTGCATGAAGAATAAGCTTCAGGGGCTCTTCTAGCCCCCACTCCAACAGGTGCACCCGACTCCGGCCGGGCACCAAACTAAACTGAGGTGCCTTGGCCCGGGGGCGGGGTATAGGAGGGGGACCTAGTGCATCCTGGGAGGCTGAAAGCTTAACTCTTTGGTGCCCTGCGACTGACGTCACACCTATACCCCAAGGTATCCTGTGGATACCCTATGGACCCTGAAGTAGAAAAGGGATTTTGAATAAGGATGGCTATCACTCCATTTTGCAACGCTATGCCATACCCTGTGGACAGCGCTTGATTGGAGCAAATTTCCTCCTCCAACAGGACAATGACCCAAAGCACACCTCCAAATTATGCAAGAACTATTTAGGGAAGAAGCAGGCAGCTGGTATTCTGTGTGTAATGGAGTGGCCAGTGCAGTCACCAGATCTCAACCCCATTGAGCTGTTGTGGGAGCAGTTTGACCGTATGGTACGCAAGAAGTGTCCATCAAGCCAATCTAACTTGTGTGAGGTGCTTCAGGAAGCATGGGGTGACATTTCTTCAGATTACCTCAACAAAGTAACAGCTAGAATGCCAAAGGTCTGCAATGCTGTCATTGCTTTTGTCAAAGAATGCTCCTTTTGCAGCAAAGTTTGAAGGACAAAATTATTATTTCAAATAAAAATCATTATTTCTAACGTTACCAATGTCTTGACTATGGGGCATATTCAATTTACCGCGGGACCTCTCCCGCGAGTAATTGATGGGTGAAAGTTCCGCGGCGCGGGGTAAAGCTATTCAATAGAATAGCTTTTTCCCCGCGTCCAAAAAACAGGACTTCCACACGAGAACACACTGATTCCACGAGAACTGCGGAATCAGTGTGTTAATATTGCTCGCGCGAGGCCGAATAGGGCGGCCTCACGCTGATTTTACCTCACACCTACATGAGGTGCGAGGTAAAATCAAACAGCGGGGACTCGCGCGCGGGGTCTCAGGGACAACCGCGCGTGGAATCCCCGCTAATTGAATCCCGTCAAGCGCGTCAATTAGCTGCGGGGCTAATTGAATATGCCCCTTTATGTTCTATTCATTTTGCAACTCGTTTGATAAATAAAAGTCAGTTATCATGTAAAACACGAAGTTGTCTGGGTTACCCCAAACTTTTGAACGGTAGTGTATTATCTATCTATATATATATATACAGTGCATCCAGAGAGTATTCACAACGCTTCACTTTTTCCACATTTTGTTATGTTACAGCCTTATTTCAAAATGGAATAAATTAATTTTTGTCCTCAAAATTCTACACACAATACCCCATAATGACAACGTGTAAAAAGTTTTTTTTGAGATTTTTGCAAATTTAATAAAAAAAAAAACTAAGACATCACATGTACATAAGTATTCACAGCTTTTGCTCAATACTTTGTTGATGCACCTTTGGAAGCAATTACAGCCTCAAGTATTTTTGAATATGATGCCACAAGCTTGGCACACCTATCTTTGGGCAGTTTCGCCCATTCCACTTTGCAGCACCTCTCAAGCTCCATCAGGTTGGATGGGAAGCGTTGGTGCAGAGCCATTTTCAGATCTCTCCAGAGATGTTCAATTGGATTCAAGTCTGGGCTCTGGCTGGGCCACTCAAGGACATTCAGAGTTGTCCTGAAGCCACTCCTTTGATATCTTGGATATGTGCTTAGGGTCGTTGTCCTGCTGAAAGATGAACCGTCGCCCCAGTCTGAGGTCAAGAGCGCTCTGGAGCAGGTTTTCATCCAGGATGCCTCTGTACATTGCTGCATTCATCTTTCCCTCTATCCTGACTAGTCTTCCAGTTCCTGCCACTGAAAAAACATCCCCACAGCATGATGCTGCCACCACCATGCTGCACTGTAGGGATGGTATTGGCCTGGTGATGAGCGGTGCCTGGTTTCCTCCAAACATAACGCCTGGCATTCACGCCAAAGAGTTCAATCTTTGTCTCTCATGGTCGGAGAGTCCTTCAGCTGCATTTTGGCAAACTCCAGGTGGGCTGCCATGTGCTTTTTACTAAGGAGTGGCTTTCGTCTGCCACTCTACCATACAGGCCTGATTGGTGGATTGCTGCAAAGATGGTTGTACTTCTGGAAGGTTCTCCTCTCTCCACAGAGTAATGCTGTAGCTCTGACAGAGTGACCATCGGGTTCTTGGTCACCTGCCTGACTAGGGCCCTTCTCCACTGATCGCTCAGTTTAGATGGCCAGGCCAACTCTAGAAAGAGTCCTGTGGTTCTGAACTTCTTCCATTTACGGATGATGGAGGCCACTGTACTCATTGGGACCTTCAAAGCAGCATATATATTCCTGTACCCTTCCCCAGATTTGTGCCTCGAGACAATCCGGCCTCGGAGGTCTACAGACAATTTCTTGGACTTCATGCTTGGTTTGTGCTCTAACATGCACTGTCAAGTGTGGAACCTTGTATAGACAGCTGTATGCCTTTCAAAATCATGTCCAATCAACTGAATTTACCACAGGTAGACTCCAATAAAGCTGTAGGAACATCTCAAGGATGATCAGTGGAAACAGGATGCACCTGAGCTCAATTTTGAGCTTCATGACAAAGGCAGTCAATACTTATGTACAGTCAGGTCCATTAATATTGGGACATTGACAGAATTTTCATATTTTGGCCTCTGTTTCATTTCAAAGCCATTGTGGTGGTGAATAAACAAGAGGTGCTTTAACTGAAGACTTTAATATTTAATTTGAGGGTAATTACATCCAAATCAGGTGAACGGTGTAGGAATTACAACGGTTTCTGTATGTCCCTCCCACTTTTTAAGGGGCCAAAAGTAATGGGACAAACTAAACAATCCGAAATCTAACTTTCACTTTTTAATACTTTGTTGCAAATCCTTTGCAGGCAATTACAGCCTGAAGTCTGGAACGCATAGACATCACCTTATTTTCTTGCCAGCCTCTCTCAAACCTTTTTACTGTGACTTCAATCTCCCTAGTATCTGGCGATGAAGTTATGGCCCTCATCAGGTACTCCGCGCTCCATCCTTGACCCTATCCCCTCCCACACTCTCTCCTTTTGCCTGTCCCCATCTTGCCCATCTCTTCAATCTCTCCCTCTCTTTATGCACTGTCCTGTCTGCATTAAAACATTCCCTTGTCTCCACCATTCTTAAAAAGCCACCCTTGAACCTGACACACACTATAATTTGTTCTCCCCTCCTTTGCCTGCAAACTCCTATAGCGGATGGTCTACAATCTGGCTTTCGCCCTATCCACTCCATTGAAATTTACCACACTAAAGTCAGCAATTACCTTCTTGCTGCCAAATCTAAGGGCCACTGCTATCTGCTCATTCACCTTGACCTCTCTGCTGAGTTTGACATTGTGGACCACCCTCTTCTCCTGCAATTCCTTAACTCCCTCAGTCTGTGTGATATTTCCCTCTCCTGTCTCCTTTTATGACTCCACTTCTCCCCCGCTTCCTCTACCAGTAGGTGTCCCCCCAAGTATCTGTTCTTTGCCCTCTCCTATTCTACCTTTACACATCCTCCTTAGGTGAATTCATCAAATCTTTTGATCTCCAATATCATCTCTATGCCGATGACAGATCTACCTTTCCTCCCGTCCTCTTCCCTACTCTCCTCAATCGTATCTCCAACTGTCTTTCTGCCATTTCCTCCTAGATGTCCGTTCTTAAACTTAAGATGACTTAACACGACTGAGCTGATAAAATTCCCACCCTCCTGAATAACCTCAACTTCCACCTTTTCATTATTTATTGACAGCACCATCTCGTCTAGCTCACAAGTGCGCTGTCTAGGAGATTATTCTTGGCTCCTCCCTCTCCTTCAAACTGCACATTCAGTACCTGACGCAGTCCTGCCATTTCCATCTCAGACATTTCTCCAGGTTCAGACCCCCTCTCACTCTGGAAGCAACTAAGACCCTCATCCACTCACTGGTCATCTTCTGACTGGACTACTGTAACTTCGTCTTATCTGGCCTGCCTGACTCCCACCTCTCTCCACTTCAATCTGTCCTCAATGCTGCTGAAAGGCTCATCTTCCTCTCCAAATGTAGTACATCTGACTCCTCTCTTCTTGAAGCCCTACACTGGCTCCCCCTCCCCTTCAGAACCCAATTCAAACTTCTCACTTAATTACAAAGCCCTGACCCAATCCTCTTCCATTTACATCTCTGACCTCATCTCCCGTCACACGCAGCCCATCCAATTTGCTCAACAAATGGTTGCCTTCTCACCTCCCAACTGATTACTTCCATCTCAAAGACTTTGTCTGTGCTGCTCCCTACCTCTGGAATTCTCTCCCTCTGCCTATCAGACTCTTCACAAAAATTCAAACGGGCTCTCAAGACCCACTTCTTTATCAAATCATTCCAGCTCCCATCCCAACACACTGCCCTGTGCTCATTGTCTCTCCCCTCTGTCACCCGTCTGTCTGCCCCTTCCCTTTAGACTGTAAGCTATAACAAGCAGGGCCCTCTTCCATCCCTCACTTATACCATCATCTCCTCCTCACTGCCCACGACACCTAACCCTTGGGTATTATGATGGCTGATGCAGCAATGTTCTGACTGGAAGTCACTTTTGCTCGTTTTGTTCATACTGCCTCTGTTTATGTACTTTGTAAGAGCTCAGCAACGCCTTACAGAGTGGTCTGTAAACTTGTAGGATCATTGAGATTATATAAACTAGTGAATAGCCATTTAATCCATATTTGTGGTAATATTTAGTATAGTGTTATTTATATGAATCCAGTATATAGATAGTGCAGGAACAAATTACTCACATACTGTATAATGGGTGCACTGAATATTGCAGATCTCAATTCAGACTGAATTCCTTTATATTTTATGTATTTGCTTTTTTTTCTTTGATACTGTTCTATGAAATGTGATAAAAGAGCATCTAGTGTCCTTTTAGTCAAAGAATCCAAGATGTGAATATCTGAAAAATGTGTGACCTTATATATGTGACCAAATGTATGTGACCTTACATTGTGACATGATAAATATGCAGATATATAACATAAAATGTAACCATATACTACAGTCTGTTTGAAAAATGACAGGAGCTGATTGGTTGGTACTTTCTTTCCAAGCTTTGATAAATCTTCCCCTAAATATAAATATACAGTTTTACATATATGTTAAATGTTTTGTATATGAATTGTGTTGTATATTTTCCCATTTTAAACAAATTTGCCCTTGTATGAAATATTGCGTCCTGATTTCACTTCTACAACATGACACTTTTCAACGCATATATAGGAAGTCACGGTGGAATTTAAACCAGAAGTTCCGGTGATGCTATATTTGGTTTATACACAGACCGCTATTATGTATTATAATGAGAGAAAAATGTTTAGTCCTCTTGAATATTACCCTCCTTTGTTTTTAGACAATAGGATTACTTTTCCACCCTGCGTCTCTCAGCAAAGTACAGACTGGACATCACACGGCGAGATGCAAACCAAACGTTACGCTGATGCCACAGGTAACACCGTATCCCCAAGCGGCACATGTGATCCTTTTAATCGGTTCTGATTGGACAGGATAGGCAGCAAATAGTAAAGCCTCCCAAGTTCTTCTCACATTGGCTTTTGGAAAGTATTCGCACAGAGATGTTAAGTGGCGAGTCCGATATTAATTTCTTTTATAGAGCTCTGGTAGGCGACACAATCATCATCATCTGTGTTTCTGGATTGATGTTAAGGTCAAAGTATATTAAAATATTTCCTTTTTATAGGGTGTTGCACTGATAGTGACTGAAGGAGCGGGAGAGGTTATGTCTGTGGCATAGAGGGCAGTGGACAGGGTGAAGTTGGAGGGGGCAGGCATGGAGAGGTAAACTAGATGACAGAAATGAGGCAGGTACATGGGGGCAAGTTATAATGACTGAGGCTGTTATAGAGAGGGGATAATGGAATTAGACAGGTGACAGGAATGAAGGAGGCAAGGAAGAGGGGTGAGAGAAATGCAGAGAAGTCAGGTAAAGGACAGGTGGGTACACACTAAACGATATGTCGTCTGATCCTGCGGATTGGGCTGACATATCGTCCAAATCGGCCAGTGTGTACCCACTATGCGTGACCTTGCGCATTCCTGCGGGTCGTCCATGGGGGTCGTTCCATCGGCCTGCATGTAGGGCCAATGGAACGACCCAGATGCCGATGCTGACATAGTGGATGGAGCCGGAGCCTGACGTATCGGACGTTTGGACACCACATCATGCAGTATGTATCGACCACCCGATATATATTGCGTGGTCGGGCATCACATCGCTTCGCTGTGTACACACATCGGCAAGTGCGTACCCAGCTGAAGACTGGCAAGGAAATGAGATATGAGAGAGGAAGGAGGTAACACTATGGAGGCTGGTGTAGAGGGAGAAATATGGAGGCTGGAGTAGAGGGAGAAATATGGAGGATGGAGTAGAGGGAGAAAGGCTATATAGGCAGATAATAAGGCTGTGCATACACTAATGTACATAGGTTAGAGAAGAGGGGGAATAAAGGAAGTTACACAGGTAGAGAGTGAGGACAAAGAGACCCCCCCCCCCATAAATTGGGCTTTTTAGGATTGGGTTGGGCTTGTTTTTTGCTTACAGGTTGCTTGTTTTCCATTTCAGAGTTGGCAACACTGCCAGAGACAGCGCGGTGGGCGTGGCAGCCAGGGACATGTAGGGAAACGGTAGCTGCAGCACATTACGTGCGCAGTTACGTACATATACGTTTAACAAACCTTCAGATATCTCCCCCTAGGCACTGTATGTTAACAGATCTAACACCATATATAGTGCATGGTAAAGTCAAAATCTACTTTATTGCTTTCACCATAAAGACTTCTTCAACCAATGAATTTAGAAATAGAACCTTTATTTATCCTTAAACGACAGAATTGTGTGCGCCGTCAGTCCCTGCGCTCCTGTATGTATCCTATATGTATCTAAGGCACGAGGAAAGTCATCCCTTGTACATCGTTATAGATCTAGCAGAACTTGGGGTGCAGCAGCGTCCCCCAGGGCTGATTTATGGTCACACAGCAGCTACAAACCTTCTGCAGATTATAAACAACTTTATTGGTCATCTGTAAAATTTCTGCTTTCAGAAACCAATAATTACTTTTTTCTCTCCAATATTTATAAATCTTTACCAAAATATATGAATCAACATAATAAGGCTTATTAGGATGAGAACTTCTCTTTTTCTGGATAAGGACACTGCACCATGCACGTGACAGCAGAGGGAGGAAGTCATCTTATTGCAGTTTCCTCACTAAATTCCTAGCAACAAAAATTAGACTCAAAATGAAACGTGGAGAATAAATCAAATGTGACATAAAAAATAAAATAACAATAATTAGAATTGTCAGGGCTGGGTCAGTACGTTTGTTGCCATTGTACATCACCATGAAGTATGTAAATCCGCCATTATTAGGGCAGGAACCTAGTGATATGACGGAGATGAACACGGTGCTTTGTATCTGCCAAAATGTAATCCCCATTCCCAGCCAATTACAGGACTTCCTTTAATGCATCACCACATGCATTGCCCCAAGGGGATAGACCGTTCACTAGGGGTTTAAAAAGCAACATGCTCCAGTTAGGAAAGATTATTAGAGATTTTATGGTGATGAATGATAAGAGTGCACCAGCTATTCACATCACAATTACCAACTGTATAAAGAAGTGATGTTTTCTGCAAGCATACAGCTCACTACATACAGCTCACTACTACATATAGCTCACTACATACAGCTCACTACATACAGCTCAGTACATACAGGAGGTAACCGTGACTCTGGGGGGGATGTATCATTACAGCTCAGTACATACAGCTCACTACATACAGCTCAGGACATACAGCTCAGGACATACAGGAGGTAACCGTGACTCTGGGGGAGATGTATCATTACAGCTCAGGACATACAGCTCACGACATACAGCTCACGATATACAGCTCACGACATACAGCTCACGACATACAGCTCACGACATACAGCTCACGACATACAGCTCACGACATACAGCTCACGACATACAGCTCACGACATACAGCTCACGACATACAGCTCCGAACATACAGCTCCGAACATACAGCTCCGAACATACAGCTCTCTACATACAGCTCAGGACATACAGCTCAGGACATACAGCTCAGGACATACAGCTCCGAACATACAGCTCCGAACATACAGCTCCGAACATACAGCTCCGAACATACAGCTCCGAACATACAGCTCTCTACATACAGCTCTCTACATACAGCTCAGGACATACAGCTCAGGACATACAGCTCACTACATACAGCTCACTACATACAGCTCAGGACATACAGGAGGTAACCGTGACTCTGGGGGAGATGTATCATTACAGCTCAGTACATACAGCTCAGGACATACAGCTCAGGACATACAGCTCACTACATACAGCTCACTACATACAGCTCACTACATACAGCTCACTACATACAGCTCACTACATACAGCTCACTACATACAGCTCACTACATACAGCTCACTACATACAGCTCACTACATACAGCTCTCTACATACAGCTCTCTACATACAGCTCTCTACATACAGCTCAGTACATACAGCTCAGTACATACAGCTCAGTACATACAGCTCAGTACATACAGCTCAGTACATACAGCTCAGTACATACAGGAGGTAACCGTGACTCTGGGGGAGATGTATCATTACAGCTCAGTACATACAGCTCACTACATACAGCTCCGTACATACAGCTCACTACATACAGCTCACTACATACAGCTCACTACATACAGGAGGTAACCGTGACTCTGGGGGAGATGTGGCATTACAGCTCAGTACATACAGCTCCCTACATACAGCTCCCTACATACAGCTCCCTACATACAGCTCCCTACATACAGCTCCCTACATACAGCTCAGGACATACAGCTCAGGACATACAGCTCAGGACATACAGCTCAGGACATACAGCTCCGGACATACAGCTCCGGACATACAGCTCCGGACATACAGCTCCGGACATACAGCTCCGGACATACAGCTCCGGACATACAGCTCCGGACATACAGCTCCGGACATACAGCTCCGTACAAACAGCTCACTACATACAGCTCACTACATACAGCTCACTACATACAGCTCACTACATACAGCTCACTACATACAGCTCACTACATACAGGAGGTAACCGTGACTCTGAGGGAGATGTGGCATTACAGCAGCTCTCAGAAGCCACAAGAGATGTATTAAGAGACCACAAAGCCAAGCACAGGATGCTGCACACTGTTACAACCAAGACGACAAATGCACATGATACCGGATGTACAGGAAGAGTCACATTTTACCTACTAAACACCTTTCTTTCAAATAGCTGAATCAGTTTTATGCATGGTGGCCATCTATCATACCACCTCCAGTGCAGCACCAAGAGACCCTCAATGTCCAACTTCAACCTCGTAGTGCTGAACATAGGGGGGAGCATGAGGCCTCTGCCTTTTCCACCTTCATGTCACTTTATTTATTGGATCCTCTCCTGGAACTACAGCTAAATATATTTTCTGGTATTCAGCCATGTACCTGGGCATTAGAGACAATTATTAAGGACACACAAAGCCCTAGAGGGTAATCACAGCCAGTAATTACTCCAGAGAGTGAGAGTAATGTCAGTATAACCTGGGCTGGCTGCTCTATTGCTCTCTAAGTGCCAGAACAATCTGACAATATGAGAGAAGTGACAGACAGAGACAATATATATGAGGGAAATAAGAAGATAACAAGATTTAGGGGACACTCAGAATAAAAGAACCGAACCGACTGAACAATATGTATCAAAATGAGCATATAATCTGCCTCTCAGGGTGATCGTGTGATAAATGGACCAATCAGTGATACTAAGTAATGAAAGAGCACAAACAAAATATCACTTTAGCCTAATTTCTCCTCGTACTCTCAGGAAGGTGCGAGAAGAAATCCTTTAGCGCGGTGAATTAAATAGCTCAGGGAGCTCCCTCTCGGTGCTATCAATAGTGTGCTGAATTAAATTGGCCCCCTGTATGTCTGTAATGAGTGTACCTTAAGTCAAAACAATTACTTAATAAAATGTAATATCATAGACCTTGTACTATGCTGTGATGTCATAGACCTTGTACTGTGCTGTGATGTCATAGACCTTGTACTATGCTGTGATGATGTCATAGACCTTGTACTATGCTGTGATGATGTCATAGACCTTGTACTGTGCTGTGATGATGTCATAGACCTTGTATGAAGCTTTTGCCCTTCTGCTCCACGGGAGGTTTCTGTCCTCCCTGAGCTCGCCTGTATTATGCTGTGATGTCATAGACCTTGTACTGTGCTGTGATGATGTCATAGACCTTGTATGAAGCTTTTGCCCTTCTGCTCCACGGGAGGTTTCTGTCCTCCCTTAGCTCGCCTGTATTATGCTGTGATGTCATAGACCTTGTAATAAGCTGTAATGTCGTGTGCGCCCCACTTCAGAAACACCTGTCACAGCTATGTGTGTTTCTGTGTACATTGGAGACAATTCACATACCCCGAGAGCAGCGTTAGGTCATATCGCTTCCGCCTGATGTAAATAAATAGATGAATAGCAAAACAATTGTAGCAGGACATCTGAGGATAATAAACTAAATTACTGGTGGAAGCCTCATCGAAAAGGGCAAATAACCATAAAACTAATTTAAATTTAAACCCTCCTAGTAGGAGAAATCCCTCCCAAGGTGTATAGAGCTTTACACAGAGAAGCTCTGCTGGAGAACCCAATGTTCCCTACCATCTTCAGCCACACAATATCCCTATTCCATGCTCATGTGTCAATCACCAGCCTCAGCCTAGAATGAGGACTCAGATAAAATGCTGACGGAATTCTGGTCCTTATAATGGGGTTTCCCAATAAGTTTCTTCTGCCGTCTCATTCTTATTTCATAATTACATCACATCAGATCATTTCAGCTGGACAGTTACCTCGTGACAAAGGTGGATGCTTCATAATGGAGAAAGATAGATTTATACAACAAATTAGAATCTGTGCAATTCAGGGAAACGCGGAGATAGGGCCATTAATGTCATTAATGTAATGGGAGAAACTGCATGCAATGGAAAAGAACATTGTAGGTAAAATAAAAGAACATTCAAGAACTGTTAATAACATGCAAAATAAAAAGCTTTTTCATGGTTCAATTAGATGTGTACAGAAAACAAATGATTACAGTATGAAGACATCAATTTGTATAGAGGGAAATGTGAAACTGAATTGTCTGACATACAATCAGGTACAATCACGCTCCCAGCTGCTGTGGAACTACACTTCCCAGCATACCCTGCAACAGTTTTGCTGTTAAGGCATGCTAAAACAGTGGCAAGGTATGCTGGAATGTGTAGTTCCACAGATTGCCTATCCCTGTGTAAGAGCATTCACCTGTAGAAGCTGCAATGTCTGACTTTATCCTTCTGTTCTTATTCCCCGGAGAGGTCTCTGTCATATTGCTCTGAAGGATAGACATGGGAGTGACATTACAATATGCAGGGGTCTCTCTCTAACCACAGACCTCTCCAGGGAATAAGAACAGAAGGAGGATAGACATGGGAGTGACATTACAATATGCAGGGGTCTCTCTCTAACCACAGACCTCTCCAGGGAATAAGAACAGAAGAAGGATAGACATGGGAGTGACATTACAATATGCAGGGGTCTCTCTCTCTAACCACAGACCTCTCCAGGGAATAAGAACAGAAGGAGGATAGACATGGGAGTGACATTACAATATGCAGGGGTCTCTCTCTAACCACAGACCTCTCCAGGGAATAAGAACAGAAGAAGGATAGACATGGGAGTGACATTACAATATGCAGGGGTCTCTCTCTCTAACCACAGACCTCTCCAGGGAATAAGAACAGAAGGAGGATAGACATGGGAGTGACATTACAATATGCAGGGGTCTCTCTCTAACCACAGACCTCTCCAGGGAATAAGAACAGAAGAAGGATAGACATGGGAGTGACATTACAATATGCAGGGGTCTCTCTCTAACCACAGACCTCTCCAGGGAATAAGAACAGAAGGAGGATAGACATGGGAGTGACATTACAATATGCAGGGGTCTCTCTCTAACCACAGACCTCTCCAGGGAATAAGAACAGAAGAAGGATAGACATGGGAGTGACATTACAATATGCAGGGGTCTCTCTCTAACCACAGACCTCTCCAGGGAATAAGAACAGAAGGAGGATAGACATGGGAGTGACATTACAATATGCAGGGGTCTCTCTCTAACCACAGACCTCTCCAGGGAATAAGAACAGAAGGAGGATAGACATGGGAGTGACATTACAATATGCAGGGGTCTCTCTCTAACCACAGACCTCTCCAGGGAATAAGAACAGAAGGAGGATAGACATGGGAGTGACATTACAATATGCAGGGGTCTCTCTCTAACCACAGACCTCTCCAGGGAATAAGAACAGAAGGAGGATAGACATGGGAGTGACATTACAATATGCAGGGGTCTCTCTCTAACCACAGACCTCTCCAGGGAATAAGAACAGAAGAAGGATAGACATGGGAGTGACATTACAATATGCAGGGGTCTCTCTCTAACCACAGACCTCTCCAGGGAATAAGAACAGAAGAAGGATAGACATGGGA
The DNA here is from genome assembly GCA_031769625.1 of Taudactylus pleione. Lineage (NCBI taxonomy): Eukaryota > Metazoa > Chordata > Amphibia > Anura > Myobatrachidae > Taudactylus > Taudactylus pleione. The sequence goes on along the minus strand of JAUIMM010001350.1, from coordinate 110,898 downwards.
ATGACATTACAATATGCAGGGGTCTCTCTCTAACCACAGACCTCTCCAGGGAATAAGAACAGAAGAAGGATAGACATGGGAGTGACATTACAATATGCAGGGGTCTCTCTCTAACCACAGACCTCTCCAGGGAATAAGAACAGAAGAAGGATAAGACATGGGAGTGACATTACAATATGCAGGGGTCTCTCTCTAACCACAGACCTCTCCAGGGAATAAGAACAGAAGGAGGATAGACATGGGAGTGACATTACAATATGCAGGGGTCTCTCTCTAACCACAGACCTCTCCAGGGAGTAAGAACAGAAGAAGGATAGACATGGGAGTGACATTACAATATGCAGGGGTCTCTCTCTAACCACAGACCTCTCCAGGGAATAAGAACAGAAGAAGGATAAGACATGGGAGTGACATTACAATATGCAGGGGTCTCTCTCTAACCACAGACCTCTCCAGGGAATAAGAACAGAAGGAGGATAGACATGGGAGTGACATTACAATATGCAGGGGTCTCTCTCTAACCACAGACCTCTCCAGGGAATAAGAACAGAAGGAGGATAGACATGGGAGTGACATTACAATATGCAGGGGTCTCTCTCTAACCACAGACCTCTCCAGGGAATAAGAACAGAAGAAGGATAGACATGGGAGTGACATTACAATATGCAGGGGTCTCTCTCTAACCACAGACCTCTCCAGGGAGTAAGAACAGAAGAAGGATAGACATGGGAGTGACATTACAATATGCAGGGGTCTCTCTCTAACCACAGACCTCTCCAGGGAATAAGAACAGAAGAAGGATAAGACATGGGAGTGACATTACAATATGCAGGGGTCTCTCTCTAACCACAGACCTCTCCAGGGAATAAGAACAGAAGGAGGATAAGACATGGGAGTGACATTACAATATGCAGGGGTCTCTCTCTAACCACAGACCTCTCCAGGGAATAAGAACAGAAGGAGGATAGACATGGGAGTGACATTACAATATGCAGGGGTCTCTCTCTAACCACAGACCTCTCCAGGGAATAAGAACAGAAGGAGGATAGACATGGGAGTGACATTACAATATGCAGGGGTCTCTCTCTAACCACAGACCTCTCCAGGGAATAAGAACAGAAGGAGGATAGACATGGGAGTGACATTACAATATGCAGGGGTCTCTCTGTAACCACAGACCTCTCCAGGGAATAAGAACAGAAGGAGGATAGACATGGGAGTGACATTACAATATGCAGGGGTCTCTCTCTCTAACCACAGACCTCTCCAGGGAATAAGAACAGAAGAAGGATAGACATGGGAGTGACATTACAATATGCAGGGGTCTCTCTCTAACCACAGACCTCTCCAGGGAATAAGAACAGAAGGAGGATAGACATGGGAGTGACATTACAATATGCAGGGGTCTCTCTCTAAGCACAGACCTCTCCAGGGAATAAGAACAGAAGGAGGATAGACATGGGAGTGACATTACAATATGCAGGGGTCTCTCTCTAACCACAGACCTCTCCAGGGAATAAGAACAGAAGAAGGATAGACATGGGAGTGACATTACAATATGCAGGGCTCTCTCTAACCACAGACCTCTCCAGGGAGTAAGAACAGAAGGAGGATAGACATGGGAGTGACATTACAATATGCAGGGGTCTCTCTCTAACCACAGACCTAGACAGGTGCTTTGGATAAAAACTTCCACTAAAGAGCAGCCACAGAATTCAGATTTATGGAAAGTGCAGTCTTGTTGCGTCGGTATCTGCAGATGACTCATGTCCTCCACCTTTCAGACATGTAATAGCCTGATGCTTGCAAAGTCTCCGATTTCTCCTAAATATATCCTACAGGTGACCCCACTTCTCCACAGGAGGAAAGTCTTCTACATCTCCCATCTCTTCAAAGGTTTGCTCTCCTTGGGTATAGGCAAGTTTGAATCGTAAGCGAACCCGTTCCTAATTGTGAGAGGGATAGGAGAGGCATGTAGTAAGACACAGGTAAGAGGTGACTCTGTATCACACCTGCATGGGGTATGAGGTGACTCTGTATCACACCTGCATGGGGTATGAGGTGGCTCTATATCACACCTGTATGGGGTATGACGTGGCTTTGTATCACATCTGTATGGGGTATGAGGTGGCTTTGTATCACATCTGTATGGGGTATGTGGTGGCTTTGTATCACACCTGTATGGGGTATGAGGTGGCTTTGTATCACACCTGTGTGGGGTATGTAGGTAAGTGGCTGCTCTGTATTGTATCTGTGTGGGATGATGTAGGTACAGTAAATGGGTGTTGTGTATCATACTTGTGTGGGAATATGTAGGTAAGTGGTGGCTTGTATTGTGCCTGTGTGTATATGTGTAGATAAATGGGTGTTCTATATTGTTCCTGTGTGAATATATGTAGGTAAGAGGTGGCTCTGTACTGAACCTGTGTTGGAGGATGTTGGTAAATGGGCGCTCGGTATTTTACCTGTATGAGGATATATAGGTAAGTGATGGCTCTGTATCGCACATGTGGGAATATTTATATAAGAGGTGGCTCTGTATCGCACTTGTGTGGGCCTATGTAGATAAGAGGTGTGGGACGTATGTAGGTAAGTGTCTGCTATATATTGTACCCATGTGTGTATTTCAATGAGCACACAATTCTGTGAATTATTAGCTCCACCATTTTGTGAGTGACAGCAATCTCATTCTGTGAGAGTGCTGAATCTGAAAATGTTATAGGTGCTAGGCCCATTTTAAATGTATGTTAGCGGCGCTAGGTGCTGAGTGTTTAAGCAAATGTTTTTTCCTTTTAAATGCATTAGCTGCCGTGGCCCGGACCCTCTCCAGCGGCCGCGGCAATGTGATAACCCCTCGGTGCGCTGCACTGGGGGGGACTGGTTGTAAGGAGTCGTTGAGTGCTCCACGCTGGGGACGGGAGCTAAGCTCCCGGCACCCAAGCTACACAGCAGGCTGCGGAGCTGTAGCTGACTGCCAGGGACTGGGAGCTATGCTCCAGGGCAGTCAGAAGCCACTGCAGCCGGGACGAGTGTCCCGGACTGCAGGGCAGAGTAGCTGCACGCTGGGGATCGGGAGCGCTCAGGACCCCCGTGCAGAGAAGGAGGGCCAGGCGGAGCACAGTCCAGGCCAGCTCCCACACACCTGGCTGCTGGCGCCTGGGAGCTTGGCACAAAAGCCCAGCGCTGTGCACACAGTATATAAAAGCACAATCCCACATGTAAAATTAAAGTTTAAAATATACACATGTATTTACCAAGGTATGTGCAGCACTGAGCTGGGAAATCAGCTCCCGAGCTACAGTGCTGAAGTATGAAAAGCCTGATGCGGTGCACAGGCACAAAGAGTATATATATAAAAATATATAAACTGACTGAATGTGTTTTAAATGTATAATTTAAAGGAAAATTGCACTCGCCCTTGTTTCCCCTGGAAGATCCAGGGCTCCGTGTGGGTTGCTGGATCCCCCAGCCACTTAAAGGGAAATAAAATGTCCTCCTATGCAGCCTCATGCCTCAGAGTGCTATGAGGAGGTACATAGAAAGCTGGATAATGCAGCCAACTATTTGTTTTCAGGGAGCTCAAAAAGGGCTTCCCCTCCATGGCCAGGAAACCCTGCCCGGGGGCCCCGTTTGCCCACCTCTGAAGCTCAGATTCAGGCAGAGATGGCAGGCTCGGTCCCTTAGCAGATTCCTGGAAGTCCGTTTTGGAGGGAAAACTTTGTCCCTTGCAGACGGGATGGAGCCGGGGGCGTGTCTGAACCCTGCGGTTGGGCTCAGGCACAGGGGAGTGACCACTCCCCACTTTCCATAGGGGACAATGTAGGCATGTAGGCAGCACATGCACTTAAGGTGATTGGTTACAAACCACAGGGTGGACTTACCCCCTGTGGTAATGTGTATTGGAGTGGCATAGAAGAAGGGCATCTGAGCCCTGTATGTGTACATCTTTTGATATTTAAAAGATACACAGACTGCTGAACATCTGTGTATGCTGTACCCCCTTGAAGCAAAGGGGAAGGGTCTTTTTTTTTTTTTAAGACCATTGAGAAATAACCATCTTTGCCTTAAGACTGCATCTGATTCCTGCTATCAACAGAATTGCACTAAACGCTATTCCGTTCTCCGGCTGTTCAGGATTGAGCTAAGCGTCTCCAAAGCTCAAGTCCTTTGCCAGCTACCATGTAGCTGGCAGAACATTTCAAAGATGGCTCCGCGGCACTAAGTTAACCCCTTCAGTGCCGCGGCTGCCATTAACCACGAGGAGGGGGGAGGGGAGCAGGGGGTGCTGGCGGCGGGACTGGGACCCGGCCACACTCTGTATTGTACCTGTGTAAAAAGATGTAGATAAATGGGTGCTCTGTATTGTACCTGTGTGAATATGTGTAGATAAATGGGTGCTCTGTATTGTACCTGTGTGAATATGTGTAGATAAATGGGTGCTCTGTATTGTACCTGTGTGAATATGTGTAGATAAATGGGTGCTCTGTATCGTACCTGTGTGAATATGTGTAGATAAATGAGTGCTCTGTATTGTAACTGTGTGAATATGTGTAGATAAATGTGTGCTCTGTATTGTACCTGTGTGAATATGTGTAGATAAACGAGCGCTCTGTAACATACCTGTGTGAATATGTGTAGATAAATGGGTGCTCTGTATTGTACCTGTGTGAATATGTGTAGATAAATGTGTGCTCTGTATCGTACCTGTGTGAATATGTGTAGATAAATGAGTGCTCTGTATCGTATCTGTGTGAATATGTGTAGATAAATGGGTGCTCTGTATTGTAACTGTGTGAATATGTGTAGATAAATGGGTGCTCTGTATTGTACCTGTGTGAATATGTGTAGATAAACGATCGCTCTGTAACATACCTGTGTGAATATGTGTAGATAAATGGGTGCTCTGTATCATACCTGTGTGAATATGTGTAGATAAATGAGCGCTCTGTATCGTACCTGTGTGAATATGTGTAGATAAATGAGCGCTCTATATTGTACCTGTGTGAATATGTGTAGATAAATGAGCGCTCTGTATCGTACCTGTGTGAATATGTGTAGATAAATGAGCGCTCTGTATTGTACCTGTGTGAATATGTGTAGATAAATGAGCGCTCTGTATCGTACCTGTGTGAATATGTGTAGATAAATGAGCGCTCTGTATTGTACCTGTGTGAATATGTGTAGGTAAATGGGTGATATGTATCGTACCTGTGTGGGGTTGGCTAGCAACAGCACCTGAGTGACAGCAGATGGAGGCAGAATGGGATTGAACGCAGGAAGTTCGCTGCCAGTTGCAGGTTGCAGCTTTACCTTCATCACCTTTCAAAACAAGAATAAAAATTATTACAGAAAAGAAAGAGTCCATGATAATGCAGAAAAAGGAGACTGAAGATAGGGAAATGTGAGATTACAGCAATACAACCTTTGGAACAGCAGCCTGAAAACTGATTCCAGTGACAGGGAGAGGGGCTGTGCTCAACATGGAGATAACAACTATCAGGACATCCGGCCTTCCCGGAGGGGCATCGTGGGCAAAATGGAAAAGCAGGCGGAAACTATGCTGGTCATACACTGTGACTGGGAGGATGCTACCTGCATGGAGAATCAAAGAAAGACACAAAGGAAATAATAAAAGTGGGCATTTACTAAAACAGAGTATGAAAATCTAAAACAACTAGCTATTACCCTCTGGTTTGGCCCTTGATGAAATAGTTCCTGCCAACAATTCTTTTTTCATTTGAGGTGTTCTAGTTGTATTGCTTTGTATAGGGACCGTGTCGCGGGAGTGGCCCACGTGACCAGCAGCGCTATACAGGCTGGTGGCAGCAGTGCCTTCACCCACCACTAACACCAATATCACTGTGTGCCCTGTGCACAGACTGCTATGTACCCTATCCTATTCATGTGACCACAGGCCCAAAGCCCCTCTCCCCCCACCCCTTACCAGCCACACACATGGTGCCACACCTATCTCACCAATGTCACTGTGTGCCCTGTGCACAGACTGCTATGTACCCTATCCTATTCATGTGACCGCAGGCCCAAAGCATCTCTCCCCCCACCCCTTACCAGCCACACACATGGTGCCACACCTATCTCACCAATGTCACTGTGTGCCCTGTGCACAGACTGCTATGTAGCCTATCCTATTCATGTGACCACAGGCCCAAAGCATCTCTCCCCCCACCCCTTACCAGCCACACACATGGTGCCACACCTATCTCACCAATGTCACTGTGTGCCCTGTGCAGAGACTGCTATGTACCCTATCCTATTCATGTGACCACTGGCCCAAAGCCCCTCTCCCCCCACCCCTTACCAGCCACACACATGGTGCCACACCTATCTCACCAATGTCACTGTGTGCTCTGTGCACAGACTGCTATGTACCCTATCCTATTCATGTGACCACGGGCCCAAAGCATCTCTCCCCCCACCCCTTACCAGCCACACACAGGGTACCACACCTATCTCACCAATGTCACTGTGTGCCCTGTGCACAGACTGCTATGTAGCCTATCCAATTCATGTGACCACTGGCCCAAAGCATCTCTCCCCCCACCCCTTACCAGCCACACACATGGTGCCACACCTATCTCACCAATGTCACTGTGTGCCCTGTGCACAGACTGCTATGTACCCTATCCTATTCATGTGACCACTGGCCCAAAGCCCCTCTCCCCCCACCCCTTACCAGCCACACACATGGTGCCACACCTATCTCACCAATGTCACTGTGTGCTCTGTGCACAGACTGCTATGTACCCTATCCTATTCATGTGACCACGGGCCCAAAGCATCTCTCCCCCCACCCCTTACCAGCCACACACAGGGTACCACACCTATCTCACCAATGTCACTGTGTGCCCTGTGCACAGACTGCTATGTAGCCTATCCTATTCATGTGACCACAGGCCCAAAGCATCTCTCCCCCCACCCCTTACCAGCCACACACATGGTGCCACACCTACCTCACCAATGTCACTGTGTGCCCTGTGCAGAGACTGCTATGTACCCTATCCTATTCATGTGACCACTGGCCCAAAGCCCCTCTCCCCCCACCCCTTACCAGCCACACACATGGTGCCACACCTATCTCACCAATGTCACTGTGTGCCCTGTGCACAGACTGCTATGTATCCTATCCTATTCATGTGACCACAGGCCCAAAGCCCCTCTCCCCCCACCCCTTACCAGCCACACACAGGGTACCACACCTATCTCACCAATGTCACTGTGTGCCCTGTGCACATACTGCTATGTAGCCTATCCTATTCATGTGACCACAGGCCCAAAGCATCTCTCCCCCACCCCTTACCAGCCACACACATGGTACCACACCTATCTCACCAATGTCACTGTGTGCCCTGTGCACAGACTGCTATGTATCCTATCCTATTCATGTGACCACAGGCCCAAAGCCCCTCTCCCCCCACCCCTTACCAGCCACACACATGGTGCCACACCTATCTCACCAATGTCACTGTGTGCCCTGTGCAGAGACTGCTATGTACCCTATCCTATTCATGTGACCACTGGCCCAAAGCCCCTCTCCCCCCACCCCTTACCAGCCACACACATGGTGCCACACCTATCTCACCAATGTCACTGTGTGCCCTGTGCACAGACTGCTATGTACCCTATCCTATTCATGTGACAACTGGCCCAAAGCCCCTCTCCCCCCACCCCTTACCAGCCACACACATGGTGCCACACCTATCTCACCAATGTCACTGTGTGCCCTGTGCACAGACTGCTATGTATCCTATCCTATTCATGTGACCACAGGCCCAAAGCCCCTCTCCCCCCACCCCTTACCAGCCACACACAGGGTACCACACCTATCTCACCAATGTCACTGTGTGCCCTGTGCACATACTGCTATGTAGCCTATCCTATTCATGTGACCACAGGCCCAAAGCCCCTCTCCCCCCACACCTTACCAGCCACACCATGGTGCCACACCTATCTCACCAATGTCACTGTGTGCTCTGTGCACAGACTGCTATGTAGCCTATCCTATTCATGTGACCACAGGCCCAAAGCATCTCTCCCCCCACCCCTTACCAGCCACACACATGGTACCACACCTATCTCACCAATGTCACTGTGTGCCCTGTGCACATACTGCTATGTAGCCTATCCTATTCATGTGACCACAGGCCCAAAGCCCCTCTCCCCCCACCCCTTACCAGCCACACACATGGTGCCACACCTATCTCACCAATGTCACTGTGTGCTCTGTGCACTGACTGCTATGTAGCCTATCCTATTCATGTGACCACAGGCCCAAAGCACCTCTCCCCCCACCCCTTACCAGCCACACACATGGTACCACACCTATCTCACCAATGTCACTGTGTGCCCTGTGCACATACTGCTATGTAGCCTATCCTATTCATGTGACCACAGGCCCAAAGCCCCTCTCCCCCCACCCCTTACCAGCCACACACATGGTGCCACACCTATCTCACCAATGTCACTGTGTGCTCTGTGCACAGACTGCTATGTAATCTATCCTATTCATGTGACCACAGGCCCAAAGCCCTCTCCCCCCACCCCTTACCAGCCACACACATGGTGCCACACCTATCTGCCCCCCTCTCCCTCCCTAATCTAATATCTCTGCACATTATATATCTGCCCCCCCTCCCTCCCTAATCTATTATTTCTGCACATTATATATCTGCCCCCCCTCCCTAATGTAATATCTCTGCTATATATCTGCCTCTCTAATCTAATATCTCTGCACATTATATATCTGCCCCCCCTCCCTCCCTAATCTAATATCTCTGCCCCCCCATCCCTCCCTAATCTAATATCTCTGCACATTATATATATATTCCCCCTCTCCATCCCTAAATATCTTTGCACATTATATATCTGCCCCCCCTCACTCCCTAATCTAATATCTCTGCCCCCCCATCCCTCCCTAATCTAATATCTCTGCACATTATATATATGCCCCCCCCTAATCTAATATCTCTGCACATTATATATCTGCCTCCCTAATCTAATATCTCTGCACATTATATATTTGCCCCCCTCTCCCTCCCTAATCTAATATCTCTGCACTTTATATATCTGCCCCCCCCTCCCTCCCTAATCGAATATCTCTGCACATTATATATCTGCCTCCCTAATCTAGTATCTCTGCACATTATATATCTGCCCCCCCCCCTCCCTGCAGTGCAGCATGGTGTTACCCAGATGCTGAGGTACTGGCTCTTCTTTACTCTATTCCCAACTGTGTATCAGGCACTTATTCCCACACAGCTCTCTGATCCGTACTAGGTTTAATGGACTCCAGAGGCACAGTAATATCAGTCAGGGAGATGTCAGTCTTCACAGGTGATGGTGCAGGCTGCTCCCCACTGACGGCTAGAAGCTCTCCCAGGACACTCTTACTCTGGAGGTCTCGTAGAGTGGGCTTTTGTGGAGGCTTTTCCCTGTAAGGAGTAGAAACAGATGTCACAGAACCTCCATTTTATGCATCATGAGAAAAAGCAAATAGGATAACAGAGTCATCTTCCCTTTTATACAGGTCTCCAAGATGAAGGAAATTACCTTCCAGAATGTGGAAGCTTGAACCCCCCCAAAAAAACTAACCCCTTTCTTAGGCACCAATGCACTTCTAAAGCCCAATGGCTGGATTCTGATGCAATGCCCATGTGAGCACAGTGACCAATGGTGTTAGTACTGAGAATGCAGTGCCCAACGCTGTGTACGCACAAAGGCGCAAGCTTCGTTGGTGCCTCTGATGGTTGCATCTAAATATGCTCCAAGCGGTATTACAGCATCTAAAGAAGCACAAAGTGGGCATTTCAGTCATCGCACAGCCAGACGCGCGGCTTTACACCATGGAAGGGCTTATAGCGGCATTGGCATAAAAAGTCGCACACAAGGACGCTGAATGAGTACAGAGTTTAAATACTACAGGAATAATACAGGAAATTACGACAAAGCTGCTTCATGTAAAGAGGCAAATGTATGAAAAACAAAAGTTGAAAGAGAAGTTCCTTTTATTAATGAATAATTGTATATTTATTTTTAATAATTAAAAACTATTGGGCAAATCATTTTGTTCACGTTGATTCATATAGCAGACAATGGGCCTGATTCATCATCACGGATCGCGACAGCGTACACAGTTTGGCAGATGTTGCGTACTGTGCATGCATCGCAGTGCTGGAGTTATCATTGCAATCACCTATGCAGATACAAAGCCATCGGAGAGTGAGTGACAGGGCATTGGCGTTTAGGGATGGTGACGGGAGAGTGGTTGTAGAAACGCAGGCGTGCCTGTCCGTGTGAAAGCCGTTTTCAGGGCGTGCATAAATTAGCCACTGCAACAGTATACGCAGATTCAGTACTCAGTGTGTGCGACGACCGTAGCAATTTCTGGGTCAGACCTGGTGTAAATGTGCGTGAGGGGCCGATGCTACTCGATGGTACCGATGTATACGAAGGTCTGCGAGGCCTTACGGATGTGTAAAAGCGGTAGTGGGCGTCTATGCTGGCGCTTTTCGATTGCAAACATTAGCATATTTTCGCAGCAGATCTGCGTGCAGAATCGCAGCTGCGATTGCAATAGCGATCCGTAGTGAATGAGGCCCAATAGACGCTTGTAGGAACAGGTCACCACACATTTCAATGCTAAACTGTTTGGCAACTACTTAAAAAAGTTTTATTTTTATTTTATTTTATTGTGGGTTTGGCAGCAGGAAATACATTGGCAACTGAAACTATGTATCTAAGAAAATAAAAAGACAAGAAGCATTACAATTTGGGACCGGAGTTGTTTCCAAACTCATTTTGTAACAATTTGTATACAGAATATCAATTGCCTAAACTAAAATAACAATGCAAACTAATTAGCAGACTGAAAAACTTCATTACAATATTTCACACAAGCATTCTAAACAAAAATAAGGAAAGCGATAGATCTGGTATCACACATAGATGGAAAGTGTTATAGGTGCACAGTGTTACACATAGATGGAAAGTGTTATAGGTGCACAGTGTTACACATAGATGGAAAGTGTTATAGGTGCACAGTGTTACACATAGATGGAAAGTGTTACAGGTGCACAGTGTTACACATAGATGGAAAGTGTTACAGGTGAACAGTGTTACACATAGATGGAAAGTGTTACAGGTGCACAGTGTTACACATAGATGGAAAGTGTTATAGGTGCACAGTGTTGCACATAGGTGGAAAGTGTTATAGGTGCACAGTGTTACACATAGATGGAAAGTGTTATAGGTGCACAGTGTTACACATAGATGGAAAGTGTTATAGGTGCACAGTGTTACACATAGATGGAAAGTGTTATAGGTGCACAGTGTTACACATAGATGGAAAGTGTTATAGGTGCACAGTGTTACACATAGATGGAAAGTGTTATTGGTGCACAGTGTTACACATAGATGGAAAGTGTTATAGGTGCACAGTGTTACACATAGATGGAAAGTGTTATAGGTGCACAGTGTTACACATAGATGGAAAGTGTTATAGGTGCACAGTGTTACACATAGATGGAAAGAGTTATAGGTGCACAGTGTTGCACATAGGTGGAAAGTGTTATAGGTGCACAGTGTTACACATAGATGGAAAGTGTTATAGGTGCACAGTGTTACACATAGATGGAAAGTGTTATAGGTGCACAGTGTTACACATAGATGGAAAGTGTTATAGGTGCACAGTGTTGCACATAGGTGGAAAGTGTTATAGGTGCACAGTGTTACACATAGATGGAAAGTGTTATAGGTGCACAGTGTTACACATAGATGGAAAGTGTTATAGGCGCACAGTATTACATATGTGGCCGTATTCAATTTGAGGCATTAAGTCCGGATTCGCGGTAATTTACAGCCGATGACGTCATTATCGCCTGTTTTAGTTTTACCCCGTATTCAATTTGAAAGACTTTCCGCCTAGGCGGAAAGTCAATGCAATGTAATAGGCGGTAAAGTTAAAAAGTGCAGAATTGGGGATTTGGGGTGCAACATTTCGGGAACCCCCATGCAGCCTTCAGACAGTCCCCCAAAGGTAATCTGTGTCAAAATTGAAAAAAAAAAAAAAAATTAAGGACACCCCAATCACCGGGGCTCCAGGTCCAAAGCATTAGCACCCCAAATCGGTCAGCGCAAGCCGGTGATCTCGGAGGAGTCGGGGACCCCCCCAAAGAAGGGTCCCCCCTCTCCCGAGCACCACAGGCTTACGCTGAAGCCCAGGGCTCTTCCCCAAACCCCTGGCTCGGTGGGTATGGAGGTAATGGGGGGGGGGCAAATAATGTAAAACTATTCTGTTTTACAGTGGAACTACAAGTGCCAGCATGCCTGCCATTTTGCACTCGTGGAACAACAAGTGCCAGCAGACATGCGGCACCTGTAACTTCACTGTAAAAAAAAATAGTTAAAGAAGACAAAACACACACACCGTGCCCAGTATAACTTTATTACACAAAACTACCCATTCACACATACTTACCTATACCAGATGTATCTGTCCCCTTCTCCAGTAGACTATCCTTAATACATGGCTCTGCAAAGAAAAATTCATACTCACCTACTGTATATCCTGGCGCTGGTCTCCGCAGTAATCCAGGTACTTAGCAAAACAAAAAAACGAGTATACACGACCCACGCAACAGCTATCAGTATGTGTGTTGGCACACATACTCATAGCTCAACGTAAGCCTGTGGTGCTCGGGAGGGGGGGGGGGGACCCTTCTTTGGGGGGTCCCCGACTCCCCCGAGATCATCGGCTTGTGCTGACCGATTTGGGGTGCTAATGTTTTGGACCTGGAGCCCCGGTGATTGGGTCTCCGGGCTGTGGCATTACACCCCGGTCGGTTGGGTCTGGTGCTAGTCTTAAATATAGGGGGATCCCCACGTTTTTTTTACCCCTATGTTTAAAACCAGAACTGGTCCCTACAGCCTTGGGTTGGTTTCTAAAATACAGTGGAACCCTGCACTTTTTGTTCCCCATATTTTTAGAAACCACCACTGGCTGGCAAGCCTGGAGCTGGTTTGGCTTTTGGGGGAGGACCTTATGTCATTTTTTTTGTAAATTTTTACAGGTTAAACAAAACAGGAATTTTCGAGAAATATTCTAGGGACCCCCCTAAAGATGTGTAGACATGGGGGATCACTATGGGTACCTCCATTTTTAACTCCTGAAGGAAGTCGGGGTTTCAAACAGCCGTGGCAGGTGCATTTTTGCAGAAATTTAAAAAAATGCATTTTAGGACTTAAAAATATGCTAGTACCCATTTTCATGTACCCCAAATTTGATGGGACCATTTTTAAAAACGAAAAAAATAAGCTAAGTGCTCTTCTGCATCACTTCTTCAAAGTCGAAAAAAAAACCACCTACAGCGGATATTTAAAAACCTGACTTTCTTTGCCGCCAAAAACAGGGGTACCCATAGTGATCCCCCATGTCGGGACATCTTTAGGGGGGTCCTAGGATTATTTCCCGAAATTTCCTGTTTAACGCCGATTCAAGTATCGCCGGGTCCCCTTTTTCGCCTACTTTCAATTGAATATGGGGATACGAGGGCATGTGCGCGATACCTTAACGCCTGGAAAAGACGCGAAGTCGGCGTTAAGTCCGGGCCGCGTTAAGTTAACGCGGCTCGGCTCATATTGAATACGGGCCATAGATGGAAAGTGTTACAGGTGCACAGTATTACACATAGGTGGAAAGTGTTATAGGTGCACAGTATTACACACAGATGGAAAGTGTTATAGGTGCACAGTGTTACACATAGATGGAAAGTGTTATAGGTGCAGTGTGTTACACATAGATGGAAAGTGTTATAGGTGCACAGTGTTACACACAGGTGGAAAGTGTTATAGGTGCACAGTGTTACACACAGATGGAAAGTGTTATAGGTGCACAGTGTTACACATAGATGGAAAGTGTTATAGGTGCACAGTGTTACACATAGATGGAAAGTGTTATAGGTGCACAGTGTTACACATAGATGGAAAGTGTTATAGGTGCAGTGTGTTACACATAGATGGAAAGTGTTATAGGTGCACAGTGTTACACATAGGTGGAAAGTGTTATAGGTGCACAGTGTTACACACAGATGGAAAGTGTTATAGGTGCACAGTGTTTGGGACAATCTCCTCCTTTTTATAGTATTCACTGTTCTCTTTTTGCACTATACAAAGTTACTAATTTACCAAGGGGCACAATATCCCTTGAAAACAGCTGAGGCTTCAGAAATGTGGGAGGAGTTATGTGGGGGGCAGAGCCAATCAGATTAACTCTCTAGTGCCTACTCCTGTGGCCAGGCCCACATAACCCAGCGTCAGCTTAGCAGTGTCCCCCAGATCGGATGATTTGGAAAAATTTTAATAAAATATACAGTTAATCAAATTGGTACCAATATATTACAATATAAGCATTGCGCACTGATGTACTAAGCCTTGGAGAGAAATAAAGTGGACGAAGATAAAGTACCAATCAATCAGCTCCTAACTGTAATTTTTCAAACACAGCCTGTAAAGTGACAGTTAGGAGCTCATTGGTTGGTACTTTATCTACGTCCACGGCTTAGTACATAGATCCAATAGTATGATTAATGCTGATGTGGGCCTGATTCAGCAAGGACTGCAATTGCAAAGCTGCACGCAGGCTATAGATCAGTGATTAGGGAACAGGGGTAAATTACTCCATTTGGGGTAAAACTGAAATTCCTGGAGGTAATGGACGTACAGCCGGGCATGCATATGAATCATTGCATGCCCGGCAGTCCGTCTAATACCCCCAGGAATGGAGGTCACTAACGCCGGGTGCAGCAGCACCCGGCGTTAGTGACCTCCAGCCCGGCGCCGCAGGGAGGCTCTATGCCGGACGCCTGCTGAGATGTTATTACCAGTGGGCGCCCGGCTCCTTCCCTGCAGCGCCGCGTTAGCCAGAGGCTGCAGTTCTCTTCTGAACTCTAGCTTCCGGCTCTCTCCATGCACACTATAGGAGAGACGTGATGACAGGACAGGACGCCGGCGGATGCATGAGTGGGGATTAAGGTAAGTTTTTTTTTGTACAAGCGGCACTACAGGGGCATAACTATGGGGGCACTGCTACAGGGGCATAACTATGGGGGTACTGCTACAGGGGCATAACTATGGGGGTACTGCTACAGGGGCATTACTATGGGGGCACTGCTACAGGGGCATAACTATGGGGGCACTGCTATAGGGGCATAACTATGGGGGCACTGCTACAGGGGCATAACTATGGGGGCACTGCTACAGGGGCATTACTATGGGGGCACTGCTACAGGGGCATTACTATGGGGGCACTGCTACAAGGGCATTACTGAGGGCACTGCTACAAGGGCATAACTATGGGGGCACTGCTACAGGGGCATAACTATGGGGGCACTGCTACAGGGGCATAACTATGGGGGGACTGCTACAGGGGCATAACTATGGGGGCACTACTACACGGCCATAACTATGGGGGCACTACTACAGGGGCATTATATGGGGGCACTACTATAGGATTTCCTTCCTTTCAAATCAAGTGGGTAAAGTCGGCGTATCTAAATATATTTTGGGGTAAAAAGGTAAAAAAGTTCCCTGACCCCTGCTATAGATATATGATATATGCATGCAGGCTATAGATATATGATGTATGCATGCAGGCTATAGATATATGATGTATGCATGCAGGCTATAGATACAATGTATGCATGCAGGCTATAGATATATGATGTATGCATGCAGGCTATAGATACAATGTATGCACGCAGGCAGCTTTGTAATTGATCCTTGTGATTATGGTAATGCAGCAGAAGGCATCATGCCTGCGTTACCCGGATACTCTGCGGACCACCGGCCGGCTGCGGGACCACCGGCCGGCTGCGGGACCCCGTGATTCCATTATACTGCGGCAACTGCGTGTCACACAGGAATGAGCATTGATGATGATATACATTCATTCCATTATACAACATCGCTATCATGCTACTGCGGCAACTGAGTGTCACACGGGAATGAGCATTGATGATGATATACATTCATTCCATTATACAACATCACTATCATTCTACAGCAGCTAGCATTACAGTCACACAGTGTATATATACAGCAGCTAGCATTACAGTACATACAGTGTATATATACAGCAGCTAGCATTACAGTACATACAGTGTATATATACAGCAGCTAGCATTACAGTACATACAGTGTATATATACAGCAGCTAGCATTACAGTACATACAGTGTATATATACAGCAGCTAGCATTACAGTCACATACAGTGTATATACAGCAGTTAGCATTACAGTCACATACAGTATATATACAGCAGCTAGCATTACAGTCACATACAGTGTATATATACAGCAGCTAGCATTACAGTCACATACAGTGTATATACAGCAGCTAGCATTACAGTCACATACAGTGTATATATACAGCAGCTAGCATTACAGTCACATACAGTATATATACAGCAGTTAGCATTACAGTCACATACAGTATATATACAGCAGCTAGCATGACAGTCACATACAATGCATAATTATAATCAAATGCTAATGCAAATGGACTCAATCAACTGACCAGCCTCTCCGGGCTATTGGTAGGATATAGAGTGCTATATACCTGACCCACGGGAGAGGTATACAGGGAGACAGATCTGACCTCTGAGACCAACAGCTTTCAGCAGCGCACCCAAGGTGGACTGTGAGCGTCACCACCCACAGCCTATACGAGCGTGCAGTTTGATGGCCGCGATGGTCGTGACCATCGCGACCATCGAAACTGCGAGCCGGAGCCTGTGGTTGAGGTTTTCAACCGCAAGGCCCGGAGTGATTTTGGCTCTATCAGAGCCAAAATCACTCCCACTGACATCACTAGTGATGTCAGTGGGCCGGCTTCTGACGGTAGGTGTTCCCTTGGGAACGCCCCCGTCAGGGAGGCACGCACCCGGCACGCCCACCAAAGGGGGCGTGCTGTCAATCAACATCGACAGCACGCCCCCTTTGATCAGACACAATGAGCTCCCGCCGTCGTGCGCATGCGCAGTGCACAACATCGACCCACTTGCGAGCGGACAGCCGCTTGCGAGTGGGTCTGAATCAGGCCCTTAGTCTGGCTCTCTTTTGACAAGATAAAAAATACTAATAACTTTGGCTTGTTGATGTTAGAAAGTACCAAAACCTGGTTGATCAATGTTTGCAATTCATAGCAATGTTTCACAGTAATATAATGAGCACGATTCATTTTTTTTTAAATTAAAACATTAATGCGAAAAAAAACCTGATTTAAACAAAAACAACCCTGATATATTATCTTCCCCTCTACTACAGATTCACTTTCCACAGTACTAACGGAGCCTCATACAGGACAAGAACTTCTCAGTCAGTTACGTTTCTAAATGCATTTCTGCAAAGCAAACCTGTCCTCAGCTAGAGATAGGGAGCATGATTAAACCTCCAGTTATTACTTGTATATTATTCATCTCAATAGCACAGAGTCTTAGCGACAGAACAGTGTCTGCATTGGCTGTAACCTCACCATCGGACGTGTAATGTGGAGGCTGGTAGTGATTGCTGTAGCAGGGTCTTTCCAAGTAGATCCAGCTCATCCAATGCTCTGGATGTCTGGGGAGCAGCCTGTGAGAGGGAAGAATCCCCTTTTTCATTTGAAGAATCAGCGTTTGTTTCTGAAGACTAAGGAAAGATCAGTGGTTAGTGAGAAATGAGATTAAACCTAGCATTCAATACCTTCCTAGTTATAAGGAAAGTAACACAATCACCCCAGATAGCTGCTAAAATTGACTGAAATGTTAGCAAATATTAAGGGGTAATGCGTATGGCAGGACAATAGGACACACAGGATCACTTACTGAATGATCCATTTAGCAGAAATCAAAGCCACAGCCCTTATAATTCCACTCCAATCATTACCTGAAGGCACATCGGATTTTACTTGCAACGAAAACAATACTTGGGAGAGATGTTACCATGAGATAACCTGCACTCAAACTGCAGCCTATGAACAGAGAAGGATGATGAAGATGAGTGACCAGATACTACAGGCCACATGGCACGTTTATATACTTGGAGGGCTCTGTGGATTTCATTGTGATACATCATTGCTGGCCATTGTTGTTGCCTACAGCTGAGAGACTGATCAGTTCTGAGAGGTGCTGGTGATATTAGACATGCATGAAAAATCCTGGTAATACAGGAGTACATGTTTGTAGCTGGGGTTGTACATATTTCCATGTATTCTATCAAAGCCAAGTATTAATCTGTGTATCTATTGTAATCTACCTTGTAAAACATAAGATGTGTGAACAGTGAAACCAGCACAATGTCAGCAGCTAGAAACTGTTGTTTTGTGGTTGTTTTTATTGCCAATCAGCACTGACCCAACCCTCAGCCAGAAGCTCTTGGTTATTGGCTGGTTATTGCAGTTCAGCACTGACCCAACCCTCAGCCAGAAGCTCTTGGTTCTTGGCTGTTTATTGCCGTTCAGCACTGACCCAACCCTCAGCCAGAAGCTCTTGGTTATTGGCTGGTTATTGCCGTTCAGCACTGACCCAACCCTCAGCCAGAAGCTCTTGGTTCTTGGCTGTTTATTGCCATTGAACACAGACCCAACCCTCAGCCAGAAGCTCTTGGTTCTTGGCTGTTTATTGCCATTGAACACTGACCCAACCTTCAGCCAGAAGCTCTTGGTTCTTGGCTGTTTATTGCCGTTGAACACTGACCCAACCCACAGCCAGAAGCTCTTGGTTCTTGGCTGTTTATTGCTATTCAGCACTGACCCAACCCTCAGCCAGAAGCTCTTGGTTCTTGGCTGTTTATTGCTGTTCAGCACTGACCCAACCCGCAGCCAGAAGCTCTTGGTTCTTGGCTGTTTATTGCCATTGAACACTGACCCAACCCTCAGCCAGAAGCTCTTGGTTCTTGGCTGTTTATTGCTGTTCAGCACTGACCCAACCCGCAGCCAGAAGCTCTTGGTTCTTGGCTGTTTATTGCTATTCAGCACTGACCCAACCCGCAGCCAGAAGCTCTTGGTTCTTGGCTGTTTATTGCTGTTCAGCACTGACGCCACCCTCATCCAGAAGATCTTGGTTCTTGACTGTTTATTGCTGTTCAGCACTAACCCAACCCTCAGCCAGAAGCACTTGATTATTGGCTGTTTATTGCCGTGCAGCACTGACCCAACTGTCATCCAGAAGATTTTGGTTCTTGGCTGTTTATTGCCATTCAGCACTGACCCAACCCTCAGGCAGAAGCGCTTGATTATTGCCGTATATCATTAACCTAACCCCCACAGTCAGAAGCTGTAAGTTCTTGGATGTTTACTGCCGTACAGCACTGACCCAACCCTCAGCCAGAAGCTGTTAATTACCTGGAAACTGTTCCACGATGAAGACTCTAAAGGCTGTGCAGCAGAGACAGGGTCATTTAAACCTAAAATAAGATTGTGAAAGAAGATCACAAAAGATATTGGCACATATATAATGCTATTTTGAAAATAACAATTCCATCACATTATTTAAAGGGCTTATTTCACTTTCGCATTGTGACAACATTGCAGATTCCCAGCACAGATTTCAGAAACTGCACATGAAGTCCAAAACAAACCAGTACAGGACCCATATCTCAGCCACCACGGAAAATATGAGATATGGTAAGAACTTACCTTTGTTATCTCTATTTCTACGAAGTCCATAGGGTTCCACAGGATACCTTGGGGTATAGGTGTGACGTCAGTCATCGGGCACCATAGAGTTAAGCTTCCAGCCTCCCAGGATGCACTAGGGTCCCCCTCCTATACCCCGCCCCCGAGCCAAGGCACCTCAGTTAGTTACCAAGCCATAGGCCGGAGGAGGAGAAGGAAGAGAGAGAAAGAAGATCTGGATACACACAAGAATCACACTCTCACCAGAGGGAGACGGAAAAACCGGTGACCAGAACAAAGCCCATCTGCAACACAGGTGCGACAGGGCGGGAGTCCTGTGGAACCCTATGGACTTCGTAGAAATAGAGATAACAAAGGTAAGTTCTTACCATATCTCATATTTTCTACTTCAGGGTCCATAGGGTATCCACAGGATACCTTGGGGATGTCCCAAAGCAGTATCCTTTAAGGGTGGGGACGCTCCTGTGCTGAAAGGAGAATCCGCCACCCGAAGGAAGCATCCTGAGAGGCGAAGGTGTCAAACCTGTAATACCTCACGAAGGTATGGACAGAGGACCACGTAGCAGTCTTGCAGATCTGAACTGCAGAGGCACCACGTCGAGCTGCCCACGAAGGACCCACAGACCTAGTGGAATGAGCCTTCAAAGAAGGAGGAACCGGCAGACCTTCATGAAGATAAGCTTCAGAAATAGCCATACGGATCCAGGCTGCCAAAGTTTGCTTTGAAGCAGGCCAACCCTTTTTACAGAAGCCATAGAGGACAAACAAGGCGTCCGACTTCCTAAACGAAGAAGTGCGGTCAACATAAGTCCTTAAGGCCCGCACAACATCCAAAGTGGCCTCACTCACTGAAAGTCCAGGTGAGTTAAAGGCCGGAACAACTATTTCCTCGTTAACATGAAACTGGGAAACAACTTTGGGAAGAAATTCAGGCCGAGTGCGGAGCACTGCCCTGTTCCCATGAAAAATCAAGAAAGAGCCCCTAAATCAGAAACACGTCTGGCCGAAGCAATGGCCAGAAGGAAAACAGTCTTAGCTGTTAGCCATTTAAGATCCACTGAGCACAGTGGTTCAAACGGCGGTCCCTGGAGAGCCCTCAGGACCACAGCCAAATCCCAAGGCGCCACAGGTGGAACAAAGGGCGGCTGAATGCGGAGAACACCTTGCATAAAGGTGCGCACATCCGGGATTGTAGCAATCCTACGGTGAAACCAGACAGACAGGGCCGAAACCTGTACCTTCAAAGAAGCAAGGCGAAGCCCATGATCTAGTCCCGCTTGTAGGAAGGCGAGTATCCGAGACAGACGAAACTCCCGCGGTGCATAACCTCTCGGTCGACACCACTGGAAGAACGTATGCCACACGCGATGGTATATCCTCGCGGAAGACGGTTTCCGAACTCGTAACATGGTACGCACTACAGAGCTGGAAAACACCCTGGACCTCAACATGGCTGTCTCAACAGCCACGCCGTCAAAGACACCCGAGTCAGGTCCGGGTGAAGACAAGGACCCTGCGACAGAAGGTCCGGTCATAGCGGCAACCGCAGAGGACTGTCCACGGACAGACCCTGAAGGTCTGAGAACCAGTGCCGTCTGGGCCACGCGGGAGCTATCAACAGGAGCGTCCCTCCTTCCTGTTTGAATTTCCGGATTACCCGTGGAAGAAGGGAAACCGGAGGAAACAGGTAAGCGAACCGGAACGTCCACCGGACGGACAGAGCATCCACCAGAGACGCCTCTTCGTCTCTTGTGCGAGACCCGTACACCGGCAACTTGTTGTTGTGCCGGGACGCCATGAGGTCGATCTCTGGAAGACCCCACTTGTCCACCAGTAGTTGAAAAACGTCCGGGTGCAGGGACCATTCCCCCGGATGAACGTCCTGGCGACTGAGAAAGTCCGCCTCCCAATTTAGCACTCCCGGGATGAAGACCGCTGATATGGCCGGAAGATTGCGCTCCGCCCATACAAGGATCTGAGACACCTCTACGAGAGCCGCCCGACTTCGGGTTCCTCCTTGCCGGTTTATGTAGGCCACGGTGGTAGCGTTGTCCGACTGGACCTGCACTGGGCGACCCTGGAGAACCCGATGTGCCTGCTGGAGGGCATTGAAGACCGCACGGAGTTCCAAGATATTTATTGGAAGTTCCGCTTCTGTCGGAGTCCACCTGCCCTGGAACAAGTGTGGACCCGAAACTGCTCCCCAGCCCCGAAGACTGGCGTCCGTTGTCAACAGGACCCAATTTGGTACCCAGAACGGACGTCCCTTGCTGAGATGGGTCGTCTGCAACCACTAGGCAAGAGACAGGCGAACCTCCAGGGTGAGCACTATCGTCTGGGACTTTAGAGACTGAGGCAGCCCGTTCCACTTGGACAGGATCAGGTGCTGCAGAGGTCTGGAGTGAAACTGGGCATATTCCACCATGTCGAACACCGACACCATGGAGCCCAGTAACCTCATCGCCGAGCGTAGAGACACCCGGCGGCTGTGCAGATAACTGCGCACCCTCGACTGTAAAGCAGAGATCTTTTCCCCCGTCACAAAGATCCTTTTGCTGTCCCGAGTCCAATAAGGCTCCGAGGTGCAGAATCCGCCGAGACGGGATTAGAGTGGACTTCAGCCAGTTTATTAACCAGCCGTGCAGTTGCAGTAGCGCAATGGTCAGGTCCAAGTGGCGCAGAAGGAGCTCCGGAGATCCTGCCACTAATAAAAGGTCGTCCAAGTACGGCACCATGCGGACTCCCTGCAGCCGCAGAGAAGCCGCCATGACCGCCATCACCTTGGTGAACATACGCAGTGCTGTCGCCAGGCCAAAAGGCAACGCCCGAAACTGAAAGTGGTCGCTGCGGATTGCAAACCTGAGGAACTGTTGATGGCGCAAAAGATTAGGGACATACAGGTAAGCGTCCTGTATGTCCAATGACACCATGTAGTCCCCAGGTTCCAGCGCCAGAATGATGGACCGTAGGGTCTCCATCCGAAACTTCGGCACCCGCAAAGACTTGTTGAGAGCTTTGAGGTTGAGAATCGGACGATACGACCCATTGGGTTTCTGCACCAAAAAGAGATTGGAATAGAAACCCTGGCCCCTCTGGGAGAATGGAACAGGCACTATAGCTCCAGCCTGGAGCATAGTGTGCAAGACCTTCCGCAGCTCCATGGCCTTGTTCCGGTCTGATGGCAGACCCGTGGTGAAAAATCGAGTCGGGGGGTCTGTGCCGGAAAGAGAGGGCGTACCCGTGGGAGACCACCTCGAGAACCCAAGTGTCTGTCGTGGTGACCGACCAACACCGGGCGAACTGCAGCAGGCAGCCTCCCACTTTGGGATCCCCCAAAGGGAGGCCCGGACCGTCAGGCCGCAGGCTTGTCATCTGGCTTAGGGGCCGGACGTCTGGTACTCCATGCCTGCTTCCGGGGCTTGGCCGATTTCTTGGGACCAGCCTGTTGGGGAAAAGACTGTGGTTTGGGCCTGCCCTGGGCCTTATAAGACCGAAAGGACGATGGTCCTGAACCAGAAGGAACAGCGGCCGACGGGAGACATGCCGATTTGGCTGCCGCCAGGATGGCCACAATCTTGTCCAGATCTGGACCGAAGAAAACTTCTCCGTTAAAGGGCAACGCCTCCAAACCCTTTTTGGAATCAGCGTCCGCCTTCCAGGATTGCAACCACAAGGTGCGACGAGCAGCCACCGCTGCCGAAGAAATTCGAGACACCAGGGTACTAATGTCTAAGGCCGCCTCGTTGATATAAGTGGCCGAATCACGGAGATTACCAATCAACTCCGCCTGTTCAGCCGGAATCGAAGGACGCCTCCAACGAATCCGCCCAGCGCTCCATAGCTCTGGCAACCCAGCAAATGGCCATAGCCGGCCGCGCTGACCCCCCCCGCAAGGGAATAAGCGGACTTCAGGCAGATCTCCACCTTGCGGTCCGTAGCATCATTAAGGGAGGACATGGATGGCATTGGTAATGTGGCACTACGGACAAGACGTGTCACATGAGAATCCACCTGTGGAGGGGATTCCCACTTAGCAAAATAATTATCCGTGAACGGATAAGCCACCGCCAGGCGCCTCTGCGGCTGGTATCGCTTGCCAGGCTGTTTCCACGCCTCCTCTAAATGGTCCACCAACTGACCCGAAAGAGGAAAGACTGTGGCGTCACCCTTCACATCCTTAAAAAAGGCATACTTGGATTTAGCCGCTGGGGGAACTTCGTCCTCAATCACCAAGGCTGTGCGGACTGCCCGAATAAGTCCAGGAATATACACCTTGGACCTAGCGTCTGCGTCCTTAGTATGGAGAGGTTCCTGATCGTAAGGATCCAGAATCTCCCCATCATCAGACGTCCCTTCGTCATCCTCATAAGGAGCCGACAGAGACGCCACCGGCCGTTTATGTGGCCGCATCACAGGCTCCCCCTGCAAAACATCCGACAAGTGCTGTACAGAACTCGTCAGGGGGTTAACCCACGCCGGCTCCTGAGAAACCGGGAGAGGGGAAATAGGGAGACTGCGGGGTACCACCAATTGTCTTGGGAAAACCTGCATGGGTGACGACACCACTGATTGCTGGGACAAACCCATCTGCGTAAACGCGGGCTGCGGAGCTAAGTGGCCCACTAAGGTTGTAAGCGCCTGAGCGAAACAAGCCCAGGGCGGCTCCTGTACCGGTGCTGTAACCGTAATAGGCCGCGCCATTGACAAACACTGCCGGCAGAGGCCCTCCACGCTACCCTCCCCCTCCTTTAAAGGTACTTTACACGTAGTACACTGTAGCCGGAGAGGAAATTCACTTTCAGACATAATGGTACAAAGTATGTGACCCCTCTTACCAATTGTTTTTTAAAAAGGCGAGAGACCACCCTGCAGCACCGCACCGCAAGGGCTTAGCAGAAAGAAAAGGGACAGTAATAAAGCTGACAGTCAGAAATAGAAGGTACAAGCAGCAGCGCTAGCACAGTCACATACAATGCAAAGAAAATCAATTCCTGCACTAACCAGCGCTGATAAATCAACTACACAGACACAGAGTCTGGTAGGACACAGCGCTGCTTACACAGACCTGACCACAAGCGGAGGAGAGGTATGCGGGGGGACCTAGACCACGATGCCTCCATCCAGGCTTCCAGCAGCGTTCACCATGCGTTCTGGAAGATGGCCGCCGAGGAGCAGAGAGGAGGCTGGCCTGGGGGAGGAGCGCTGCCACAGGGCCAGTCGGCGTGTTGCAGAGAGGGCTGTGTGCAGCGGGGGAGGCGCCGGCTGTGAGACAGGGAAGGCGTGCTCCCCTGGCATGCATTTAACCCCCGGGATGCCGCAGCGCTACCGCTCTGCTGCGGTCCGCTGTCCCAGGGGGGTAGTGGAAGCGCAGGTTATATACCTGGCTCCACGCTGCAGCCAGTCCCCAGGGAGCCCCCTGCCTGGGGACTCTGGACCATGTAACAGCGGGGACCCACCGCGGGACCCCGCTGCTTACCTTGCTGTCCCCCTTGATTCCGGCCATGGTCCGGAACATCTGGGGTCACCGCTAGCTGTGACATCAGATGCTCACCAGCATCCCCGGATCGGTACCGGCGGGGGTGTAGGGAAGACAGCATGGACGTCAGGACTGACTGTCCATGCTGTACATCCAGATGTGCAGCCACAGCTGCATGATGAAAACTTCAGGGGCTCTTCTTAGCCCCCACTCCAACAGGTGCACCCGACTCCGGCCGGGCATCAAACTAAACTGAGGTGCCTTGGCTCGGGGGCGGGGTATAGGAGGGGGACCCTAGTGCATCCTGGGAGGCTGGAAGCTTAACTCTATGGTGCCCGATGACTGACGTCACACCTATACCCCAAGGTATCCTGTGGATACCCTATGGACCCTGAAGTAGAAAGGTTTTAGTACCACATGGGTGAAAAAAATAAAATAAAAGTCCATGTAAAGTTGTAAGAAATATAAAAAATGGTAAACAAATATATAAAAGTGTATACTTGTACAGCCATAGCCAAAAGTTTTGAGAATGACAAAAGTATTGGTTTTCACAAAGTTTGCTGCTTAAGTTTTTTTTTAGACCTTTTTGTCAGATGTTACTATGGTATACTGAAGTAACATTACAAGCATTTCATAAGTGTCAGATGTTACTATGGTATACTGAAGTAACATTACAAGCATTTCATAAGTGTCAGATGTTACTATGGTATACTGAAGTAACATTACAAGCATTTCATAAGTGTCAGATGTTACTATGGTATACTGAAGTAACATTACAAGCATTTCATAAGTGTCAGATGTTACTATGGTATACTGAAGTAACATTACAAGCATTTCATAAGTGTCAGATGTTACTATGGTATACTGAAGTAACATTACAAGCATTTCATAAGTGTCAGATGTTACTATGGTATACTGAAGTAACATTACAAGCATTTCATAAGTGTCAAAGGTTTTTATTGACAATTACATTAAATTTATGCAAAGAGTCAATACTTGCAGTGTTGACCCTTCTTTTTCAAGACCTCTGCAATTCGCCCTGGCATGCTGTCAAACAACTTCCGAGCTACATACTGAATGATGGCCACCCATTCTTGCCTAATCAAAGCTTGGAGTTTGTCAGAATTTGTGGGTTTTTGTTTGTCCACCCGCCTCTTGAGGATTGACCACAAATTCTCAATGGGATTAAGGTCTGGGGAGTTTCCTGGCCATGGACCCAAAATTTTGATGTTTTGTTCCCCAAGCCACTTAGTTATCACTTTTGCCTTATGGCAAGGTGCTCCATCATGCTGGAAAAGGCAATGTTCCTCACCAAACTGTTCTTGGATGGTTGGGAGAAGTTGCTCTTGGAGGATGTTTTGGTACCATTCTTTATTCATGGCTGTGTTCTTAGGCATAATTGGGAGTGATCCCACTCCCTTGGCTGAGAAGCAACCCCACACATGAATGGTCTCAGGATGCTTTACTGTTGGCAGGACATAAGACTGATGGTAGCACTCACCTTTCCTTCTCCGGACAAGCATTTTTCCAGATGCCCCAAACAATCTGAAAGGGGATTCGTCAGAGAAAATAACTTTACCCCAGTCCTCAGCAGTCCAATCCCTGTACATTTTGCAGAATATCAGTCTGTCCCTGATGTTTTTCTTGGAGAGAAGTGGCTTCTTTGCTGCCCTTCTTGACACCTGGCCATCCTCCAAAAGTCTTCGCGCCTCACTGTGCGTGAAGATGCACTCGCACCTGCCTGCTGCCATTCCTGAGCAAGCTCTGCACTGGTGGTTCCCCGATTCCGCAGCTGAATCAACTTTAGGAGACGGTCCTGGCGCTTGCTGGACGTTCTTGGGCTCCCTGAAGCCTTCTTCACAACTACTGAACCTCTTTCCTTGAAGTTCTTGATGTTCGATAAATGGTTAATTTAGGTGCAATCTTATTAGCAGGTTTTTAAAAAAACATTTGACCTCAAAATCTTTACTGAGACCAGATGGTATTAATGTTTTAAAAATCTTGGCAGCAGCTCCAAAAATGGCCGCAGCTAGCGGTGGAGACATTGTATACAATTGGACATACCAGAGTACTTGCTTTCCCATCTACTACAAGCTATCGGAAACAATGGAAAGACGTCAACGGAGCGCATAAGGATTAGAAACACGGACCACGACTTCTGACTCCACCGGAAGCAAGGTGGACAAGAAGAAGATCAAAAGGTTCCATAACTCCGGATTGGGTTGGGACTATTGAAGGGTATGGAACAGCGGGAATGGATTACTTTCATTATTGTCTTTTGCTCTTACCGTTTAGTGGATCTGTGTCTGGCATTAGGTATTGCACTTGTATAATTGGATCTACTGGGAGCGGTATATATATCAGCCCCATTATTGAGTCTCCTCATACCTTAAGATAAAAGATACCAATTAGTATCAAAACGCGTTGGTGGAGAACATTTGGGACACTTGGACATTACCTGGTGGTTCAGCAAAATCTCCTGGGGATGCCTGGAGATTATGAACTCATGCTTTTTTGTCTACTTGTTACTGTAGACATAATGAACCGGTGAGAGTCCATCTTTTACCTATGTACTGTGTGGATATTTTAACTATGTGTATAGAGTAAACACCATTACACTATCTGGAGTTCTTTCGTTTTCAGTGTGTTCTGGGAGATCCGGTGTTTTACTTGGAAGAGGAGTGTAAACTGATTTGGGACAGAATTCTGCTACTGTCCTCTCCATTATACGTGAATTTGTCTACTCATAATAGTAGACCACCATCTCTGGTACGAGTCTTTCAACACATGGCTTAACTGATTGAATGTTATGTATATGACATATTTACACTATGGGATATTCTTCCCCTATGTTTTGAGTTTTCTATAGAGTTACCACATTGGATAAGAGTGGATGACCCTAACATTGACTTTGGCATAAACAATCTTGCTTGAATGATTTGGGTTATAGCGCCTGAGGACCTAGTGGTAAACAATTCCTTTATATATACATTACCTGTCATTTCTAGCATAGTGTGGCAGAGTCAGGTCTCTGTCTGTATGTACATAATCATGTACAGGTCTAATATATTTATGTACTACTCAACAGCTATCTACCTCTTGTATTACTGTAAAATAATGTCCGTATTTTAAAGCAGAATTTTAATAAATTTAAAGTTTTAAGTACAAATAAAATAGCATATTGTGCATCATTACATTCAGACAAAAGATGCACAGACACAAGCTTACTGTATTATGCTGGCTCAATGTGACACAGCCTAAAGTGATTTTCTCAGCATTGGAAGTGATCTACTGTTATACTGGACATTGGATGCAGAAACCAGCATCATTTTATGCTGTGGTGAAATTGTAGTTTGTGTTCAAGCATGCTTTATAGTTCCCATATCCTGGATAATTTTATCGATGGTCTGTTCATTTGGATTGGGTACAGGATCCTGACGGTCAGTACGCCGATGGTCAGAATGTAGACAGATTTTTGTAAGTATTATAACGCTTACCCCACCCCTCCTGCAGCCTAACCATAACTCTACCATACCGCAGCCTAACCATAACCCTACCCTCCTGCAGCCTAATCATAACCCTACCCTCCTGCAGCCTAACCATAACCCTACCATACCGCAGCCTAACCATAACCCTACCCTCCTGCAGGATAACCATAACCCTACCCTCCTGCAGCCTAATTCTAACCCTCTCGCAGCCTAACCCTCCCCTCCCTGAGCCCAACCCTAACCCTCCCATCCCAAAGCCTTACCCTGATCTCCCCATCCTACAGCCTAACCCTCCAGCCCTACAGCCTAACCCTACCATTCCAAAGCCTAGCCCTAACCCTTCCCCAAGTGCCTAACCCACCCCTCTCACAGCCCAACACTAACCCTCTCACAGCCCAACACTAACCCTCTCACAGCACAACACTAACCCTCTTTTACAGCCTAATCCTAACCCTCTCACAGCCCAACACTAACCCTCTCACAGCCCAACACTAACCCTCTCACAGCCCAACCCTAACCCTCTCACAGCCCAACCCTAACCCTCTCACAGCCCAACCCTAACCCTCTCACAGCCCAACCCTAACCCTCTCACAGCCCAACACTAAACCTCTCACAGCCCAACACTAACCCTCTCACAGCCGAACCCTAACTCTCCCTGAGCCCAACCCTAACACTCTCACAGCCCAACCCTAACCCTCTCACAGCCCAACACTAACCCTCTCACAGCCCAACACTAACCCTCTCACAGCCCAACACTAACCCTCTCACAGCCCAACACTAACCCTCTCACAGCCCAACACTAACCCTCTCATAGCCCAACACTAACCTTCTCACAGCCCAACACTAACCCTCTCACAGCCCAACACTAACCCTCTCACAGCTCAACACTAACCCTCTCATAGCCCAACACTAACCCTCTCACAGCCCAACACTAACCCTCTCACAGCACAACACTAACCCTCTCACAGCCCAACACTAACCCTCTCACAGCCCAACACTAACCCTCTCACAGCCCAACCCTAACCCTCTCACAGCCCAACCCTAACCCTCCCATCCCAAAGCCTAACCCTGATCTTCCCGTCCTACAGCCCAAGCCTAACCCTACAATTTTTAAGCATAGCCCTAACCCTTCCCCTAGTGACTAACCCTAACCCTCCTGTCCTGCAGCCTAACCCTCCCCCTAACCTCCCCCCTGCAGTCTAACCCTCCCCCTAGTGCATAACCCTAACAATCCTGTCCTGCAGCCTAACCCTCCCCCTAACCTCCCCTCATGCAGCCTAACCCTCCCCCCTGCAGTCTAACCCTCCCCCTAGTGCATAACCCTGGCCCTCCCCCTAACCTCCCCTCATGCAGCCTAACCCTCCCCCCCGCAGCCTAACCCTCCCCCTAGTGCATAACCCTGACCCTCCCCCTAACCTCCCCTCATGCAGCCTAACGCTTCCCCCTCCCCCTAGTGCCTAACCCTGACCCTCCCCCTGACCCTAATATTTACCTCTGCAATCTGTCGGGATTCTGACAGTCAGAAAGGCAACGAAAATCTCATTCATTTATACTTGCTTTGCTGCACTAAAGGTTTAGCAATGTTACAGTGTATTACTCTATAAACAAGGATATAAGGCTCTAACAAACACAATCTGACAAAGGAACTTCTGGCACTGGAGGAATGAAGTAGTGAGAAGTCAAATGGGAGTTTTTATTTGCGTTTAATTCTTTCCTTCAAGTCTTATGGGGACAGTGGATGCAATCAGGGCCGGCTCTAGGCATGTTACACCTGAGTGGCCGCTCAAGGGCGCCATCCTTTGTGGGCGCGCCGACTCCAGTCTGTCCACCCCGCTGATTTACATACACACAGTGAGTCAGTCTGTGACAATCACTGAGTGACAGACTCCGCCCTTATCTGCAGCACTGAGCAGCCCGGGTGGCGCCGTGACGTCACACGCTGTTGTCCCTGCCTGCGCATTCATCTGCATTGACTGCATGCTCTGCTCTCTGGCGGGGTCAAGACAGTGCGGTGGTGGCCGGGACCTGCGAGGGTGAGGATTCAGGCAGGAGGAGGCAGTGGCGGGTCAGTGATCGCCGCCCCCCCTGCACATAGCTAAACTGATGCTGCAGACTGAAGTGGAGCTTCGAGGCACCTGACTTGCCGGAGTGGACAGACAACCCCTACCGCAGCGCTATTCATTTACTGTGCCGTGTGAGCGGCCCACAGGTGTACCGCCAAAGTAGAGGAGCAGCAGAGCCATGCCCGCCAGCCAGTGTGCGTGTAGCTGCAAGAGCAATGCCACGACGGTGACAGGAGCCGACGGAGGAATGAGAAAGAGCGAAAAGTAAAGGGAATTCTTCTACCTTACTGGCAGTTTCATTTTACAACTGGGCTTAGTATCCTTTTATGTATTTATATATGTGTGGGCATGTACTGTATGTATTTATATATGTGTGGGCATGTACTGTATGTATTTATATATGTGTGGGCATGTACTGTATGTATTTATATATGTGTGGGCATGTACTGTATGTATTTATATATGTGTGGGCATGTACTGTATGTATTTATATATGTGTGGGCATGTACTGTATGTATTTATATATGTGTGGGCATGTACTGTATGTATTTATATATGTGTGGGCATATATGTATTTATATATGTGTGGGCATATATGTATTTATATATGTGTGGGCATATATGTATTTATATATGTGTGGGCATGTACTGTATGTATTTATATATGTGTGGGCATGTACTGTATGTATTTATATATGTGTGGGCATGTACTGTATGTATTTATATATGTGTGGGCATGTACTGTATGTATTTATATATGTGTGGGCATATATGTATTTATATATGTGTGGGCATATATGTATTTATATATGTGTGGGCATGTACTGTATGTATTTATATATGTGTGGGCATGTACTGTATGTATTTATATATGTGTGGGCTTATATGTATTTATATATGTGTGGGCATGTACTGTATGTATTTATATATGTGTGGGCATGTACTGTATGTATTTATATATGTGTGGGCTTATATGTATTTATATATGTGTGGGCATGTACTGTATGTATTTATATATGTGTGGGCATGTACTGTATGTATTTATATATGTGTGGGCATGTACTGTATGTATTTATATATGTGTGGGCATATATGTATTTATATATGTGTGGGCATGTACTGTATTTATATATGTGTGGGCATATATGTATTTTTATATGTGTGGGCTTATATGTATTTATATATGTGTGGGCTTATATGTATTTATATATGTGTGGGCATGTACTGTATGTATTTATATATGTGTGGGCATGTACTGTATTTATATATGTGTGGGCATGTACTGTATGTATTTATATATGTGTGGGCATGTACTGTATGTATTTATATATGTGTGGGCATATATGTATTTATATATGTGTGGGCTTATATGTATTTATATATGTGTGGGCATGTACTGTATGTATTTATATATGTGTGGGCATATATGTATTTATATATGTGTGGGCATGTACTGTATGTATTTATATATGTGTGGGCATATATGTATTTATATATGTGTGGGCATGTACTGTATGTATTTATATATGTGTGGGCATGTACTGTATGTATTTATATATGTGTGGGCATGTACTGTATTTATATATGTGTGGGCATATATGTATTTTTATATGTGTGGGCTTATATGTATTTATATATGTGTGGGCTTATATGTATTTATATATGTGTGGGCTTATATGTATTTATATATGTGTGGGCTTATATGTATTTATATATGTGTGGGCATGTACTGTATGTATTTATATATGTGTGGGCATGTACTGTATTTATATATGTGTGGGCATGTACTGTATGTATTTATATATGTGTGGGCATGTACTGTATGTATTTATATATGTGTGGGCATATATGTATTTATATATGTGTGGGCTTATATGTATTTATATATGTGTGGGCATGTACTGTATGTATTTATATATGTGTGGGCTTATATGTATTTATATATGTGTGGGCATGTACTGTATGTATTTATATATGTGTGGGCATGTACTGTATGTATTTATATATGTGTGGGCATATATGTATTTATATATGTGTGGGCATGTACTGTATGTATTTATATATGTGTGGGCATGTACTGTATTTATATATGTGTGGGCATGTACTGTATGTATTTATATATGTGTGGGCATGTACTGTATTTATATATGTGTGGGCATGTACTGTATGTATTTATATATGTGTGGGCATGTACTGTATGTATTTATAGATGTGTGGGCATGTACTGTATGTATTTATATATGTGTGGGCATGTACTGTATGTATTTATATATGTGTGGGCATATATGTATTTATATATGTGTGGGCATGTACTGTATGTATTTATAGATGTGTGGGCATGTACTGTATGTATTTATATATGTGTGGGCATGTACTGTATGTATTTATATATGTGTGGGCATACATGGAGATGTTTATAAGAAACCACTGCAGAATTTAATAACCCCAGCTGCAGTGCCAGGGGTAGTCCATTCTATGGAGCTCATTTTTCAACAGTACTTTGGTCAAAAAAGTAGCCCCCATAACTTTCTGGGGCTTGGTTCAGATAGATAACGTAATGTTTAGTATATGGGGAACGCTTCTCATATTTTTCAGAAAAGGGAACAAAAGGATCACTCTCTATTAACTGTCGCATGCACAATCCTATGGCCGCGCACGCGCAATAAGAATGCCACTCCAGTTCCCCGTGCCACCATGACAGCCAGTTTAAGGCTAGTAAGTGCAAAGGCTTCTGACCACCTTGTGCTGTAGGGCTGAGGCCTGTAACAAGATTGGGACTGATCTCTGCTTTGTTCATTCCATGTCATCAGTTGCGCTAGAACAGGCTAGGCGTGGTTCATTGGGGCTCTCTCTATTTGGACTACAATTTAAGAAAAAGTGGTGAATTGGGTGTGCAGGGCCCAAAAAAGTTGAGACTGAAAATTAGAGGGGTATGACTAAAACTGGGAGAAGTAATTAGTAGAGGGGAGAAGTCTGGATTAATTCGTAAACTACCCCCCCTAAAAGAAAAGTCTAGATCCTCCCCTGGGAGGAGGTGAAGTGAACCACGGTGCAGCATGAGGACTTGGGCTGGGGGAGATGGGAACTGCAGCTGCAATAAGTAAGTAAGTGCTGACAGGTGCCTGAACTTCCACCTGGAGTGGGACTGAATTTTAGTTTATTGGTAAGTGTGAAACAGAGTATTGTAGAGTGGGGAAGGAGGAACACTGGGGTTGCAGGGGCTGAGTGAGTCTGGGGTGGGGGGATTAACAGTGGCTGAGGGAGGTCCTGGTGGAGCACTGTGTTTGCAGTGAGCAGGGGCTGAGACTGGGGGGCTGTGGGAGTGCTGGCTGAGGAGCACTTTTCGCAGTCAGTGGCTGGCTGGAGTCTGAGTCTGTGGGGGGCTGTGAGGGGGCTGGCTGAGGAGCACTGTGACTGCAGTGAGAGGGCGCTCACGCTGGACTGGGGACTGAACAGTGGCTGAAGGGGGCTGGCTGAGGAGCACTGTGACTGCAGTGAGAGGGCGCTCACGCTGGACTGGGGACTGAACAGTGGCTGAAGGGGGCTGGCTGAGGAGCACTGTGACTGCAGTGAGAGGGCGCTCACGCTGGACTGGGGACTGAACAGTGGCTGAAGGGGGCTGGCTGAGGAGCACTGTGACTGCAGTGAGAGGGCGCTCACGCTGGACTGGGGACTGAACACTGGCTGAAGGGGGCTGGCTGAGGAGCACTGTGACTTCAAAGTCAATGATGGGGACTGTACTCAAAAATACACTTGCTATCTACCAACAATTATTATGAAGTCTATTCTGGTGTGATGTATACTGTATATTAAAGGTTGGCGTTACCCTTTGAGCTGTAAGAAAAAATAAAAGGTTGGGATAAAAGAAATTAGGAAGGGGTTTCAAATAAATGTGTAATGTGCAAAAGTCCACTGATGTAGAATGTAAAAGTGATTTAATGTAATGCTGTGTAAGGGGAAATATAGATTTGACCATTATAGAGAAAACATTCAGATTAAAATATGCTCCACGAACTGCAAGGAATATATACAATTAGAGGACAATGGGGTTTTTTTATAAATTTTTTTTGTGTGGGAGCATTCATTGCATTAATGTGTGTTTTATTTAATTTGCCTGTGGGGGTATACATTTAATCAATGTGTGTGTGTTTTTTTTTAATTGTCCTGTTGAGTACAATGTGTGTGTTTTTACCCTGTGGGGACCAATGTCGGGGTTAATATATGGTGCTTTTTTATCATCATGTGGGGGCAAAGGAGCAGGGCCCTCTTACCTCTTGTCTGTCTGTTACTACCTAGTTTTGTTCTATTGCTACCATTTGTAAAGCGTAACGGAACATGCTGAGCTATATAAAGAAACTGTTAATAAATAAATAATAAAATATAGTTCTGTTTTTTGAGTAACCTGTGAGGACCAATGTGTCTTAATTTTATAATAAATGGCATGGTAACGTTTTGCTCAAATTGACTCCTTTGTATTTTTTTTGTATCTCTCCTGTTATTTCTTTAATTAAAAAACAGTAAATATTTGTTTTCAGCTGACAAAGAAATATAAATATATGTACATATTTATATATGGATCAAGTGTGTGTGGGCGGGCGAGCTCGAGTAGGGGGGGGGGGCGCTCCATCTATTTCTCGCACAGTGTGCTGGTTGGTCTGGAGCCGGCCCTGGATACAATGGAGTACATTAAATTGACCACTGTCAATTTACCAACTAAAGCACAAGCTCCTCTCCCTCTAAGACCCCATTTGATGACTGTGAACTTCAGTATTTACTAACAAAGCCCCAATGGATAGAACCAGTATAAGATGTAGAGAAGAAAAACAATTTCTCCAACTGTAACAACAAAGCTAAGAATGAAAAAAAGGAGAACAGAGGAAAAATGGAGAGCATTCAGTGTCCCCAAAAGATTCAGGAGGACACATTTAAACTAATAACAAAAATCAAGTTCTCTCATTAATCCTATGTGGGACAATGGATACAACGGTCATGTTCCAAAGCTGTCCCTAAGGGTGGTCCCGCTCAGAAGTTGCGGTACGCAGCACCTTATGTTCACTACTGACATATTTGGAGAGAAAAGACCTGGAGGCTGTCAGCAGCAGTAATCATCCTAAGTAGACAGAAAAGGTTGGAAACTCCCAATTGCTTCACACCAACCAAGGTGGTTACAGAAAGAGGCTTCCAAGCATTGAGCATGGTCTTAATCACACTGTCAGAATTGTATTAACATCTAAGGATCATAGTAACGCCAGCCAAAGTAAATGCTGTTGATTAACAGGACCCTGACTTAACAGCAGAGGTGTAGTGTGCGGAACCGCGACGCCTGCAGCAAGTGCAAGTTGCATCCTCCACCCCGGCTCTAAAGGACAGAAGATTAGGGTTACCTGCCATCACAACACAATGGCCCCTATAGGAGAACAAACACAAACATTCGCCCCACAGGGAAAAAATAACAAGTGTGGTTGACGGTGTGGGACACTTACTATTAACAGTATATAGGATTAGATGATACACAAACAAATAAGACAAACTTATAGATAAAAACTCGGATGAGTGGTGGGAAAGTGGGGGATGGGAACGGAAGTGATAAGAAATGTAAAGTCTCTCTTGCAGTTATGAATCCAAAATACCATTGGAGCGACTCCTCTGTAGAAGTTGTGGCCACTATTGATAAAAAAAGTAACTTCTGTAGCTCTGCTGTAGGAACAGAGTGCTTTATGTGTGCCAAGTCCTCGCTCTCCGGGCATAGGGACTCAGCGACAGTGCATCGCCAAGGACGTAGTACAAAGCAATCTTTGCAAACAGGAGCAGTATAGACTATGGGTGGGCAGGTAAAACAGGGAGGCTGCTGCGTGCTCTGTCCTGGCGGCGTGTATGCAGTCTGTGTAAGCAGCAATGATCCACCAGGGAACGGAGGGAGATTACTAATGTGATAGGCACTCCCACTGGCTTTGGCTCCTGGAGTGTGAGCTAAACTGGCTCCGCCCCTGCTTAACAGATTTGGTCTTAGCAGGCTTGGCCCTTTGCCCATGCTGAGAATGTGACTTGACATTCTTGGCAAGTTTGGAGCAAACAGAATCACCTGAATGCATTATGTTGCATCTGACTGCCGCCATCTGCCTGCAATCTGCTGGAAAACTTAGGGATAAAGGGACACTCCAACAGAATGAAGGGTATGTCTGTTGAGACAATCTGCTACCCAGTTTCCTACTCTTGGGATTAAAACAACTGCGGTGGCTGGACGTTTGCTCTGCCCAACTCAATATTCTGGTGACCTCTCTCATGACCAGTGCACTCTTACTCTGCTTACTAAAGCTTTGAAAACATAATCATACTCTAGCATTTATCGGGAGTTTTGATACCTCTGGAGTCCAAAGACCCTGTTATGGAATAAAGAGTAATTGCCCAGCCTCAAAGGCTATTGTCCAATTCCAGATGTAAAATGGGTGACCACTTGGTTGAGGTTGTTGCCGCTCAGCCACCATTGGAGTCATTGATCTGAATTGTTGGTGGTCAAGCGCTAGTAAGACTTTGTTCAGTTTCAAAATTAGTTAGATCTGCAATATTCTTGAGTGGAACTGTGCAACATGACCCTCCTCAATGGTGAAATAACACCTGTCGGTGACCCAACGAACACATCACAACTCCCCAAAGCAGGCAAATTTTGACCCTTGGCAATCATACTCTCTGGTGGCAGGTGTCGAACAGAAGCTCCAGAAGATCATCAGCTGATATGTTAAGTTTAATTTGGTGAAGTTGAGAATCCAATTCTAAGATTCCAAGTTCTGGGCTGCCTCCTGCACATGAGCCAGCAGAAAGGCCAAGGTTTGCCATGTTGTTGCCATTGCTGAAGGGTAGGGCCTGAAACTGATGAGACAGAATGGCAAATGTGAGGAGGCAATGGTGTCCCTCTCAAACTGGAACATGCAAGAATGCATTATTGATGTCTATAGACACCAAAAACTAATCCTGCTCCATGTTGTTGATGACTGACCTCAAGGACTTCAACTAGAATCATATCATCCTTAACACAATGTTTAGGGATGTAGATTCAGAATACTGTAGGTCAAAAAGTAACCGTTGAGTTTCTGTTCCAGGAAAAGAGATCCATGGAAGCACAACTATTTCTGCTGTTCTGGTCTGGAATAACTAATCCTGCTGAAATAAGGAACTAGACTGCTCTCTTTAGGTAAAATGTTTGTTTTGTCTCCAGGATGACAAGTGGTGAAAAAGAACCAGGAGTGGACTCCAGGAGATCTATGATGCAATACTGACATTGACACTTGTCCCCAAAGAAAAGCAAAGCAGAAGGGCTCCCACCACAGGAGTTCCCTTTAGGGCAGCCTGGCCATCACATTGACTGCAAGTCAAAGGCACGGGAGTTAGACGCCTAACTACCCAAGACCTTTTACCTCTCTGCAGTCCTCCACAAGCTGGCCCCCGGAATCAGGTCTCCTCATCTTCACCTAGGAACAATAGGATTGAAACCCAAGATCTCTTTGGTCAGGAAGCATTAACAAAAATAAAGGAACTCTAAACTCCTGTGGCCTGTGAAATAATTGTTTCCAGTTCAGACTGAACAGGACCTCCAAAGATTATATTGTTGCACTCAGTGCAAACCTACGAGGTATGAAACCAGAGAACATGACCTGCGGACACTGCCAATGCTGAAATTTTAGCACCATAGAGTCCTTTGTCAATAGCGCCTTCCCTCCTACCCTCAGAGGCTTTACATATATGCTCCAGCTAATCTAGCAAATTAAATTCTGGTCTGTCAGATTTTAGACCTTCTGACAATTGTTCTAAGCACCTCTCCGCTGTCTTATGGACCAAAGCTGGAGCTAAACTGGGTGGTGTAATCCATTATAAGGGTGGCCACAATCTTTCTATCTGCGCTATGCCATAAGGCTGCAGTGTTCTGAATTGGAACAGTGGTGACCTAGTTAGGCGAGCTATAGGAGCATTCACCTTAGGTGGGCATTCCCATTTCACTGTGTGTTAGCAATGGGAGAGGATAAAGGGATTGCAATCTACAGGATACCTGGAATCTGCGATCAGGCCTGGTCCATTAAGCAGGATCTTCAACTAAACAGAAGAGGAGAAGAACCAGTATGTTTATTTTTCCTCTTAAACAATAGACTAGATGGAAGCTCAGATTTAATGCTTCTTGATCTCATGCTGCTACCTAACAGCACAGCCATAATCATCCACTCCCAGCTTCCTGCTGGAATTTCCAAGAGGACATGAGGAAACATCAGGTCAGGCCCTTCTGCCATGTCACCTGCCTCATGAGAGGAAAACTCAGTCAGACTCCTCCAGAGCCTGGAGCATGTCTAGACATGGTGGCAGATGTCCTAACCCTCACAAAGTATGCAGACATCTGAATCAGACACTGGGTGCAGCCGAAGCATACGTCAAAGGATCCCTAACAGAGACATCATAGGAAAAATGTTGCTCCCTGTGGGTCCCATGGTAGAGGCGGACTAGTAAACATCCCTGCTCAGCTCCCTAGGGTGTGCGGTGAGCTGTCTGAGCTCATAAATAGTCTGGGCCAGAGACATCGCCCAGGCTGGCTCTGCTGTCTCAGTGGGTAAACTCACAGGACAGCAATGCTATTGACTCTTTGTGACACACACACACACACACGCACGCACGGCATCTGCCCTAAACTGGGCACAATGAAATTATGATTGACAGCAGGAGCAGGCAAAACTTACTTTGCATGCCAGTCTTCAAGAAAATGAGGAAGAAAATAATTGGTTGGATAACTCAGGAGGATATGGAGCTGTAGAAGACAGAGGACAGTGGAGAGTCCCTAGAATACCCAGCTCTCCTATACACCTTACCAGTACTCCTGTACAGGTGAGAGGAGGGACGAAGGAGCGTCTGTGGCTGGCTGCCGCGTCCACTCTAGTGGCATTGCTTAACTGGGAAGCCTACTTACATTAATGTGGTGTCTTTGGAGAACGGTATTGTGCTGGTCCAAGCTTTAAGCTTTTGGCAGTACAAGTACATGTACTATATACTCCCCATAAGACAACTGAGAAAATATATGTCAACTAGCAAAACCATCAATGTATCTATAAATTTTGAGATATAAAAGCAATGTCAAATGATTCATCCACAGCTAAGAAGTCCACCTTACCTAGAGACATGAGCTCATCATCTAGCAGAGATATAGATGTGGCGATCTGTGTAGTGGAGGAGTACTGTAGGGGCTGTGATGGAACAGAAGGATATGAAGGGGTGGCTGTTGAAGTCATGTCCAGTCCTGAGAGATCCAGTAACGCAGAAGAGCTGGCTAAGTAAACAGTGGACAAGAGATTAAAGGAAGAACTTCACAAATAGAAAGAAGCTTATAATAACTAAAAATCCCACCTTACCTGGCATGCTGCCCGATGCCAGTTCTCCATTAATCTCTTCCCCTGTCACCAACTGTCGGTATGTATTGATGACCTGTGTTAAGCTATCATTGGCCTGCAAGATTTCCGCTGCAAAATAAATAAGAATAAATAAGAATATGGCCAACAACGATCATTGCTTTCTTAGAACTGTGCTGCATATGAAGACTGCCCAAGATAAACATGTTAAGACCAGCATTTCAAGACAAAATAAAAAGTCTAAATTACTCAAACTCCAAACCTTGTTCCAGGTGTGCAGGGAGGCCAAAATGTTCAGGTACTTGATGATGCCACCCAAACGCAAATCAAACAGATATATACATACGGCACTCACGTAGTATAATGGTGTCTATGCCCCGGTGACCTCCAAATGTGAAACAAACAACCATAGAAAAAAAGGCAGCGCTCTATGGTCTTCAATATACAGTAGTGCAAATATATTCTTTATAACATAACACAAATGTACCAACGTCTCTGGACTATGTGTCCTTATGTCCAGATAAAATTTATGTGAACTATTTGGGAATAAATGCATCTAAAAATTCTGGAGAGTACAACTTATTCTAGGTTTGTGGAGAATTACAGTTATTTATGGAGCATCATGGATAGAATCTTGGTGAGCACCCCAGTCACTCTAGAATGTTTTTTATTTTTTACCAGTTATTTATATAGCGCACACATATTCCGCAGTGCTTTACAGAGAATACTGTAAATGTAATGTGAGTGCAGAGAATTGCCAATATATGCTTGGAGAAGCATAGATATATTTACAGTGCACCTACAATTTCTGACAACCATTTATGTATTTTGTTTGCATGGAACATTGAACTATGTCTTCACTAGTTGCACATGCAATGCATGCTTAAGATACTGGATACTGTCACCTTAAATTGACCACCATTTTTCTAAGCAAAAGTCCTTTTTATAAACAAAAGCCTTTTTTTGCTGGATGCTATATCAGATACCCTGAACGCCTTAAAAAAATGGCACAAGGGGACGCACAATTTCTTGATGAGCAAATGTTGTCGCAGGTGGAACAACGCACTCTTTCATTATTGGATGAGGACGCCAACAATATCTTGTTTGATTATCTTAGTTTTCAAGCATTGCCAGCAGAGACTGCTCTGGACCTCTACTACCGATAGCTGAGGTTAAAAAGAGGGAAATAGATCTTACCTTGAATGGCCAGTGCCTTTCAAAATACTATAAAATGAAAAATTCTGACAGGATATAGAATAAACAATATTGGCTGGAACAATCCCACTTTCTGCAGTAGGTGGTGTGGGGTTCTGAATAATTGTTCCCTTGAACTAATCCAGTTAGTTGTGGAAGAAATTGGTGCAGAATTGAAGAGAACAATAACTGACAATGATCATTTTAATGCTGATTGATTTAGGATAAAAATCTGGATCGATACATTGACACATCAAGCGAACTATAAGAAGCATTTGTTAGCCTTCAAAAGGAAAAAGCTAGCCACAGTTGCAAACCATTATAAAACACATTATCTCTATTGGTGGCTTTTGGGAGACACTAGTGGTAGCAGAACATCAAAAAATTACTCCCCAGCAAAGACATAGACGGAGATTTAGGTGTTTGATACTGTCGAGTCGCGCTCACAAGCGTCTACAACTGATGGTGATAATTTTGAGCAGAGATCTTTTATTTCTTAGCACAAACCGCAGAGATAACAGCAAAAAAGCCTCCGGTTGCAAGAAGCACAAGTCACACATGGCGAGGTGGTGGAGGAAGAAGAGGACGCAGGAGGAATGAGTAGATGCGGTATTTAATTTATTAGATCACACACTGAGTGCTGCTGAGAAGAGATTATTGTCAAGGGGACATTCCTTTGTACCAACAGTAAAAGAGAATAGCTTTGATTTGATGGTTGACTATTTCAAATTTGGCCTCAAATTAAGACTGCATGAGTATTTTTTGGATAAGAAACTATTGACCCCTTCAAAAAAACATTCACCTTCTATCCCCCTACAAATAATGCGAGTATAAAAACATTGCGGCTCAGGATGACACAGGACGATACTCAATCTTTAACACCTTGTCTCTATAAGAATTTAATAAGAGAGGAAAGGGAAGCATTAACATCACTGAGTGAGAATAAAAATTTAGTTATCAGGCTAGCAGATAAGGACAGTGTATTGGTGATCCAAAACTGGGTGGAGTATGACAACGACATTTTACGCCAACTGGCTGATAATACCACATATGAGTATCTTACCCAGAATCCTGTGCAGGCCATGAAAGCCAAGGTGGATAAAGCATTATCGTATGGATTAGTGCAATGGTGGCTTGATGAAGATCTAATTGGATTTTTAACTGTGGATCATCCAATATGCTTAATAAATTCTCTGTTACCCAAAATTCATAAGTCAAAGCATAAACCCCTTAGAAGACCGATAATTTCATCTAGAGAGTCAATTCTCCAACCGTTGGCCATTTTCATTGCTATTGTCCTACAAACCATTGTAACCAAGAGTATGAGTTAATTAGGAATACTGAACTGGACTTTATTGGTAAAATCAAGGGTGTGGATCTTGCCGGTGAGGAGATCTTCCTCTCTACTATGAATGTTTGTTCATTATACACCATTATCATTATCCATGCATCTGGGTTACAGATATTGAAAGATGCACTATCCTCTACATCGGACAGTCGATATTCGGTGGAATTTATTGGAGAACTTGTGGGGTCTAATCTGGTACCATCATATGCCAACATTTATATGTCTGCTTATGAGGTTAGGGTTATTTTCCCCAGATACGGTTTGAACAATAAGTTCTATATAAAGTTTATAGATGATGTAACTGTTGTATGGCAGGGTACTGAGCAATCCTTTGTTGAAATGATCACAACTCTTGTTGACATGGAGCACACAGTCAGATTTACTTATAATATTGAGGCGTCCAAAATTAATTTTCTGGACATACAGTAACTACTTAAAATAGTTGGTGGATTGCGAACCAGCCTATATCAGAGAGAGACAGACAGGAACTCAGTACTACATGCCACAAGCCACCATCCGCCAGCCATCAAAAATAGTTTGCTTATTTCACAATTCTTGAGGGTCTTATGGAGTAATTCTGAAAAGGATGCTGCAGATACACAACTCGTAGAGATGTGAGAAAGATTCCTTGGACAGGGTTATTCTAAATGGATGCTTGGGAGGTGCATGGATATAGCACATAAAAAACACAAGAATAAACAAAGAACCCAACAAGCAGTGAGGAAGTGTGTTACTGACAAAGAAAGAA
This sequence comes from Taudactylus pleione, assembly GCA_031769625.1. Taxonomy (NCBI): domain Eukaryota; kingdom Metazoa; phylum Chordata; class Amphibia; order Anura; family Myobatrachidae; genus Taudactylus; species Taudactylus pleione. Next base: position 67,514 of record JAUIMM010001350.1, on the reverse strand, counting down.
CGATCTTTGTCACAAAATTTTACAGCATGGCGGTAGCAACGGAAAAATCTATAGCCGACAGATATAGTGTCTTCAGACAAAATCTGGATCTGAAACACAAAATACCTTCTATGATGGCATATAGAAAGGGACCAAGCCTTAAACAAATGTTACCGAGACCCCTGATATCTACTTTGCCATCCAATACGACCTGGCTGCTGTGCAAAAAAATGGGATGTTACAGCTGTAATAATTGTGCCACATGTAGCAATATGGTTACGGGACCCACCTTCTCCCATCCCCATACAGGAGCAAGAATAAAGACTGGATATAAGCTACACTGCCTTATGGATGCCCATGTGGCCTTTACTATGTAGGTGTAACTACCAGGAATTTCTGGGAGAGGATGGTACATCTGATAAACCAGTTGCCAGGCATCTCTAGGAGAATAAACACCAAGTGGAGACCCTTAATTGCAAACTCACTGATTGGGAACCGCTCTTGGAGAGGGGAAGAGATTGTACTTTAAAACTCCATTATAGAGAAAGTCGATGGATAAGTAGACTAGATACTCTCTCCAATGGGTTTAAATGAATACAATACATTGTCTGTCTTCTTGTGAAATGTATATTGAGTGGTAACATAGAATCATAATTATGATTCTGATATTGGGTTGAGAACAAGAGACATCTTGATGATCTACATGTGGTTACCTATACTCTCATTTGTGTCTTTTGGTTTTGTTTTGCTTTTTTGAAGAATGTATTTATTAGTTAAACTCTTTAATAAGAATTTTTTGAAGGCAATATGGAAATATGCTTTTGGATATATAAATATCTAGCTTTTGGAAATATAGATATATATCTATATCTATATGTGTAATATATAAATATATATATATATATATATATATATAGATATATCTATATGTGTAATAAATATATATATATATATATTTTGTGATAGGATCATTGGTAAAGTGGTCTGTGGCAGGTACATTTGTCCCAGATTCCTGTCTTATGTGTTTTAAACCTCCAGGAGAAAGTCTGCAGTGTAGCAGGCTTGAGTCTCGGCTTTTTGAAAAGCCGGTTTGGGACCTGGGGTTGTGGGTGAGAGGAGAGGGAGGGCTCCACCCACGGCCACTCCAGGTTTTGGTTCTCTTAGCCTGGTAACAGGCTTGTTAGGGTTTCCACCTGAGAGTGGCCAATATAAGCCTAGTGTGTTGAGGGCTGATTGTCTCACCTGGGAGAGCAGACAGGGAGTTTGCTCAGAGACACTTGAAAACCTAACTGTAAGTGTTGTGCTGTGCCCTTGTTGCTGGTGAGGGCATTAGGCCCTGCCAGGTTCTGGTAGTGAGGGAACTACCTGTGAAGTTAGTGCCCCGACAGGGCTAGGATTTATGTTTATGTTTTCTTTATGTTTGTTTCTGACATTGTACAATAAAGACTGGCGCCGACCAGCTTGTACTTGCATCCAGTCTGGCGTACTGTTTCCCAGCTGCTGTGTGTGAAAGGAAGGAGCCCTCTACCCAGGAGAGGGACCCCCTAACCTAACTGTGTCACAATATGGTGGAGAATGCGGGCAACCACACACACTGAAGTTGCAGCAAGAGGAAAACTTTCCGTTTAAAAATTAAAGTGACAGACACCCAGTTTGTGAGTGTGGAAATAACACTGTGTCCTTGGAGTCCCATAGAGGAGGCGTCAGCCAATGCTCAGAGAGGCAAGGTTCAGCTTCCAACCTACACCCCAGGACAAAATGGAAGACATGATTAAGGCCTTGCTCCAAGCTACAGCAGCTCAGCAGGAATCTACCAGAGCTCAGCAGGAGACGAACAAACATCAGCAGGAATCTACCTGGGCTCAGCAGGAATCCACCAGGGTGCAACTGTTGGCCTTGGAGACAGCCCAGAGGCAACAACAGGTCGCCATCGAGGAAACCTGCCAGGCCATAAAAGAGGTGCTACAGCACCTGGTCGCCCGGCCCAGAGATGTTGCTACTGGTCCTCCCACCCCCACTCACTCCGTACGAGCCAGTCACTTCCTTCAAAAGATGACTTCGGGCGATGATGTGGAGGCCTATCTCACCGCATTTGAAAGAACGGCTGAAAGGGAGAGTTGGCCCAAGGAGCAGTGGGCAAGTCTGGTGGCACCTTTTTTGTCTGGGGAGCCACAAAAAGCATATTTCGACTTATGCCTGGCTGATGCCAAGGACTATAATAAACTAAAACAGGAGATCCTAACTCGCTTGGGAGTCACCACCTTTGTTCGTGCCCAACGGGTCCACCACTGGGAGTTCCATAGGGACAAGCCTCCACGTTCACAGATGCACGACCTCGTCCATCTGTCCTCAAAATGGCTACAGCCCGAGACGCTGACGGGACCACAGATCGTGGAAAGGGTCGTGATGGACCGGTACCTGCGATCATTACCTGTGACTCTGCGCAAGTGGGTGAGCCATGCAGACCCTAAGTCCGCGGACCAGGTGGTTGAGCTGGTGGAGAAGTACGTGGCGGTTGAGGAGCTGATGAGTATGCCCCACCGAGCCCCGATGGCGCACCGGCGAACTCCCACAGACACTGGTAAGACTGTTCCAGGGGAGAAGGGTGCTGGGCGGTGGAATGTACCTAAGACTGAGGGTGTAGAACCTGGAGACAGGCCTGCCAGGCCAGGAAGGTTCTTGCCCCGTAAACGACTAGACATTAATATGACTCAGTGTTTCCGATGTGGTGGCTTCGGCCATATTGCCGCTAATTGTTCACTTACAACTGAACCTATGCAATGTGATACTGCTCATGTCTACCGCAGGGGGTCTTTCTTTGCACAGACAGCCTGTACGGCTGACCCGCAGGCTGAGACTGATAAGCACATGTGTGTACTCACTGTAGATGGCAACAGAGTAGAGGCACTGTTAGACTCTGGTAGCTTGGTGACACTTATAAAAGCTGAGCTGGTGAACCCCTTGAGGCATACAGGGAAAACTGTTGGTGTGACCTGCATACATGGGGATACTCCATATTATGTTACGGCCGAGGTGAACATCGAGACACCATGTGGCTCTGCTATAGTTTCTGTGGGTTTGGTGCATGGTCTGGTGTACGATGCAATATTGGGGAGAGACTTTGCTCACTTCTGGAAGTTGTGGGAAAGCCGTTTTGTTCCAGAGGTGAACAACCCCGATCCATTTGAGAAGGTAGTCGATGTAGTGGAGGAGGGAGTTTCTTCTGAATCAGAGTTATTCCCTTTTTCTACTATGGTTGGCGAACTAGAGAATGCGGAACGTGACGGTGGCCCGCCAACTGATGTGCCTCCCATTGAGGTGGGAAGTGTTGTTGGGCCAGGTGATCGTCTGCCTGATTTAGAGGTCAGAAGAGAGGTCTTTGCCGTGGAGCAGTTGAATGACCCTACTTTGGTAAAAGCCAGGGAGAATGTAAAAGTAGTTGATGGTAAACCCGTAGACCCTGATAGTCCTTTGTCCTATCTCCACATGGCAATGTGTCAGGATTTGTTATATCAGGTGACTAAGAAGGGGGAAGATATTGTGGAACAACTAATAGTTCCCAAAGCCTACAGAAGAACAGTGTTGGATCTGGCCCATGGTCATATAACGGCAGGCCATCTAGGGGTAGAGAAAACCACTGAGCGAATAATGCAGAGGTTTTTCTGGCCGGGCTTCATAAAGAGGTGTCTGACTTTTGCGCATCCTGCCCTGAGTGTCAGTATCATGCTCCCAGGCCACATTTTAAGGGTCCACTAGTTCCATTGCCTATTATAGAGGTGCCGTTTGAAAGAATAGCGATGGATTTGGTTGGACCCTTAATGAAGTCTGCCAGGGGACACCAGTATATTCTGGTCATAATGGATTACGCTACCAGGTACCCAGAAGCAATCCCGTTGCGCAATACGTCAACCAAGACCATTGCCAGAGAGCTAGTTCATGTCTTTAGCAGGCTGGGTATACCCAAGGAGATACTAACTGACCAGGGTACACCGTTTATGTCAAAAGTCATGAAAGAGTTATGTCGCCTGTTCAAAATTGAACAGTTAAGAACTTCGGTTTATCACCCCCAAACCGATGGGCTGGTCGAGAGGTTTAACAAGACGTTAAAACACATGCTTAGGAAAGTGGTCGACAAGGATGGTAGGGATTGGGATTATTTATTGCCGTATTTATTGTTGGCCATAAGAGAAGTTCCCCAGTCCTCCACCGGGTTTTCACCCTTCGACTTGTTGTATGGGAGACACCCAAGGGGGTTACTAGACATTGCCAAAGAGACATGGGAGGGGCAGTCTAGTCCTTACAAAACCGTGATTGAGTATGTTTCTCAAATGCAGGAGAGAATTGCTGCGGTAGTGCCGATAGTGAGAGAGCACCTGGAACAGGCTCAACAGGCACAGCAGAGGCTATACAACCGCAATGCTTGGTTATGCAGCTTTGCTCCAGGGGACAGAGTGTTAGTATTGGTTCCCACTGTGGAAAATAAACTTTTGGCTAAATGGCAAGGGCCCTTTGAAATCTTAGAAAGAGTGGGGCAGGTCAATTACAAAGTTTACCAGCCGGGGAAAAGAAAGCCGGAACAGATATACCATATAAATCTGTTAAAGCCCTGGAAAGATAGAACGGCACTGTCGGCCGTCCGAGCCCCTCCAGTAAATCCAGGGCCCTTAGTTCCCGAAGTGACAGTGGCAAAAACCCTGTCGGCAAATCAACAACAAGAGGTCAAGGAGTTTCTGATCAGAAATAGGGTGCTGTTCTCTGACGTACCTGGGAAATTCTCGGTCATTAAACATGACATCATCACTGACCCAGGGGTTAAAGTTAATCTAAAGCCCTATAGGTTGCCAGAAGCACAAAGAGAATCGGTGTTGAAAGAAATTAAAAATATGCTAGAGTTAGGGGTTATTGAAGAATCACATAGTGAATGGTCAAGTCCCATTGTGTTGATTCCAAAGCCCGATGGGAGTGTGCGTTTCTGCAATGACTTCCGAAAGTTGAACAGTGTTTCAAAATTCAATGCCTACCCGATGCCAAGAGTGGATGAATTGATTGAGAGACTAGGGACGGCAAGGTATTTAACCACTCTTGACCTAACCAAAGGGTATTGGCAAGTACTGTTAACCGAGAGCGCCAAACAAAAGACAGCTTTTTCAGCGCCAGAGGGCTTGTTTCAGTACAAGATGTTGCCCTTCGGGCTACATGGGGCACCTGCTACCTTCCATAGAATGATGGACAGGATTCTAAGGCCCCATAGACGGTATGCGGCTGCTTATCTGGATGACGTGGTCATTCATAGTCCTGAATGGCAGTCTCACTTACCCAGGGTACAAGCAGTTTTGGGCTCCATCTATAAGGCAGGTTTGACAGCCAACCCAAAAAAGTGTTGTCTAGGCATGGAGGAAGTAAAATATCTGGGATACACCATTGGCAGAGGCCTGATAAAGCCTCAGCTCAATAAAGTTGATGCCATACAAAACTGGCCACGGCCTCTGAATAAGAAGCAGGTGAGAGGCTTCTTTGGAATTACGAGGTACTACATTAGGTTTATACCCAACTTTGCCACCATGGCAGTCCCACTGACTGACCTGACCAAAGGCAAACAAAAAGTCATGGTAGAATGGAGTCCTGAGGCGGAGAAAGCTTTTCAGGAGTTGAAAGTAGCGTTGTGTTCCCAACCAGTCCTGATGACTCCTAATTTTGACAGGGAATTCATAGTACAAACCGATGCATCAGAAGTAGGTATAGGAGCGGTCCTGTCCCAGAACAAGGAGGGTGAGGAACACCCTATTTTCTATCTAAGCAGAAAGTTGAATGTACATGAGAGAAACTATGCCACAGTGGAGAAGGAGGCGTTGGCCATAAAGTGGGCGTTAGAGGCTCTCAGGTACTACTTGGTTGGAAGAAAGTTCAAATCGATCACTGACCATGCCCCTTTGAAGTGGATGTCCGAAAATAAAGACAGTAATGCGAGAATTACGAGATGGTTCTTGGCGTTACAAACTTTTAAATTTTCAGTGGAACACAGGCCAGGAAGCCAGCTGGCCAATGCTGACGCGTTGTCACGCGTTCATTGTTTGGGGGCTTCAGTTGTTCCGCCCCACAGGTCGAAACAAGGGGGGGGGGATATGTGATAGGATCATTGGTAAAGTGGTCTGTGGCAGGTACATTTGTCCCAGATTCCTGTCTTATGTGTTTTAAACCTCCAGGAGAAAGTCTGCAGTGTAGCAGGCTTGAGTCTCGGCTTTTTGAAAAGCCGGTTTGGGACCTGGGGGTTGTGGGTGAGAGGAGAGGGAGGGCTCCACCCACGGCCACTCCAGGTTTTGGTTCTCTTAGCCTGGTAACAGGCTTGTTAGGTTTCCACCTGAGAGTGGCCAATATAAGCCTAGTGTGTTGAGGGCTGATTGTCTCACCTGGGAGAGCAGACAGGGAGTTTGCTCAGAGACACTTGAAAACCTAACTGTAAGTGTTGTGCTGTGCCCTTGTTGCTGGTGAGGGCATTAGGCCCTGCCAGGTTCTGGTAGTGAGGGAACTACCTGTGAAGTTAGTGCCCCGACAGGGCTAGGATTTATGTTTATGTTTTCTTTATGTTTGTTTCTGACGTTGTACAATAAAGACTGGCGCCGACCAGCTTGTACTTGCATCCAGTCTGGCGTACTGTTTCCCAGCTGCTGTGTGTGAAAGGAAGGAGTCCTCTACCCAGGAGAGGGACCCCCTAACCTAACTGTCACAATATATATATATATATATTAGGGGTGAGCGGGTTCGGATTTCTGAAATCCGAACCCCCCCGAGCCCCCCCGATCCGAGTCCGATCCGAATCAGGCTCGACTTTTCCCGCCTGACTCGGATCTGAAATCGAGGCAAAACGTCATCATCCCGCCTTCCGAGTCTCGCAGGTTTTGGATCCTATATAAGGTACCCACGTCGGCGCCATTTTCTCACTCGGCTGTGGACAGTGAAGAGGGAGGGTGGGAGTTAGGGCTGTGTAGTGTAGTGTAGTGTAGTGCTGCTGTTGTCCACTACTTCAAAGTCCATAGGGGCTGGCTGTGTTGTGCTGTGCTGCTGTTGTTAATAGGGGCTGTGTCCACTACTTCAAAGTCCATAGGGGCTGGCTGGACTGTGTTGTGCAGTCAGTTCTCCATAGGGGCTGTGTCCACTCCAAAGTCCTGTGCAGTGTCCCAGTCCTAAAGGAGTGCTGCAGTGTTGTCCAGGGGGTGCTCTGTCCATCAGGGGTGCTCCCCCCAAGTGCTAAAAAAATAATATATTTTCTGTGTTTGTGAATTGTGTGCGCAGTAGCCGCACGTGCATCAACAAAGTAGTGCCAAGCGTGCGCCTGTGTCATAAGTAAAGGGCCGGCTGGCTTGACCGTTAAGGGTGCTGTAACCCCCGAAAGTACACTCCAGTCCAAACCAAAAAAAAAATTATTTTCTGTGTTTGTGAATTGTGTGCGCAGTAGCCGCACGTGCATCAACAAAGTAGTGCCAAGCGTGCGCCTGTGTCATAAGTAAAGGGCCGGCTGGCTTGACCGTTAAGGGTGCTGTAACCCCCGAAAGTACACTCCAGTCCAAACCAAAAAAAAAATTATTTTCTGTGTTTGTGAATTGTGTGCGCAGTAGCCGCACGTGCATCAACAAAGTAGTGCCAAGCGTGCGCCTGTGTCATAAGTAAAGGGCCGGCTGGCTTGACCGTTAAGGGTGCTGTAACCCCCGAAAGTACACTCCAGTCCAAACCAAAAAAAAAATTATTTTCTGTGTTTGTGAATTGTGTGCGCAGTAGCCGCACGTGCATCAACAAAGTAGTGCCAAGCGTGCGCCTGTGTCATAAGTAAAGGGCCGGCTGGCTTGACCGTTAAGGGTGCTGTAACCCCCGAAAGTACACTCCAGTCCAAACCAAAAAAAAAATTATTTTCTGTGTTTGTGAATTGTGTGCGCAGTAGCCGCACGTGCATCAACAAAGTAGTGCCAAGCGTGCGCCTGTGTCATAAGTAAAGGGCCGGCTGGCTTGACCGTTAAGGGTGCTGTAACCCCCGAAAGTACACTCCAGTCCAAACCAAAAAAAAAATTATTTTCTGTGTTTGTGAATTGTGTGCGCAGTAGCCGCACGTGCATCAACAAAGTAGTGCCAAGCGTGCGCCTGTGTCATAAGTAAAGGGCCGGCTGGCTTGACCGTTAAGGGTGCTGTAACCCCCGAAAGTACACTCCAGTCCAAACCAAAAATAAAAATATTTTCTGTGTTTGTGAATTGTGTGTGCAGTAGCCGCACGTGCATCAACAAAGTAGTGCCAAGCGTGCGCCTGTGTCATAAGTAAAGGGCCGGCTGGCTTGACCATTAAAGGGTGCTGTAACCCCCAAAGTACACTCCAGTCCAAACCAAAAATAAAAATATTTTCTGTGTTTGTGAATTGTGTGCGCAGTAGCCGCACGTGCATCAACAAAGTAGTGCCAAGCGTGCGCCTGTGTCATAAGTAAAGGGCCGGCTGGCTTGACCGTTAAAGGGTGCTTTAACCCCCAAAGTACACTCCAAACCAAAAAAAAAATATTTTCTGTGTTTGTGACTTGTGTGCACTGTGGCTGCACGTGCATCAACAAAGGAGCAGCGCCAAGCGTGCGCCTGTGTCTCATAAGAGCCGGCTGGCTCATTTCTTAAAGGATGGTGTAACCCACAAAGTGCACTACTCTCCAGCAAAAATAAAAAAATATTTTCTGTGTTTGTGTGCGCTTTAGCCGCACGTATATATCAATATAACATAAATGGAGGACCAAACTTTCTCCGATAAAAATAAAATAGGGAAAGATCAAAAACCACTTCCTCCTAGTGCTATTGCTGCTGCTGGGAGTTGTTCATCATCCCAGAGAGGAAGTAGGAACATCACTACTTTTACTAAACAATTGACCCTCCAACAGTCCCTAGCGATGAGGATGAAGTACGACAGCAGTCATCCTGAAGCAAAACGTATAACTGAGGCCTTGACTGCTATGTTGGTGTTAGACGTGCGTCGGTATCCGCCATTAGTGCAGTGGGATTTAGACAATTGATGGAGGCTAGTGTGTCCCCGGTTCCAAATCCCGTCTAGATTCCACCTGCATCCTCAAAGCAGCAGCGACAAGCGTGCGTCTGTCTGTTAAAGGGTGGTGACACCCTCAAAGTGTGCTACACAAACAATTAAAATATTGTTCTTTTTTTTTCTGTCTTTGTGAAATGTGTGGGCTGTAGCCGCACCTGCATCCTTAAAGCCAGCAGCGACAAGCGTGTGTCTGTCTGTTAAAGGGTGGTGACACCCTCAAAGTGTGCTACACAAACAATAAAAATATTCTTCTTCTTTTTTCTGTCCTTTGTGAATTGTGTGTGCTGTAGCCGCACCTGCATCCTTAAAGCAGCAGCGACAAGCGTGCGTCTGTCTGTTAAAGGGTGGTGACACCCTCAAAGTGTGCTACACAAACAATTAAAATATTCTTCTTCTTTTTTCTGTCTTTGAGAATTGTGTGGGCTGTAGCCGCACGTGCATCCTCAAAGCAGCAGCGACAAGCGTGCGTCTGTCTGTTAAAGGGTGGTGTAACCCTCAAAGTGCGCTCCACAAACAATAAAAATTTTCTTTTTTTTTTTTCTGTCTTTGTGAATTGTGGGGCTGTAGCCCGCACTTGCATCCTCAAAGCAGCAGCGACAAGCGTGCGTCTGTCTGTTAAAGGATTACATCGGTGACAGCATCCAAGTAGGCATGTCAGACAGTCCGTACCTGTACTGGCAGGAAAAAGAAGCAATTTGGAGGTTCCTGTACAAACGACTGGCTCTATTTTACCTGAGTTGCGCCCCCTCCAGTGTGTACTCCGAAAGAGTGTTTAGTGCAGCCGGGAACCTTGTCAGCGAAAGGCGTAGGAGGTTGCTTCCACAAAATGTGGAGAAGATGATGTTCATAAAATGAATTATCAACTCTTCCAGGGAGACCAGCCTCCAGAACGTACAGAGGGACCTGTGGTTCCAGCCGGGGACGAATTAATACTCTGTGAGGATGAGGATGTACACACTGAAGAGGGTGAGGAATCGGTGGATGAGGAGGATGAGGATGACATCTTGCCTCCGTAGAGCCAGTTTGTGCAGGGACAGATTAATTGCCAGCTTGTTTTGTGGGGGCCCAAACGAACCAATCATTTCAGCCACAGTTGTGTGGCAGACCCTGGCGCTGAAATGATGGTTTGTTAAAGTGTGCATGTCCTGTTTATACAACATAAGGGCGGGTGGGAGGTTCCAAGGACAATTCCATCTTGCACCTCTTTTTTTTCTTTGCATTATGTACAGTGTGGGGCCTAGTTTTTCAAACTGCCATCCTGTCTGCCACTGCAGTTTCACGCCTAGATGGGTCACGTGTTTGTGCCGCCCACTCGTGTCGCTTAGCATAGTCATCCAGCTACCTCAGTGCAACCTTTTGGACATAAAAACACTTGTGAGGTGTGAGGTATTCAGAATAGACTGGAAATGAGTGGAAATTAAGGTTATTGAGGTTAATAATAGCATAGGAGCAGAAAAACCTACAAATTCTGTGATTGTAGATGTTTTTATGCTTTTTTTAAAAAAAATACAGATCCAAAACACAAAACCCAGAACCCAAAACACGGAAGGGTGGTTTTGGCAAAACCCAATCCAGATCCAAAACACGAAGAAAGATCCAGATCCAAAACCAAAACACGAAAAGTGGCCGGTGCACACCCCTAATAATATATATATATATATATATATATATATATATATTTATATACAAATATTCATTGGTCTGTTTGGCCATGCATTCGGCCCTGCATCGATTGGGATGAAACCAACGCGAGATGGTTCAATTAGATCCTGGCCAGGTTTTAGGGGGGGGTTAGGGTCCCGGTCAGACCGCCCTTTAGTACCACAGCTAGTATTTTCTCTATATTTAATTTTTTTATTTAATTTTTTTTTCTACACATTTTTTGGTGGTGCTTTTGATATGGTGGTCTCTATAGGAACGTTTTTTTGATTAATTTTGAAGGATTTATGAAAAGAGTTTTTGTCCTGTTTTTAGTATGCAACTTCCGGGTCCCTATATGTATAGTTGATGTCTAAGATATTAGCAGCTGTCAATCTTCTGTACCATTTAATATGGCTGTGCGTCTCAGGCTGGTCTGCACATCATTTTGTAGAAGTGACATCAGCTGCTTTATGATTTCCTACCAAGGGCTCCGCTGAACTGGGTAATCGAATATGGCGGTACATTCCGGCTGTGCCTTGCAAGATGGCTATCTGTCTCAGGCTGGCCAGTATTCCTGCTCTGCGGACGTGTTGCTATCTGCAGTATGTTTATTAGCCAGAAGATTGTCCAAGATGGCGGTGCACTCCATAATGACACGCATGCAGAGCGGCGGAAGTTGCTGATCAGCTGGCCACGGCGTGCTGGAGGGGAGGCAGCGGCTATGGCGGTGGTGGGCTAAGGTGTCCCTTGTTTTTGGGAGGTTTGAATATATGCAGGGACACCCCCTAATTTTTTTCCTTTTGATATAGTAAGAACGTATGCGCAATCTGAGCTCGATCTGACAACTCTAACCCATGCCTCAAGAGACTTGTATTGTTCACATTTTACGGTTTTCCGTGTAAGTTTGTGCCGTGCGTACTGTTACTTGTGGTAGGTGCAAAGCAGGGGCAGACTGCCAAATTGAGTGCTAGAAAGTCAGCCTATGTACTAGGTGCCTTAAAAGTGGACCTGAAAACCGTTAACGTGAATAAAAGTATACTGCACTTGGGAAAAGAAAATGCCCAGAAAGTGAAATATCAGTTTAAGAGTAAAGTTAACTCGCAGCCTCTGACTGTAAGTACACTGGGACGGGAAGCGAATGAAGGTCCTGGTCACCAGCCACTGACAGTACACTGGGACGGGAAGCGAATGAAGGTCCTGGTCACCAGCCACTGACAGTACACTGGCACAGGAAGCAAATGAAGGTCCTGGTCACCAGCCACTGACAGTACACTGGCACAGGAAGCAAATGAAGGTCCTGGTCACCAGCCATTGACAGTACACTGGCAAAGGAAGCGAATGAAGGTAGGTGCAAGTACAACACCTGTCCAGGAAAGATTGCCTGTCCTGGTCACCAGTCACAGTTTGGAAAAGCAGCTATTGGGTGCTCCAATACTAGACCATGCAACGGGTCAGACGCAGGCCCACGTTGTCGCAAATCTTCTCAATGAATGGGGTCTCTCAGATAAAGTTCAAGCGATGTGCACGGACACTACAAGCAGCAACACAGGTAGCAACAGAATTTATAGTTCAGTTCAGGGAGGGCAGATATTTCTTAATTTTCTCCTTTGTCATGGAAAAGCTCCAGGTAACGAGAGTAAAGTACACTTTAATAATTACAGAAAATGAAATGTAAACTAGCCAATGATTTATTTTCTTTGTGACAGGACACACACTGCCAGGACGATTACAGAGAGTTTCTCAAGCTTGTTTATATATATATTTGGGTGGAACTCCTGCAAGAGGTATCAAATCCACCCCGCCTGGTGCCATTCACGATGCCCGTTCATGGCTCGAGCAATATATTCTTTGAAGGTCTTGCTCTTTAAAGACCAGTTTAAACTATTGCGTTGTGAGAAAATGGGACTGAGTGACTTCTGTTTGTTTGTACTGTGTACTTCAGAGTAGAGGCTGTGAAAAAAATGTTGTGGTCACTTTTGGTATCTGACACCTGAAATGGCTGGGTTGGATCTGTTGGATGATGATGTCCCTTTGGAGACAAAACACAGCATGGTCACAGCCATGCTTGCTGATTTGGATGAGAGTGAAAATGCACCTGTCGCTGCGACGAAAAAGAACATGTGCCTGGCTGTTACACCTAAAGATGTACCCCACTTGGGGCCTGATTCAGACCCGCTCGCGAGCGCTGAGCACTCGCAAGTGGGTCGATGGTGCCCTAGTGCGCATGCGCACGACGGAGAGAGCTCCGTCGTGCGCATGCGCGAGACCCGCATAGCGACGGCCAAGCCGTCGCTATGGGTCTTGCACCAAAGGGGGCGTGCTGTCGATGGTGAGTGCTTGGTGAGTCGATGGTGAGTGCTTGGTGAGTCGATGGTGAGTGCTTGGCAGAGCGTCCGGCTCTGAATCAGGCCCTTGGTGTCCAAGAGTATGAGTGACTTTGTTTCTCCAGAATCTGTATATATATATTTTTTGAAGAGGTTCGGTTTGCCATTTGATTTTTTAGATGAAGATCCTGCCGAGTGGAACGAATGTGCGGATTTTAAGCAGGTCTGTGAATTTTTGCTTTGACCCAACAGCACCTAGGTCCAGTTAAGAGTGAGGACTATTTTCAGAATCTGTTGTTGGGTTCTCAGCACACACACAGGGCAGTAAAATCCTGCTTAATTTGTTTGACTAATAGAAACGCAGTGTCAGAACATTACTTCATGTGGATAAATGTGATTATTTTGTTATTCGATCCAAATAAATACCATATAGCATTTCAACATATTTGTCTTATTTTCAAGTCCTTTGAGGCACGAGTTGGGGTAGTCCGTTGGAGCTCAATCTTCGCACACGTTTTTATTATACCAAAAGGTAAAAAAAAATTAGGGGGTGTCCCATAACAAATTAAAATTTCAGAATCGCCCTACCGTGGGCTGACTATTGGAATGTGCTGGGCTCACATTTAGCACAGGTATGAAGTCGTTGTTTGGAATAGTATACTAACCTACAAGTAACGTACAAGTGATACTGATTTGCAATTAGCTTTTGGCACCAATCTCAAACTGTATTTTGGCTATATATATGGGGGCCTGGTGAGGCAGTGCTGTGAGGGCTGTTCAATCCTGCTATTAGACGGATGGAGTTGTGGTATAAGTTAAGGCTCATATCCACTACATGACTAATGAACAATAACGACACCGTAATCGTTAATTATATTGTGCAGTGGACATTGAGCCCACACTGAACGATATAGCAATCAGTGTGGGCACCCTCCCTCATCCCCGAACCTGCACAACCTGACTATATCGGCAGGTGCAGGCGATGACAGATGCAGACAGCGACCAGCGGAAGCGCACATCGCTGGTCATTGCCGGCATATCCAGTGCACGATTAATGAAAGATTGAACGATAACGTTATCATTCATGTATATCGTGTAATGAATATGCACCTTAACACTGAATATGAGGTCCTGATTTATATGTACAACCGTCAGAAAAACAAAGGGAAGGGTACGTCTGCACACATCACATATAATTGTAGAAGAACCCCATAATTAAGGTTTTTAACTTGTATTCAAATTGGGGGATCTGACAAATGATTACTTAGTTACTAAAAATAGAGAAAAAGAATTTGTCTTGATATGTGGCGCACACAGTTATTTCAAAAATATATAAAAAGATAAATCTTTATTGGATATACATTAAAAAAAGTTGGTCCGATGGTACCAAATTCAGCGAAATAAGAGTTAAAAAGCAAAAAGTGATAGAAACTGAAAGTGCGGTGAATACCTGTGAGAATTTTTTAATTTTGTATTTTTAACAAAATCATAATAAATCCCTGCCGTGTGTCTTTATTTGTTAATCTGTTTAGTCTATTATTATAATATGCAATAGGATCGAGCAGTAATATGATCGAAATATTAATGAACAGAGCTCTAAATGGGAGAAGAAAGGGACTCAGAGAATGTTAGTAATCCCCTAAGTCACACATAGTATGAGGGATATAGATGTACCAGAGTGAGATTCTCGTACCCTTCTACCCCAAAAATGGGATTTTGGTACCTACCGGTAAATCCTTTTCTCTGATTCCACAGGGGACACTGGAGGTGCTTACGCTGGGTATAGAGGCATGGATAGCTGGAGCCGACACTTAAATAATTTAGAAGTGTGAAGCTCCTCCCCCTCTATGCCCCACCAGCCCTCAGTTTAGAAAATGAAGGCCGAGAGGAGATGGAGAACAAGCGGAGTAAAAAAGGGAGAGAAGAACACACAATAACTGAATCATACAACATATGGAACAAGCCGAACAGGCAGGCTAAGAGCGCAGTGGTGGGCGTCCAGTGTCCCCTGTGGAATCAGAGAAAAGGATTTACCGGTAGGTACCAAAATCCCATTTTCTCTTTCATCCACTAGGGGACACTGGAGATGCTTACGCTGGGGACGTCCCAAAGTTTTCCCCACGGGCGGGAGCGCTCTGCGGTGCCTGCAGGTGGCCAAAACGGGATGCCGACATAGCAAACGTATCAAATTTGTAAAATCTGACAAACATGTGAACTGAAGACCAAGTGGCCGCACGGCACAACTGTGACGTGGAGGCTCCTCTACTGGCCGCCCATGACGTACCCACAGAACGTGTGGGATGAGCTGAAATAGACGAAGGAGGCCAACGGTCGGCACTAACATAAGCCTGATGAATAGTCAGCCGGATCCAACGTGCCTGGATGCTGGCCAACCCATGCGAACAGCATCATAGAGAACAAAAAGCAACTCGGACTACGGAGGGACGCTGTCCTGGCAACATAGATCTGGAGAGCCCGAACTACATCCACGGTAGAAGGACCACCAGAGTACTCCACCAACGACGGTACCACAATAGGCTGATTAATATGAAAGCCGACACTACCTTGGGAAGGAAGGCGGCTACCGTCCGGAGTTCTGCCCTATCAGCATGAAACACAAGGTGAGGTGGCTTATTGGACAGAGCACCCAATTCCGAAACCCTACGAGCCGCAGCGAGAGCCAAGAGGAGGACCGTCTTCCAAGACAGGTACTTAAGATCAACCTTCTCCAAAGGTTCAAACAGGGGCGACTGAAGAAACAGAAGCACCAAGCTAAGGTCCCAGGGAGCTACTTGAGGTACAAAAGGAGGCTGCACGCACAAGACCCCTTGAAGAAACATCTGCACCTCAGGAATGAGGGCCAATTTCCTTTGAAAGAAAATGGAGAGGGCAGAAACCTGCACCTTTAAAGTTCCCAGACGAAGGCCAGAATCCAGACCCGTCTGAAGGAAAAGCAAAAAAAAAAACTGGGACAAACTAGAAGTCCTAGATGGTAGAGCCTGACTGGAACACCGTGAGATATAAGCACTCCAGCTGCGATAATGCGCAGCTGAAACTGGCTTCCTGGTGCGTAGCACGGTGGGAATAACCGTGTCTGGGATGCCTTTGCATCTTAGGATATCAGTTTCAAGAGCCACCCCGTTAAACACAGCTGCGCTAAGTTGTGGTGTATGAAAAGGCTCTGCTGTAGAAGATCCGGGCGCAGAGGAAGGGGCCACTGATCGTCCAACAACTTCTCCGAGGCCAGTTAGGAGCCACGAGAATTACAGAGGCTGTCTCTTGTTTTATCCTTTCTAAAAGATGAGGAAGAAGCGGAACCGGTGGAAAAATGTAAACGAAGTCGTAGATCCACGGACTTGTCAGAGCGTCTACTGCTTCCGCCTGCGGATCTCAACTTCACATGTATAATGGGAGCTGATGATTCAATCGTGACGTCATGAGGTCCACCTGAGAACATCCCCATTGACGTATCAGCGCGTTGAACACATCTGGATGAAGCTGCCATTTTGACTGGTTCTCGGCCCACCGGAGGATCTGAGTTACTTCTCGCATAGCCATGCGACTCCGAGTCCCTCCTTGGCGGTTGATGTAAGTGACTGCCTCTATCAGAGCATTGTAAATCGCTCTGAGTTCCAATACATTTATGGGCCACTTCTGTTCTAGAGGGGACCATCGACCCTGAAAGTAATAATCGAGGACTACTGCTCCCCATCCTCGAAGGCTAGCATCCGTTGTTACGATGATCCAGTCCCACACTCCAAATCTTCTGCCTGCTAACAGATTGTTGGATTGTGTCCACCAAAGAAGGGCTACTCTGGTAACCGGGCTCAGACGGATTTGTCGATGTAGAAGCAGATGAGACCCTGACTCCTGTGTTAGCAGGTCCAGCTGAAATACCCTGGAGTGGAACCGGCCAATCTGTAGCGCTTCGCAAGCAGCTACCATCTTCCCCAAGAGATGCAGACAAAGAAGCATTGACACCTTCTTTGGTCTGAGGACCAGTTGAACCAATAACCGGATATCCCTGGCCTTGTCTGTTGGAAGAAAAATTCCTCCGTGATTTCGTATCCAATATCATGCCCAGAAACAGAAGTTTCTGGGACAGACTGAGATTCGACTTCCTGAAGTTGATTATCCAACAGTGTTGGATTAGAGTGTAATATGTCAGTAAGGCATGATCTGATAGAAGAGACACCGATGGAGCCTTGAGTAACAGGTCGTCCAAATAAGGGATTATGGGCCTGATTCAGAGCCGCTCGTAAGCGGCCGCTCGTTCGCGCCGAGCGATGTTCGCACAACTGCGCATGCATATGGGTTGTAATACGCATGCGCGAACCAGTCATTGCGGTCGGAAATTGTGTGCTCGCAAAATAGCGAATGCCTGCTAATTTGAGTGACAGGATGAGGCGTTTGTGGGTGGTAACAGGTGAAGGTGCTTGAAAACGGGGAGTGGAGATCCGAACGCAGGTGTGCCAAACGGTCAAAACTGGCGTTTTAAGGGTGTGCATAATTAACAAAGCAGCGTCATCGACCACGTCACTTGGTTGTCTTTTAGCCTGAACTGCTCGCATGATTGCGGTAGGAAAATGCTACCACAAGCACTGCGAGCAGTTCATACGCCTTTCGATGTACTCGATTAATCTAATAAATAGCGGAGATGACGTAGGATGCGAGAGGCCAGGGGGCGTTTTTTTAAAAATAGCGAGCGCATGTTTCGTTCGCTCATTCAAACATAGAGGAGTCAACAGACCGCAAAGAGCGAGCGCTCAATTTAAATAGCCAGACCCTTTTTCTGAACGAGCGAGCGCAAATAGCGTCCGGCTCTGAATGTTCACTCCTGATGACCGAAGGAGAGCAATCATGACTGACATGAGTTTGGTGAATATGCGGGGAGCCGAGGATAACCCGAACAACAATGCCCGAAACTGATAATGATCTTTCAATATGGCAAAACGCAGAAAGGTCTGGTGTGGTTCCCAGATGGGAACATGGAGATAGGCATCCTTGAAATCCAGGGATAATAGGAACTCCCCTGGTTCCAAGCTCGCTATAACTGCCATTTTGAAATGATACATCTTCAGATAGAGGTTCAAGGACTTGAGGTTTAAGATGGGCCCTGACCGAGCCATCCGGCTTGGGTACTACAAACAGGCTTGAGTAAAATCCCATACCTCTTTGATGTTGCAGAACCAGCGCAGACGATACCACTAGAGACTAGATAGCCTCCTGTAGTACCCTGGCCCCGTCTACAGGTGTTGGCAGACTTGTAGTGAAGAACCAAAGTGGAGGGGGGACTTCGAAGTCTATTCGGAACCCCACGGGTCTGTAGAGGTCTGGTGGTTCCAAACTTATTGAAAGTTCTGCAGACGGGCTCCCACTGCAGAAGATACCAGGTGGGACGGAAGACAGTCATGCCACCTGTGTTTTTTTTTCCGCTGGTTTAGGCTCTGGTCTACGTGCATCTAGTTTGCGTGGGAGCACCTCTGGCTATACCACGAAAGGAATGAGGTGCACGAAAGGAATGAAACGAAGGTCCATTGTAAGATCTTCTGGGGGTCGGAGCAGTTGACGGGAGGAAGGAAGACTTACCCCCCCATGGACTGGAATATCCATTTGGCTAATTCTGGGCCAAAGTGAATGGTAAACCCTCCACCGCAAGCTTAGATTCTGCATCCGCATGCCAAGTGCGCAACCAGAGGGCTCTGCGCCCCGAAATAGCAGAAGCGGATATGCGAGCACTAATCTGACTGATATCTTTTGAAGCTTTGCCCAAGTAAACTGCAGACTCACATATGTGTTCTGCAAGTAGACGTAACTGTGCTCTAGAGGTACCAGAGTCCAAACCGGTAATCAACTGGTCAGCCCAGCAAAACCACCACCTTGTTAACCCAAGCGGTAACAAGGGTGGGTCTAAGTTGAGCACCTGCTGCAGTATAAATAGATCTTAGCGTTGTCTCCAACTTACGATCCGAAGGATCTTTTAGCACTGTAGCCCCCCGGTACTGGGAGTGCTGTTTTCTTAGAGACATGGGAGACGGACGCATCTACTGGAGGGGCGTTTCTACCTGTCCATCATGGGTAATGGAAAAGGGTAGCTAGATGGAAACCGGCGCAGAATTTGGAACCATTTATCCGGTTGTTTCCAGGCCACTGAGAGCTGCTGGTGAAGTTGCAGTGAGAACGGAAAAACCACCGAGCTCTTTTTTTCTAACCGCCAAAATCAGAGATTCCACCCCGGGAGAAGTGGACTCCAACTCCTGAGAGGTACCGTCCTGTAACGTGTCCTCCAAAACTCCTCTTCCTCCGTAGTGAGGAATTCTTCATCCGATTCCTCTGACTGGAGAACAGTCGTCAGAGTACGCTTTTGTGTGGAGGGTGCAGATGCCACTGTACCCATAAGCTGTACCAGGGTGTCTAAAGACTTGGTTAAATCAGCCACCCAGAGAGGCTGAGACTTACGTGCCTCAGCTAACTCTGACGTTAAATCCGTCATTACTCCTACCATGTCAGCGGCCCATGGAGGAGCAGGTGTGGCCGTAATAGCCATCGGTGGATCTATTGCTATACAAGCATTACATAACGTGGATCCAGCGGCATGCGGCCTGGATAGTTTGTTGTTACACTTAGAACAGACAAAACATCTTTTGAGCCGCTTTTGTTTTGTTTGACATAGATACACAACATTCACCCAGACACAATAGACACAGCGGAGATTTGAAATAAAACAGAAGGCTGGTTAGGACACAGAGGAAGAGGTACCCCCCCCCACAGATTAGATTCTCTGCACTTACACCCCAGTGATTACTCACAGCCTCTTGCCAGGGATGTAGTCAGGAGAATCCGCGTAAATGGGACAGGGAACCCGCGCTGTTAAGCTCCGCCCCCCTTCCTCAAGCCCACAGTGGCTCTAATATGGCTGCCACACTTAGTAATCACCTTCCCCTGCAGGCCCCGCTGTGCTCAGCAGCGGGGAGAGAGAGGGGAGATGCAATTCAATGAGCAGCGCTGTAGCCGCTGCTCAAGCCCCGCTGAACAGGAGCCTCTAGCCGCTCAGCAGTGGGAAGAGGGGAGAAGCGCTATTATCAGCGCCATAGCGCTCTCTGCATCCCGCACTGGCCGCGGGGCAGGAGACGGGGGATGCGCAGGTGATTTACTCACTGCGCTCCCTGGACGGCTTCCCTCCGAACAGCACTTTCTCTTGAGAGAGAGTCACCTGACCGGCAGCCGCTTCTGAAGACTGCCCAGCAGCCCTGCTTGTAGAAGTGCTGTGTGTGTGTGTGGCGGTAAGGAGCTGTCAGGGCTTTTAGTATAAGCACTGTGCACTCCTTCCTGCCTTCTATTAAGGACAGGGCGCCAGGTACCCGGACCCCACCTTTAGAGAGGTGGCGAAGGGTACCTAAAAGGTGTAAATAAAAAATGTTGGAAAATAATAAAACAAAATAAATAAAATAAATGTGTTCCTGGAGCACAGCAGGTTGTGACCAGCTCCGTTGGCACATTTTCTAAACTGAGGGCTGGTGGGGCATAGAGGGGGAGGAGCTTCACACTTCTAAATTATTTAAAGTGCCGGCTCCAGCTATCCAGCCTCTATACCCCAGCGTAAGCACCTCCAGTGTCCCCTAGTGGATGAAAGAGAAATATTACCTGTATTTCTGTTAATACCAATATATGTTTATTTAAATATTGGACTAGTATGAATCACCATATCTGGCCCTTAGTTCACCATTTGTATATGGCAAATGCACCTAATCTGTGTCACGCTTTATCTTCATATTGGTCATTCGTTCAATCCATAATTCACACCAAGAAATAATTGTAACCCACCATTAAGCTAATGCACAATCACTTGATGATAATGGTCATTGATTAGGATTTATCTTGTAGTGCAATTCATCAGTGGGAGATGTATATATATATATATATATATATATATATATATATATACATACACACATACATACATACACACACACACATACATACATACATACACACACGCATACATACATATATTTATTTACGCACACACTTCCTTCTCTTACCCAAAGCCTCATCATTGTCTTCTGTGTCACTGGCCAAGCGGAAAAGAGTAGGCCTCATCTTCTCACAGCGCTGATAAAGCTCCTGCCAGGAAGTAGAGAGAATCCCTCAATTATAACAAGCACCCGACTAACCATGGGCTGATGTGTCATTACAATACTGCACCGACCTTCATTAAGTCCTCGCATCCCTCAGAAGACTGTCCTGTTCTAAATGTGCTCAACATGTCACCCAGCAGTTTCACATTGTTATTCACTTCTTCTATGGCATTTACTCGTTTGGAGATTTTTTCCATGCGTTTCTGGTCCTGGTGGAAAAAGAGTAAAAAATAACCGTGGAAGTTAGTGAGTGTTTCATAGGCGAAAGCGAGGGAAACCAAACCACATAAATGAGGACACGCAGAATACATAAGAGGTCACAGGACACAGGCATCGGGATATCTTGAAGTAACAAGCAGGAAGGAATGTGGAGGAATAAATAGCTGCATGTTGGAGTATTTTGCTTCTGCCAAGGCTACACTGTAATTGCGGGGATTGGTAGGAGAAAGCTGAATAATTATCCAATATTATGCAGTAACTGTACATTGAGGGGATCGTGATATAAATAAATCACATACTATTACACAAAATGGAAAGTAGTGATAAGTGCAGAAAGCAAGCAAAACGAGCTGCAAGTGCCTAGCACTGCCCAGCAGAGACACTGGCCAAGGAACCACCACAGGCCAACAGAGGCATAGGCTGAAGCGCCCCCAAGATCACGTGAGGTCCGATGATGGGAACGGTAGAACAGGAGGCTGAACAAGTGGCACACGTTGCCGAAAAGCAGACTGGCTGGAAAGGCCGTTCCTGAAACAGGACCACCAGGGCAGAAACACTACCCGACAGCTGGAAGCCCAGAGGCAACCCTGTCCTGATAACATGCAAAGCTGCCCAAGGGAAGAGTGGGGTAAGAAAAACAACCTACAGCAGGTGAAAAAGATGGTTCAAGTAGGACACCCAAAGGCGGCCACTGGTAGTGCAGTAGAACCCCATTGATAAACTCTACATGAGTCACAGAAGTGGCTGGAACATGGGATGCATCCTCCTATCCAAGGTGAGAAATTCCTGCTCAAGTAACACAGCCAGGGCCGAGGGGCAGACAAACCCACAGACTGCTCCTGTGGGGTCCCCTTTATGGGCCGACTATTGATGTGTGAGGACTAGAAGACCATGCAACCAGGTGTACTGAGTAGTTGCAGTCATTTTGTACATTTGGTCCACTGGAGTCGTACAGATAGGCTTGAAGAAGTTACATAAAGAGATGAATATAGATACAGGCCATCATAAAGAACTGCAGCATGTCAGAAACAGATTGGTAATGGCCAGAAGCCAGAGCAAATGTCAATGCCCACTTCCGGATAATGGAATATTAGCTCTACCATATCCGAACCAGTGGCCAAGTATGGACCTAAGTGCAAGAGACGGGGTTATGACACAAAAACAAGCGCTGCTTTACAGCAGGGCTCGAAAAAACCCGGGGGCCAGGTCGCCATGGCGACCAAATTTGCAGCAACCCCCTGCCGCCGCTAGTGTAGTGCAGACCAATAACAAACACACAGCTGCCAGCGGCGGCTGTGTGTTTGTTATAGCAGCCGCTGAGAGTCAGACAGACTCTCATTGGCTGCTGTGTCCACGGAGTGAGCAGACTGGAGCTCACTCATGAGCTCCGCCTTCCGCCTTCCTCCCGCAGCAGGTGATGACGTCATTACGTCTCTCCCATAGCTCAGAGCGGGCCCGGGAGGAGCTGACAGCGGCGGTCGTCAGCAGGAGCGGGGAACAGGTAAGTTGTGTTTTTTTTGTGTAAGGGGCACTGCATAAGGGGGGGGTGGCTACAGGGGGCACTGTACAGGGTGGGGCCGCTACTGGGGCAATGCATAGTGGGGACTACTACTGGGGGGACAACTACTGGGGCAATCCATAGGTGGGACCACTTCTGGGGGCACTGATTAAAGGGGCACTACATAGGGGGGCCACTACTGGGGGCACTGTATATGGGGACCACTAGTGGGAGCATTGCATAGGGGAGTGTAGCCGCTACTGGGGCACTGTATGGGGGGCCCTACTAGGGGCAATGCAAAGTGGGGACTACTACTGGGGACACTGCAGAGAGGGGACTACTACTGGGTGCACTGTATAGGGAGGACTACTACTGGGGCAATGCACAGGGGGGGACTACTACTGGGGGGCAATGCATAGGGGGGATCACTTCTGGGGGCACTGTATAGGCAGACTACTACTGGGGGCACTGCATAGAGGTGCCCAAAGCATATTCTTGCACCTGGGCCCACCACTCTCTAGTTCGGCCACTGCCGTCGGTGGCTTTGCTTGCCCCGGGGTTTTTGGTTGCGGAGGGGTGGTCTTTCTGGGGGTTGGTTGCCTGGAGAGGAGGGTTACCTGCTCAGTAATGTGGCTGTGGGAGGGTGGTTTACCTGGGGTACTTCGTTAGTGGTGTGGCCACGGGGGTTGGTTGGCCGGGGCATAGGTGCCCCAGAGGAAGGGGGGTTCTGGCTACTACACTTTCATCCTGGCTCCTAGGTTTTAGAAACATTTGTCAAGCCCTGATATACAGAGTGTAGGACAGAAAAACGCAAAAGACCCAGATGTACTGTTTATCTTTAACTTTTGTGTTTAAATAGCAACAGCAACCTAATTATCTCTAACAAGCTAACTAATAAAGGTGCATCTGTCAGATTTTCCCTTGAAAAAGTGAACGATTTTTTGAAGTGTAATAGACGATTTTTACAACGATGAAAGAAAAATGTTCCTTCCCTTAATGAAAATCGTTATGTTGGACAGTCTGAAATGAACTACAAACTACAAACGGGAGCGTGCGTGAACGATTTTCGTTCATCGTTATAACTCAGAAACTGAACGATTACAACGTTGTTATAGTTAAATCGTTCAAAAAATCGTTACGTGTGTACGCATCTTTAGTGTTCACTTCAGCGTAGGCAGGGTGCCTGTCTGAAAAAGGGGCATGGTCACCCAGAAAAGGGGACGTGGCTTTGAGTCCCACAGTGGGACCAGGAGGTCTCTCTGCTCTTTGCGGCTGCTGGAGGATTATCTTCTGGCAGCCGTTCAGTGTGCGTTTCTAACATGTCGAATCGTTTGCAACTATGGGCTGTATTCAATTAGAAGCGAAAAGTCTGCTTCCGAGATACTTTTTCACCGATTACATCATTTTCGCTGGTTTCAACTTATCCGTATTCAATTATTCCAACTTTTTGCCGGTGAAAAAAGTCTATGCATCAGACCTGGCGAAATAGGTGGCGAGAAAAAGTGCAGAATTGGGGTTTTGGGGTGCAGACTTCCCAAAACCACCCTGCACCCCTTGGACAGTTCCCTAAAGGTAATCTTGTAAAAAAAAATTTTAAAAGTACCTTAGGACAACCCAAAAAAGTACATTCGTTTTGGGGGCAAAAAAAAAAGAAGTTGGCGGACAAACTTGAATAAAACTAGTGAAATAGACTCAGGAGGGGTCCCCAATATGCCCTAGGTGTTTTTTGATTGCAAGTAGTTGCGGCAGGTGGATTTTTCAATTTTTTATTAAAACTTCATATTAGAAACTTGAAAATATGCTACCACCCATTTTCATGTACCCCAAATTTAATGGGACTACTTATTTTTACCCCCCAAAAAAACTCCTAAATGCTATTCTTCACCACCTTCTTAAAAACACAAAACAGCACCTATTGAGACCGTTTAAAGACCTTTAGCAGGGCTATTCGGGGGTACCCATAGTAACCCCCATGTCAGAGCATCTTTTGGGGGGTGAGGCTTATTTCCCCCAAAATTACAGCACTTTTCGCCTGTTTGCATTTCGCCAGGTCCTGTTTTCACTGATTTCAAATTGAATATGGGGATACGCGGGGACGCGCGTGATACTTTTTCGCACCAGAAACCCAGCGATGACTGCGAACGGACTTTTCACTTCTAATTGAATACGGGCCTATGCCTGTTAACGCATTGCCTGGTGCGCTTGTAAATGATACGACCAGGTCAGGCAGTTTATTGAGGAGTCAATACAGTACTTGCCATTCCCGCGCTCCTCTGGAGTAAAAGTCACATTCAGGAAAAAGTTAATAAATGAGAAAGTTTCCCCAAAATGGATTCCTACGCTGCTCCTTTTCAAACGATTGCCAGAATTCCTCAAAAAAATTCAAGAAGTAGTATATAGTGAAGTACAATTTATTCAAAACATAAAAACATCCATAAAACACATAAAGATGGCTGCGTACCAGATATATAGGGGTGTAGGACAATTCACACCCAAAATAGCATGTACAGGGATATAAACAGTCACCTCCCGGGACGGGTTCGTGTGGTCCCCCTGGTGTCTATATAGCAGTGATGCGTCCTCTGGCCCCTATTCCTGGTGTTCTCAATGCAGCTCCTTTCCCACCAACGCGTTTCTGCTCCTAGAGCCTTTTTCAAGGTGTGTAAAGGTCACCATGTACTATTTCCTTAAATACCCTGAGGTGTCTCCCTATTGGTCCATCACTCAATGATCCTATTCTACTCCAATAGGGCACAATTAACAACTATAATGCAGCTATATCTCACCTTCTAAAATAAAATGTTGTTCTCCCCAGATCTATGTAATTATTGCCATCCAAATGTTATTTCAGCGGTTTGCGTTCCATTAACTGGAACGCATACCACTTCCGGTCAGCTTCTAATGGCAATCAGCGGAGATGGTGTATACTGACATCATCTCCGCATATGAAGGCTTCTGGCGTCCTGTGCGTGCGCTCCATTCATTGGAACGCACGCCGCCTCCGGTCACAGTACCCGGAAGTGACGCTACATCTTGCGCGTGCGCTCCATTCAATGGAACGCACGCCGCCTCTGATAACAGTGTCCGGAAATGACTCTACATCTACTCTGCTAGCAATATATTATTCGGCAGCAGATAATGTTTGCGTTCCAACTCGTGGAACGCATAAAGCGTCCACTGCTGGTACTATATACTAAACAGAAGATTGTGTCTGCATTCCAGCTAGTGGAATGCATAAAGCGTCCAGATCACCCTTTCCAATTATAAATCTTCACTGTGCAAATAACAATATGAAATGAATACCCACTTCTCATAAATAATTAAAAATAAGTGATAAATGCATCATACATCATAAAAATACATCATAAAAAAGCATCATAAAACTCATCTTAAAACAGTCATAAAAAATGGGGTAAATAGAATATAATAACTGGTCATATTAAGAATATATATATAAAAAATTATAAAAACCATTTTAATTCAAACTCTACGTTAAGCCCATTCGGTATTAAAGATCCATTTTATGGATCCACTTCATTTCTGTTTGGGCCAAATTCTGATCTACATGGTTTTTCCGCCAATGTTTAGAGACTCTTTGGATACCTATGACATATTTCAAGGACTTACAACATTTATTGTGATTTTCTAAAAAATGTTTAGATAGCGAATGATTCATAAAACCATTCTTTATGTTGCGTAGATGTTCCGCCCACCTGTCTTTCAACGGTCTAGACGTGCGGCCTATATATTGCAGGCCGCATTCACACTCTATTAGATAAATACAATCTTTTGTATAACATGTTATAAAGTCTTTAATCTCATATGTGAAATTTGTATTCGTAGACTTTAACTTTACTATCTTGCTTACTTGTGTGTTGTGATTTCTACACATTAAACACATACCACATCTATGAAAGCCTACTGTTTTTATTCTTCCTGATTTCTTTGGAGGGATCGCACTTTTTACCAATTTATCTCTCAAATTATTGGCCTTCCTATATACGAACTGAGGTTTTGTAGGAATAATGGTTTTTAACACCGGTTCTCTATTTAATAAATGCCAATGTTTTCTCACCACTCTTTCCACTTCTTTAGATTGTTTACTATAAGTGGTAATAAAAGGTAAATTCCTTTCTTCTTTATTGGTTATCTTTTTAGATTCTAATAAGCTAGTTCTATCAATCTTCACGAGCTCCGTAATATAGGTATTTAGGCATTCTTCCTGATATCCTTTGGACAGAAATTTTTCTTTTAAGGTGCCGGCTTGTTCTTCGAATGTTATAACATCTGTGCAATTACGCCTAATCCTCCTCATTTGCCCCTTGGGTACATTTTTAATCCATATCGGATGATGATTACTTTTTGTGGATAGGTATGAATTACTGTCAGTCGGTTTGAAATATGATTTGGTTTTAAGATTGCCATTCTCAATATAAAAAGTTAGGTCAAGGAAATTGATGTTCACCTTACTAATTTGATATGTTAAATGAATGTTAAAATCATTCACATTTAATCTATTGCAAAAATCCTCTAGTTCCGTTTGACTGCCTTCCCAAATAAAAATAGTATCATCAATAAAACGGTACCAAATTTTAATATTCTTTAAAAAATCGTCATTCGTCCATATATTAAGATCTTCCCACAAACCCATAAAAATGTTCGCGTACGATGGGGCAAATAGTGTGCCCATAGCAGTTCCCTTCTTTTGTTGGTAAAACTTCCCATTGAACCAGAAAAAACTTTTTATATTGAGAATGGCAATCTTAAAACCAAATCATATTTCAAACCGACTGACAGTAATTCATACCTATCCACAAAAAGTAATCATCATCCGATATGGATTAAAAATGTACCCAAGGGGCAAATGAGGAGGATTAGGCGTAATTGCACAGATGTTATAACATTCGAAGAACAAGCCGGCACCTTAAAAGAAAAATTTCTGTCCAAAGGATATCAGGAAGAATGCCTAAATACCTATATTACGGAGCTCGTGAAGATTGATAGAACTAGCTTATTAGAATCTAAAGAGATAACCAATAAAGAAGAAAGGAATTTACCTTTTATTACCACTTATAGTAAACAATCTAAAGAAGTGGAAAGAGTGGTGAGAAAACATTGGCATTTATTAAATAGAGAACCGGTGTTAAAAACCATTATTCCTACAAAACCTCAGTTCGTATATAGGAAGGCCAATAATTTGAGAGATAAATTGGTAAAAAGTGCGATCCCACCAAAGAAATCAGGAAGAATAAAAACAGTAGGCTTTCATAGATGTGGTATGTGTTTAATGTGTAGAAATCACAACACACAAGTAAGCAAGATAGTAAAGTTAAAGTCTACGAATACAAATTTCACATATGAGATTAAAGACTTTATAACATGTTATACAAAAGATTGTATTTATCTAATAGAGTGTGAATGCGGCCTGCAATATATAGGCCGCACGTCTAGACCGTTGAAAGACAGGTGGGCGGAACATCTACGCAACATAAAGAATGGTTTTATGAATCATTCGCTATCTAAACATTTTTTAGAAAATCACAATAAATGTTGTAAGTCCTTGAAATATGTCATAGGTATCCAAAGAGTCTCTAAACATTGGCGGAAAAACCATGTAGATCAGAATTTGGCCCAAACAGAAATGAAGTGGATCCATAAAATGGGATCTTTAATACCGAATTGGCTTAACGTAGAGTTTGAATTAAAATGGTTTTTATAATTTTTTATATATATATTCTTAATATGACCAGTTATTATATTCTATTTACCCCATTTTTTATGACTGTTTTAAGATGAGTTTTATGATGCTTTTTTATGATGTATTTTTATGATGTATGATGCATTTATCACTTATTTTTAATTATTTATGAGAGGTGGGTATTCATTTCATATTGTTATTTGCACAGTGAAGATTTATAATTGGAAAGGGTGATCTGGACGCTTTATGCATTCCACTAGCTGGAATGCAGACACAATCTTCTGTTTAGTATATAGTACCAGCAGTGGATGCTTTATGCGTTCCACGGGTTGGAACGCAAACATTATCTGCTGCCGAATAACATATTGCTAGCAGAGTAGATGTAGAGTCATTTCCGGACACTGTTATCAGAGGCAGCGTGCGTTCCATTGAACGGAGCGCACGCGCAGGATGTAGCGTCACTTCCGGGTACTGTGACCGGAGGCAGCGTGCGTTCCAATGAATGGAGCGCACGCACAGGACGCCAGAAGCCTTCATATGCGGAGATGATGTCAGTATACACCATCTCCGCTGATTGCCATAAGAAGCTGACCGGAAGTGGTATGCGTTCCAGTTAATGGAACGCAAACCGCTGAAATAACATTTGGATGGCAATAATTACATAGATCTGGGGAGAACGACATTTTATTTTAGAAGGTGAGATATAGCTGCATTATAGTTGTTAATTGTGCCCTATTGGAGTAGAATAGGATCATTGAGTGATGGACCAATAGGGAGACACCTCAGGGTATTTAAGGAAATAGTACATGGTGACCTTTACACACCTTGAAAAAGGCTCTAGGGGCAGAAACGCGTTGGTGGGAAAGGGGCTGCATTGAGAACACCAGGAATAGGGGCCAGAGGACGCATCACTGCTATATAGACACCAGGGGGACCACACGAACCCATCCCGGGAGGTGACTGTTTATATCCCTGTACATGCTATTTTGGGTGTGAATTGTCCTACACCCCTATATATCTGGTACGCAGCCATCTTTATGTGTTTTATGGATGTTTTTATGTTTTGAATAAATTGTACTTCACTATATACTACTTCTTGAATTTTTTTGAGGAATTCTGGCAATCGTTTGAAAAGGAGCAGCGTAGGAATCCATTTCGGGGAAACTTTCTCATTTATTAACTTTTTCCTGAATCTGACTTTTACTCCAGAGGAGCGCGGGAATTGCAAGTACTGTATTGATTGTGGTTTATAGGGTGTAAGTGGCCACCCAAGCACTTCCTGCAGCACCATTGGATTGGTGCGCTCATTTCATTATATTATATTCATTATAGTTTATTGAGGAGTATTTAAACGCTCCAATGTAAACAAAGGAGACTTAAAGGTATTACACCGCATACTGAAGTAATGAGGGACGGGAAGATTAAGAAGAAATTGTTTGGATTTTAAAGTATTCCAAGAACAAAGTGAATACTTGACACAAAACTTTATGTAAAAAGGATTCCAGGAACATGTCCTAAGAGAGAATGTACAGAAGGTGGAAGAAATTGGAAGAGAGGAACTCATTCAGTACAAACAACAAAAAAAATAAAGGCAGCCTTAATCACCCAGTACAACATTAATAACAACATTATAGAAATAATGATTCAGAAACATTGGCATGTACTGATGTTAGACAAAGAACTAACTACAAGCTACATCTCAATCAAAACAAACATGGAGGAAAGATATAGGAAAAACAGGTTTCCAACTACTGATTTCATCCCCATTTACAGAAATAAACAACACAAAATAAAAAGACACCAATCCTGTAACATAGAAGGAGCCATCTACCTCTTGGAATGTCCAGATGAACATCAGTATATAGGACAAACAAACATAAAGACTAGAATTGCCGAGCACATCTATAATATCCGGAAAGGGTTAGCAACCTACAGCGTCTCAACGTTTCTCAGAAGTCCATAATAGGGAGCTGAAAGGTCTGACATTTATGGGTATTAAAAAAACATCAAGTTAGAAAGGGGGAGATATAACCACGGTGTTACAGAAAACCGCAAGCAAATGGATCTTCATTGTGAGAAATTTGAATCCACATGGACCATATATAGGTATGGAGATTACCGCTTTTCTGGAATAAGAAGCATATTTCTAAATTAATTTTACTATCATTTTACCTTATTACACAATAATAATAGCTACAAATACACTACAAACAAATTATAACTATTGCTTTGAAAACCATAAAATTCGTTGTTTTTAAATTTAATATCCGAATATATGTTTTAATACAAAACAAAACAAAGTTTTGTACAAAACAATTAAGTTTTACAAATAAGAAAAAGAAGCATCCATCATTCCCCGTCCCCCCTCGCTAAATGAGACTTATTTCTTGCACTGGCAGGACAAAGGCTACGTACCTCCAAAGAGTTTCACTCTGGTGTAACTATAATATTATTTCCTGACCTTCAAAAAAAAGTATCACCATAATAAATCCCATTTTTAAATGTATCTGCAATCACGTCATTTTATTTCTTCCCTACCTGACCCCCTCAGATCCACCTCATACAAAACCAGATATCTGTATCCTGACCTGGAAAATATATCCTCTAACACACAATGGGATAAACTGTTTCTGACTTAAAGCAATAATATTCCCTCTATTTTCCTCTGTAGATGACTTACCTTTACATTATGAAACCACATTGAAGACTGCAGTGTGCACATTTACAAGAGGATCACGCATGCACCTTACATAGGGCCTATGTAACACCCATAAACACATGGTTACAAATGAGACGGGTACATGTATAAAATGCCATGCATCGAATGCAAAGTTCATGCACTGCCTTTGGGACTGTAGTAAGATCCAGAAATTCTGTAATAAATGAATGTTCTTTATTAACAAATCCACTGGCTTGCCTCTGCTCCAATTTTGCAAACTGGTACCTGGGACCCAATAAGAAGTTACTACTTCCCCTCATTACAATTTTAGTCACTATTGCTAAAAATCAACTTCATTCAGTGGACCACTGGCAGACCCCTCTCTTATGGAAGTGAAACAAAAAATGCTCTAGTTTTTTTGACAGACGACGACCCTCCCAGACACCAATAAGGGAGTTGAAAAAATCAACAAGAAATGGGGCCTCTATATTGATAAACTAGATGATTCTACTCAAACTCATATCTTTACATAGTTTAAATTTACAGACTGGATTCACAACAATCGCTTGCTATTAGAACCCACCTAATATTTTTTCTGTCCTTACCCGGGACTAACAACATGCTATATTCAGATCGAAGGCTTATTTATCTATGTGGAAATTATGGAAATGTCAGAGATAAGTGAAAGTAAAATGAGTTACCCTCCCATATTTCTATTCCATAGACAAAATAACCTTACAGTTTCACATGTCCCATTAACGCTTCTTAAACATGATCTGATATTTCACAAAACGTACTGAAATTCTGCCACTCAAACTAAAAAAAAAGCAATGAAAATCCGATCACTAAGGCTGACGCTTTAATGGACGTCTTCCTTGCGCAATACAGATATGGTATGACATCATCCTGTGGTTAACTGCAGATTCAGCACTCTCACAGAGTGAGATTGCTGTCACTCACAAAATGTTGGAGCTGCTAATTCACAGAATTGTATGCTCAGTGGAATACACACATGCAGTCTATGCAACTGAGGTCTGAGCAGAAGATAGAGCTGTGCAGATGGCAAAAGAGTGGGGTGGATGAAAGGAGGAGACAGAGTGGTGTGCATAGGGAAGACAGAAAGGCGTGGAGGGGGGGAGATTAAGTAGTACAGATGGGGGGGGCAAAATGATGCTGATGGGTGGAAAACAGTGGTGCAGATGGGGGGGGAGACAGCAGCACGGATGGGGGGGATGGGACAGAGTGACACGGTTTGGGTGGACAGAGCGACATGGATGGGGGGTACAGAGTGGCATGGATGTAGGAAGACAGGGTGGCTTTGATGGGGAAAGGCAGCATGGCGTGGATAAGGGAGTACAGACTAGCACAGTTGGGAGACCACACAGCAGTAGGGATTGGGGAAGATAGAGAAGCATGGAAGCGAAGATACTGTACATGCATAGCCAGAGTATAGGGGCCTATCCATTAGCAGATAAATTTGATCGATGAACGATTTATCGTTCAGTCATTCAATTTATCTGCTAATGGATAGGTTCTGAACGATATAAATGCGCACTCCCGCGGCCGACAAATTCGGTTTTTTGTCTCTCCAACATGTTGGTCAATTATCGTTTATCGCTGACCGTTATTAGAAATATCTGTCGTGGTAAACGACGAACGATTTTTTTTTAATGAAAATTAATAGAAACATACAAAAAAATCCACTCCCAGATTGATGTCATGCAATATAGTTCGTCGTTTGCAAAATCTGTCATGTACATGAGAGATATCTGCCAAAGCAGCCCCAGGAATTTTCAAGGGATAAATCTTTTGTCTTTCATCTTACAGAAAGATCTGCTAATGAATAGGCCCCTTATGATAGCTTTAGCAGTTAGGGAGCTGAATGTGTATTCAGAATGAGATGGATGTATGGAGTGAGAAGGATGTTGGAACCCAGTGGGATTGTTGAGGTGACAGAATGGGAAGATTGTGGGCACTGAGTGGGATGTGGGAGCCACATAACTGCTCAGACCTCAGTTGCATAGACTGCATATGTGTATTCCAATGAGCATGCAATTCTGTGAATTAGCAGCTCCACCATTTTGTGAGTGACAGCAATCTCACTTTGTGAGAGAGCTGAATCTGCAGTTAACCACAGGGTGTGATGGTATACCATATCTGTATTGCGCAAGGTACACGTCCATTAAGGCGTCAGCCTTAATGATTGGAATTTCATGTTTTTTTTTAGTTTGAGTTGCAGAAATTCAGTAGGTTTTGTATCATTTCAGACCATGTCTAAAAAGCTTTAATGGGACATGTGAAACCGTAAGGTTTTATCTATGTAATTTCATTGTTTTTTCTTTAAGTTGATTAACCATCAAGGTTTGGAGAAGCAAACCAGGCCACCTGCAGGGGAGAAGGGCAACAGAATGGTACACTAACGCGGGTGGAGAAGGGGACAACACACAGGAGGTATTTTGGGTGTGCAGAGGGAGATACAGCTGCAAATGTGCGGGGCAGTGGCAGCAGCGGGACAGTGCATAGGGGCATCAGCGGGTGACAGAGGGGCTTCACTGGTGCTGGGCATGCATCTGAGGAAATAAACTCAATAAGACACAGATGCATGTATCAGTAAGATAATTGTAATATATGTAAAATAAATGTAAAAATTATGTGCCCACCCCTCCTCCCCCAAAAGCACAACCAGTCCCAAGCATTTTACTGCCGGTCCTGGTTGTGCAAATAAAGGGGACAAAAAGCATAGGGGTCCCCTGTATTTAGCACATCCAGCACCGGGCATTTCAGAGACAGTCCTGGTTGTCAAACTACAGGGGACATTATACGTAGGGATCCCCTGTATTTAGCACAACCAGCACTGAGTGTAGCCGAGCAGGTCCTGGTTTTGGAAATATAGGGGACAAAAAGAGTAGGGGTTCCCTGTATTATACATAAACAGCACTGAGCTCTTTCTAACTGGGGGATAATGCCACAGCCAGGGGAACCCTTTCACTGGGTCCCCTGGCCAAAGCATTACTCCTGACCGCTAGTCAGCACAGGCCGGGTGTCCCTGGGGAGCCCCCCCAATAAAGGGATCCCCCTCTCCAAAGTACCCCAGGCCAAGGCTAATAGCCCGGGGCTATCCCCGGCACCCCTGGGTGGTGGGTGCCGGGTTGATTGTGTAATGTGCAGTGTAATAAGATATTGAAAGAGCAATATACACAGACAGCGCTACTTTACAAAAATGTTATACAAAACAATTACCATACAAATAATTAATAAATAATAAAAATACAGCGTTATAAACAATTAGAAATGATTAAGTGTATGAACTGGCCGGTATAAACACTCATCAAAAAAAATAAAAAAAACAGCTAAAAAAAATATTTCTTATATTAAATATCCATATAAGCCATGTGGTTCTAATTGTAATGGATAAACTCTATTAGCAATCATCAAGCAGAGTAATAGTGATTAATAGTGAACCATGGCTAAATTCCTCTGTAAATAAATAATATCTCAAGCAAGCTACTTTGGAAAACAAAAAAAACAACAGATATAATGAACACACCATGAATGGTGTTTTTGAAAGAATAGCAAGCATAAAAATAACGTAGGCTGGGACTCTGTTTGCTCAGAGTGTATGTTCAGTTCATGCCCAAATCAAAAGATGTTAGTAAATATTCAATGCAGATAACTCCATAGATTAATTTGTATTGCGATTGGTGTTAGACATGCATGCATCCAAGCTTTAAGGTGCCCACACACATACCGATGTCCTCACGATACGATTTTATGGCCAATTTCCTCATGAACTTTCACGGGAGCTCCCTTGCCGTCGTGATCAGGATTTGGAGTTAAAAATGTCCAATCTGACTAAAGATCTATCTTGCAGCCAATGCATTGTATCCCAGATTGGCTAATCTGCCCTACAGCACGGCAGATCAGAAGATGCGATGTACGACGAGCGGGGACGCGCATCGGCATCGTGCTCGTGAGTATAAACTCACGATTTGTACTTTTTTTTTTACCCGATTCGTCGTCACGATTCGTCGAAATCGGCCAAATCGTGTAAAATGTCGCTATGTGTGTGGGCACCTTTAGTTCTATAGTTAGATGTTAGTCTTTTGCCCAGAGTGTTAGTAGGCAATCCAAAGAACAAGCAATTAGAAGCTTTCCGATTGCTTTCTATGCAAACAGGAACCAATGGAATTAATTCCCTTTGAAAGCTCAGGAACGCAGCCTGTTGGCTTGTCTGTCCTGTACTCACAGTTCTCCCGGGAGATGTGATAAAGTGTTCACGACCAGCTGGCTCAAAGTAACAGACAATTACGCGTTTCTCCACCTCCGTTTATGTTCAGTGGCTTCCTCAGAAGTAATAGTGTCCGTTCTGAGTCATCTGGTTTTTATCCCGGAGACCGATGGCTAGCGCCTGTGCCGTGCGTCTCAAGTCAAACCTTGTTTTCGATGATTGCTAATAGAGTTTATCCATTCCAATTAGAACCACACGGTTTATATGGATATTTAATATAAGAAATATTTTTTTAGCGGTTTTTTTTTTTGACGAGTGTTTATACCGGCCAGTTCATACACTTAATCATTTCTAATTGTTTATAACGTTGTATTTTTATTATTTATTCATTATTTGTAAGGTAATTGTTTTGTATTAAATTTTTGTAAAGTAGCGCTGTCTGTATGTTTTGCTCTTTTTGTGTTTCTTATAGGTAGAGGTTACCTATCCCTTGATGGCAGCTGGACTAATATTGT
Source organism: Taudactylus pleione (assembly GCA_031769625.1). NCBI lineage: Eukaryota > Metazoa > Chordata > Amphibia > Anura > Myobatrachidae > Taudactylus > Taudactylus pleione. Next base: position 31,554 of record JAUIMM010001350.1, on the reverse strand, counting down.
ATTAATTCTAATTAATTGCTATATAGGCGTTTGGTCTAGAGCGCCTGGTTTTATTTTCTCTTTTATAATAAAATATAGTCCTTTGCATTTGAACCACAGACCCCAGCAAACCTGCCCCGCATAAAGGTACTTGAAGAACCACAAGTACCAGTATGCAGGGCATTTCGGGCCCTCTGGCATCTGTAAAGAAAATATTAAAATAAACACAATACAATTTAATATTAGGGATAGAGGATGCCATGCTCCGCTAGGTCCACAAAAAAAGGCAATTACAGAGGAACGGCAGCCAGATAGATGCATTTCCCGAAATTGCTGTCAACGTGCAGAAGGACAGGGCTCAGGTCTGTGAGAATTAAACCTGGCATAAGCTACGCTGTTCCCATCCCATTTGGGATGGAGGTGGATGGAGCCCACGTGAGGCTGCTGTCTGGCACCATGGCACTGACATACGGAGGTGGACTGATTCCTTCCCAGGTTCTTGCTTTAACCGCCTGTAATACATAACTATGATTAAGTGTACATTTCATCTCTAGTAAACACGTTATTCTAATAGTAGCGTATAAAGGGCCTTATTCAGAGTTGACCGCATTGCCGATGTGTTCGCAAATGGAGCAATTTATTTCGAATGTGCTCCAGACGTCCGAGTCGCACGGTGCATGTGTCCAGGTACATTACCGCTGTTGCACTCTACGAGTATTTATTTGTAGTGATTGACAGGCAGGGAGGGAGCGTTTGGGGGAGGCAACAGAGAGTGTTGACTAAAAACACAAGCGTGTCTCGACCATTTCAGTGGCGTGTCACATCCTGCATCTGTGAACCCGTTCGCGCAGGAAACAGGGTTCTGGCGTCTCCGTTATGGTGGCCATTCCGAGTAACTATAGACTCACTAAAAGAGTCGATGTTTGCATGATCTGCGTCCGATGCTCTATATGTGTATGCAGTTGCGGACAGCTGCGATGGCTCAGGTGGGCGTTTCAGAACAAGTCTCAGCGGCTGTGCCATTAGCATATTTACGCAAATTCTCAGCTAAAAAAAGCGCAGCTTCAGCAGCAATAGCGTACATCTATGAATGAGGCCCAGTGTGAGGCGTTGTGCCGATTTATGACTACAGTACGTATTACCCCTATGCAGTATGTATAACTATGTATTGCCCCTACGCAGTATGTATAACTATGTATTGCCCCTACGCAGTATGTATAACTATGTATTGCCCCTATGCGGTATGTATAACTATGTATTGCCCCTATGCGGTATGTATAACTATGTATTGCCCCTATGCGGTATGTATAACTATGTATTGCCCCTATGCAGTATGTATAACTATGTATTGCCCCTATGCGGTATGTATAACTATGTATTGTCCCTATGCGGTATGTATAACTATATATTGCCCCTATGCAGTATGTATAACTATGTATTGCCCCTATGCAGTATGTATAACTATGTATTGCCCCTATGCAGTATGTATAACTATGTATTGCCCCTATGCAGTATGTATTGCCCCTATGCAGTATGTATAACTATGTATTGCCCCTACGCAGTATGTATAACTATGTATTGCCCCTACGCAGTATGTATAACTATGTATTGCCCCTATGCGGTATGTATAACTATGTATTGCCCCTATGCGGTATGTATAACTATGTATTGCCCCTATGCGGTATGTATAACTATGTATTGCCCCTATGCAGTATGTATAACTATGTATTGTCCCTATGCGGTATGTATAACTATATATTGCCCCTATGCAGTATGTATAACTATATATTGCCCCTATGCGGTATGTATAACTATGTATTGCCCCATGCAGTATGTATAGCCCCTATGCAGTATGTATAACCATATATTGCCCCTATGAGGTATGTATAACTATATATTGCCCCTATGCAGTATGTATAACTATGTATTGCCCCTATGCAGTATGTATAACTATGTATTGCCCCTATGCAGTATGTATAACTATATATTGCCCCTATGCAGTATGTATAACTATATATTGCCCCTATGCGGTATGTATAACTATGTATTGCCCCATGCAGTATGTATAGCCCCTATGCAGTATGTATAACCATATATTGCCCCTATGAGGTATGTATAACTATATATTGCCCCTATGCAGTATGTATAACTATGTATTGCCCCTATGCGGTATATATAACTATGTACTGCCCCTATGCAGTATGTATAACTATGTATTGCCCCTATGCGGTATGTATAACTATGTATTGCCCCTATGCAGTATGTATAACTATGTATTGCCCCTATGCAGTATGTATAACTATATATTGCCCCTATGCAGTATGTATAACTATATATTGCCCCTATGCGGTATGTATAACTATGTATTGCCCCATGCAGTATGTATAGCCCCTATGCAGTATGTATAACCATATATTGCCCCTATGAGGTATGTATAACTATATATTGCCCCTATGCAGTATGTATAACTATGTATTGCCCCATGCAGTATGTATAACTATGGATTGCCCCTATGCAGTATGTATAACTATATATTGCCCCTATGCAGTATGTATAACTATGTATTACCCCATGCAGTATGTATAACTATGTATTGCCCCTATGCAGTATATATAACTATATATTGCCCCTATGAGGTATGTATAACTATATATTGCCCCTATGCAGTATGTATAACTATATATTGCCCCTATGCAGTATGTATAACTATGTATTGCCCCATGCAGTATGTATAACTATGTATTGCCCCATGCAGTATGTATAGCCCCTATGCAGTATGTATAACTATATATTGCCCCTATGAGGTATGTATAACTATATATTGCCCCTATGCAGTATGTATAACTATATATTGCCCCTATGCAGTATATATAACTATATATTGCCCCTATGCAGTATGTATAACTATGTATTGCCCCATGCAGTATGTATAACTATATATTGCCCCTATGCGGTATGTATAACTATGTATTGCCCCTATGCAGTATATATAACTATATATTGCCCCTATGCAGTATGTATAACTATATATTGCCCCTATGCGGTATGTATAACTATATATTGCCCCTATGCAGTATGTATAACTATGTATTGCCCCTATGCAGTATGTATAACTATATATTGCCCCTATGCAGTATGTATAACTATATATTGCCCCTATGCGGTATATATAACTATGTATTGCCCATATGCGGTATGTATAACTATATATTGCCCCTATGCGGTATGTATAACTATATATTGCCCCTATGCGGTATGTATAACTATATACTGCCCCTATGCGGTATGTATAACTATATATTGCCCCTATGCGGTATGTATAACTATATATTGCCCCAATGCGGTATGTATAACTATATATTGCCCCTATGCAGTATGTATAACTATATACTGCCCCTATGCGGTATGTATAACTATGTATTGCCCCTATGCGGTATGTATAACCATGTATTGCCCCTATGCGGTATGTATAACCATGTATTGCCCCTATGCGGTATATATAACTATGTATTGCCCCTATGCGGTATGTATAACTATGTATTGCCCCATGCAGTATGTATAACTATATATTGCCCCTATGCGGTATGTATAACTATATATTGCCCCTATGAGGTATGTATAACTATATATTGCCCCTATGCAGTATGTATAACTATATATTGCCCCTATGCAGTATGTATAACTATGTATTGCCCCATGCAGTATGTATAACTATATATTGCCCCTATGCGGTATGTATAACTATGTATTGCCCCTATGCAGTATATATAACTATATATTGCCCCTATGTAGTATGTATAACTATATATTGCCCCTATGCGGTATGTATAACTATATATTGCCCCTATGCGGTATATATAACTATGTATTGCCCATATGAGGTATGTATAACTATATATTGCCCCTATGCAGTATGTATAACTATATATTGCCCCTATGCGGTATGTATAACTATATATTGCCCCTATGCGGTATATATAACTATGTATTGCCCCTATGCGGTATGTATAACTATGTATTGCCCCTATGCAGTATGTATAACTATATATTGCCCCTATGCAGTATGTATAACTATATATTGCCCCTATGCGGTATATATAACTATGTATTGCCCATATGCGGTATGTATAACTATATACTGCCCCTATGCGGTATGTATAACTATATATTGCCCCTATGCAGTATGTATAACTATGTATTGCCCCTATGCGGTATGTATAACTATGTATTGCCCCTATGCGGTATGTATAACTATGTATTGCCCCTATGCGGTATGTATAACTATATATTGCCCCTATGCAGTATGTATAACTATGTATTGCCCCTATGCAGTATGTATAACTATATATTGCCCCTATGCGGTATGTATAACTATGTATTGCCCCTATGCAGTATGTATAACTATGTATTGCCCATATGCAGTATGTATAACTATATACTGCCCCTATGCGGTATGTATAACTATATATTGCCCCTATGCGGTATGTATAACTATATATTGCCCCTATGCGGTATGTATAACTATGTATTGCCCCTATGCGGTATGTATAACTATGTATTGCCCCTATGCAGTATGTATAACTATGTATTGCCCCTATGCGGTATGTATAACTATATATTGCCCCTATGCGGTATGTATAACTATATACTGCCCCTATGCGGTATGTATAACTATATACTGCCCCTATGCGGTATGTATAACTATGTATTGCCCCTATGCGGTATGTATAACTATATACTGCCCCTATGCGGTATGTATAACTATGTATTGCCCCTATGCGGTATGTATAACTATGTATTGCCCCTATGCAGTATGTATAACTATGTATTGCCCCTATGCAGTATGTATAACTATGTATTGCCCCTATGCAGTATGTATAACTATATATTGTCCCTATGCAGTATGTATAACTATGTATTGCCCCTATGCGGTATATATAACTATGTACTGCCCCTATGCAGTATGTATAACTATATATTGCCCCTATGCAGTATGTATAACTATGTATTGCCCCTATGCAGTATGTATAACTATATATTGTCCCTATGCGGTATGTATAACTATGTATTGCCCCTATGCAGTATGTATAACTATGTATTGCCCCTATGCGGTATATATAACTATGTACTGCCCCTATGCAGTATGTATAACTATGTATTGCCCCTATGCGGTATATATAACTATGTACTGCCCCTATGCGGTATATATAACTATGTACTGCCCCTATGCGGTATGTATAACTATGTATTGCCCCTATGCAGTATGTATAACTATATATTGCCCCTATGCGGTATGTATAACTATGTACTGCCCCTATGAGGTATGTATAACTATATATTGCCCCTATGCAGTATATATAACTATGTATAGCCCCTATGCAGTATGTATAACTATGTATTGCCCCTATGCAGTATGTATAACTATATATTGTCCCTATGCGGTATGTATAACTATGTATTGCCCCTATGCAGTATGTATAACTATGTATTGCCCCTATGCGGTATGTATAACTATGTACTGCCCCTATGCGGTATGTATAACTATGTATTGCCCCTATGCGGTATATATAACTATGTACTGCCCCTATGCGGTATGTATAACTATGTACTGCCCCTATGCGGTATGTATAACTATGTACTGCCCCTATGCGGTATGTATAACTATGTATTGCCCCTATGCGGTATGTATAACTATGTATTGCCCCTATGCGGTATGTATAACTATGTACTGCCCCTATGCGGTATATATAACTATGTATTGCCCCTATGCGGTATGTATAACTATGTATTGCCCCTATGCGGTATGTATAACTATGTATTGCCCCTATGCAGTATGTATAACTATATATTGCCCCTATGCAGTATGTATAACTATATATTGCCCCTATGCAGTATGTATAACTATGTATTGCCCCTATGCGGTATGTATAACTATGTATTGTCCCTATGCATTATGTATAACTATGTACTGCCCCTATGCGGTATATATAACTATGTATTGCCCCTATGCGGTATGTATAACTATGTATTGCCCCTATGCAGTATGTATAACTATGTATTGCCCCTATGCGGTATGTATAACTATGTATTGCCCCTATGCGGTATGTATAACTATGTATTGCCCCTATGCAGTATGTATAACTATGTATTGCCCCTATGCAGTATGTATAACTATGTATTGCCCCTATGCAGTATGTATAACTATGTATTGCCCCTATGCAGTATGTATAACTATGTATTGCCCCTATGCAGTATGTATAACTATATATTGCCCCTATGCAGTATGTATTGCCCCTATGCAGTATGTATAACTATGTATTGCCCCTATGCAGTATGTATAACTATGTATTGCCCCTATGCAGTATGTATAACTATATATTGCCCCTATGCAGTATGTATTGCCCCTATGCAGTATGTATAACTATATATTGCCCCTATGCAGTATGTATAACTATATATTGCCCCTATGCAGTATGTATAACTATATATTGCCCCTATGCAGTATGTATTGCCCCTATGCAGTATGTATAACTATATATTGCCCCTATGTGGTATGTATAACTATATATTGCCCCTATGCGGTATGTATAACTATGTATTGCCCCTATGCGGTATGTATAACTATGTATTGCCCCTATGCGGTATGTATAACTATATATTGCCCCTATGCAGTATGTATAACTATATATTGCCCCTATGCGGTATGTATAACTATATATTGCCCTTATGCAGTATGTATAACTATATACTGCCCCTATGCGGTATGTATAACTATATACTGCCCCTATGCAGTATGTATAACTATGTATTGCCCCTATGCGGTATGTATAACCATGTATTGCCCCTATGCGGTATGTATAACTATGTACTGCCCCTATGCGGTATATATAACTATGTATTGCCCCTATGCAGTATGTATAACTATGTATTGCCCCTATGCAGTATGTATAACTATGTATTGCCCCTATGCAGTATGTATAACTATGTATTGCCCCTATGCGGTATATATAACTATGTACTGCCCCTATGCGGTATGTATAACTATGTATTGCCCCTATGCGGTATATATAACTATGTACTGCCCCTATGCGGTATATATAACTATGTACTGCCCCTATGCGGTATGTATAACTATGTATTGCACCTATGCAGTATGTATAACTATGTATTGCCCCTATGCGGTATGTATAACTATGTATTGCCCCTATGCGGTATGTATAACTATGTACTGCCCCTATGCGGTATATATAACTATGTATTGCCCCTATGCAGTATGTATAACTATGTATTGCCCCTATGCGGTATGTATAACTATGTATTGCCTCTATGCAGTATGTATAACTATATATCGCCCCTATGCAGTATGTATAACTATATATTGCCCCTATGCAGTATGTATAACTATGTATTGCCCCTATGCGGTATGTATAACTATGTATTGTCCCTATGCATTATGTATAACTATGTACTGCCCCTATGCAGTATGTATAACTATGTATTGCCCCTATGCGGTATGTATAACTATGTATTGCCTCTATGCAGTATGTATAACTATATATCGCCCCTATGCAGTATGTATAACTATATATTGCCCCTATGCAGTATGTATAACTATGTATTGCCCCTATGCGGTATGTATAACTATGTATTGTCCCTATGCATTATGTATAACTATGTACTGCCCCTATGCGGTATATATAACTATGTATTGCCCCTATGCGGTATGTATAACTATGTATTGCCCCTATGCAGTATGTATAACTATGTATTGCCCCTATGCGGTATGTATAACTATGTATTGCCCCTATGCGGTATGTATAACTATGTATTGCCCCTATGCAGTATGTATAACTATGTATTGCCCCTATGCAGTATGTATAACTATGTATTGCCCCTATGCAGTATGTATAACTATGTATTGCCCCTATGCAGTATGTATAACTATATATTGCCCCTATGCAGTATGTATTGCCCCTATGCAGTATGTATAACTATATATTGCCCCTATGCAGTATGTATAACTATATATTGCCCCTATGCAGTATGTATTGCCCCTATGCAGTATGTATAACTATATACTGCCATGCTGCCATTGATATCAGTTATATTTATATGGTCTATGCTCTTGTTCCCTGTGGAGCCTGTGGCACAGATTGTGTAATAAGTTACTTACTGATCTGCCACGGTTAGGTTACCAGTCTCCATATAGCCGGAGAACCCCTCTGTGTATGTGGCTATTATCATTCATTGCCTCTCCTACATTTTAGGGTTAGGGTTAGTTAGTAGGTTACAGTGACCTGGTAGGTCATAGCTCTTAGTTTCTAGTTAGGGTATAATGTGATGGCAGATTACAGTGTAATGTAGATGTGGAATTTTCTATTGTTAGTATTTTTGCCTCTGGCCTCCGCAGGGTAGGTATAACCGTGTGGGGTATAGCATTCCCTCTGTAACATGATTGGGTTACTTAGGTGTGAATGATAAAATGAAGCGTTCAGCATCTCAGACGGTACGACCCCAATAACGTGTGCCTCACTGAGACACATTTGGTGGGAAGATACTCTTCTTCCAGACGATGTGGGTGGTTTGGACTTACCACGCATCTCACACAGCGGCTTCTAAGGGGGTTTCAAAGTTGATTAAAAAAAAAAGTCCTCTTTGCCTTGGCTGCCGTAGCTATAGATCCGTGAGGGAGATCTGTATGTATAGGATGCAGGATCAAGCGTCCTCCGTATTTATTTTAGCGGTATATATTCCTCCCCCCTCTCATACGAGGTGTTGTTAAAGGCTGCGGGTTTTATAGCGCATTCCCCTATCACTCGGGTGACATGCTTAGGAGAATTCAATAATGTATTTGATACATCTATTGATAGGTGGTTGAAGTGGCAGGGTCACCGTTGCAGGGTGGTAGTGGGCTCTCCTATTTTGTAGCTGGCCTGGGTTGGACTGACGTAGTTTACTCCCCAGGATCTCTTACCTAGCATATGAAACTTGACAGGGCCGGATTATAGGCAGGGAAACAGGGGCGGTCGTCCCGGGGCCCCCACACAATGTCCCCAGCCCCCCAGCCACATACCCCCCATGAACTTTATTTTTTTACCTTTTCACAGAGCCGACTGCCACGGCCAGCGGGTAAGCCCCGCCCCCTGACATTTGGCTCCACCCCCTCCTCAAAGATCCGGGGCACTTCCCAGTAGTTGGTTGCAGTGTTGCGGCCATGCTTAGGACTCTGAGCCGTCCTAATCCATCCCTGGCCGGAGACGTCTGCTCTCATGCATTGCAGCTGCAGCCTTGGGTATGGCCAGTTGCCCACAGCGCACGGCCCCCCTTACCTTTCATCACTGGTGGTGGCTCCTCCTCCTAACAGTGCAGCAGCGTCGGGGTTGGAGGACCCGCTCCTCCATTGCCGACAGCTGGACACACTGCCTCTGTGATGACTGTGAGAGCAGTGAGGAGGATTAGGAGGATGCTTACATGGTGCTACTACTGATGTGCTACTGATCTTGCAGCCTGTAATGTACTTGGTGATGATTGGCAACAAGCTGCAGGAATACAGGCAGGTACAATATATAGGGCTCTGTATATAGCTGCACAGCGGGTCACATTATGGACAGTGTACACTATCAGCTGCAGAGGAACTTTACATTCTTAGCTCAGATCTGTCCCTGTAATGGTGCATACACAAGGCCACATAATCAGGACGATATAAACGATAACGATATAGTTTATCAATCAATCGTTTATATCGTCCTGTTTATTAGCCCCTTTCAACGACCAAACGATGGTCGATGCGCGGGCACGGATGGTCGATATCGACCAGGTTAGTCTGGTTACTATCGAACAACGATCGAGGGTCATTATAGAAGTTGAGGGGTTGGTGCATGTGCTGGATGTTCGATAACGATCATCCAGCACATGTAGGACGATCAAACAACGATATCTGATCATTGTCTGATCTGACCATGTAACAATGCAGACCCAGCACCCGCCTGCACAGAATTTATACTGGGGCACTGTCCATTCCCACACTGCGTGTGTGTTAAAATATATATATATATATATATATATATATATATACACACACACACACACACATACATACATGTGCACATTATATAATATATATATATATATATATATATATACACATACATACATAGTATATATATATATATATATATATATATATATGCGCGTGTGTGTATACTCACCGGGTATTATGGTAGAAAAATTAAACTCCCATCTTTATTACTTATCTGTTATTGTGTCACTGTGGTTGTGGAGAGACCTATATGTTTATATGTCCTGAAGATAGTCCCTATGTGGATGGAAACGTCGACCATTACATCTTAACATAAAGACGTGATGTTAATTTTTCTACCTTAATATATTGCCTATTGGATCCTTGAGGAGCACCACACTGTTGATTAATAATTTTTATTCAGTGCAGACACCAGTTTTTTTTTATATATATATATATATATATACACATACATATACATACACACACACACATACAACTTGTATTGATAGGGGCCCCCAGACGGTTGTTGCTCAGGGGCCCCCACAGACCTTAATCTGGCCCTGAAACTAGGGGTATATCAGATCACTTCCCGCTTAGTCTGGTAGTTGATTTTGTGGGCCCCCGGGGTCAGTATTTATGGAATCTGAATCCGATCTGGTTACAACAGATGGGAATGGGTTCGGAATTGGAAGTGCTTTGGTCAAGTTATTTTTCTGGTAAGGGTTCCGCCTCAGTTGCTGTGGGACACTTTTAAGACATTCTTGAGAGGAACGCTTATAAAGCTAGTGACTGAATTGAAAATGTTTTATATAGGCAAAAGGAGGAAGAACTTGAGACTACCTGCAAAGACCAGGAGCTTAGGCGATAGGTTTGAATGTTCTAGGCTTCTCTGGCTAACCTCTCAGGCAGCTTGGACTGTAAGGCTAGTCGTAGACTGTTATTTGTCTCGCACTTCCACTATACTTATGCTCACAGAACGGGGAGCTATTTGCCTCATTTGATCAATGCTGATCGCCCTTCTAATCTAGTAGCGGAACTAAGGGACAATCAGGGCTCTGGTATCTACTATCCCTGCTATAGCGAATGTGTTCCTGGCGTATTTTAGGTCTATTTACTCCTCGAGTCTTGTAGCCATGCTGAACTCGTGTCTTATTTTGAATCTGTAGGTCTTCCTTCTCTGTCAGCGGAGGTTGCAGAATTTTTGGATAATCCCTTTACTGTGGAGGTGGTTGATATGGTCATTAATTCCTTCCCAGGAGAGAAAAGCTCTGGGTTTGGACAGAGGACCTCATTCAGAGCTGCTCGTAAAATGCGAGTGCTCGCTCTGAATGAGGGCGGCCGCATCTAAAAAATTATCCGTCCCCCTGGCTGCTCGCTAGGCTACCACCCACAGCCTTAACGAGCGACCAGGATGATGATCGCAATGGTCAAGACCATCGCAACCATGGGGGCTTGCGACGAGACCCTTGTGGTAGGGTCTCGTCTGCCGCAAGCCCCAGAGAGCTTTTGGCTCTAATAGAGTCGGAAGCTCTCCCACTGACATCACTAGTGATGTCAGTGGGGCCGCCCACAAACGGCAAGTGTTTGCTTGGGAGCGCCTCCGTTTGTGAAACCACCCCTCGCGCCACGCCTACAAAATGGGGCGAGCTGTCGATCAATGAATTAGACCCCGAGTTCCCTTGGAGCTTTATAAAAAGCATGCTGTACTTTTCATCTCTCAATTGCTGGTATTGTACAATCTGTCCATCTCTGAATCAGGCCCCAAGTTTTTGGGAATAGGGGTGACATAAAATCTGCTGGGGCGGGAACCCTCCATGTCCAGAATGTAACCCCTATACACAACTCCACTGACCCAGACGTCTGGGAAAGATTGAAGCCAGATGTCCCAGAACTGAAGCAAGCGGGTCCCCATAACCTGAGGGCTGACGAGAGCCCTCTGAACGTCAAGTAGTAGGTTTGTTCGCAGGCTTGGAGCTAGGCTTATGGGGGGGGTAAAGAAAGATCTACATTGGAAGCTCTGTCTACGGAAGAAACCAGAAGAGCCCTGAAAGAACTAATGCTGGGTACACACTGACCGATATATATTGGTCGATCAATTGATCTGCAGACCGCCCGCACACACACAGCGGCAGCCGCGCGGAGGTGGCTGGGACACGCCCCATGCCGGGACACGCTCCATGCCGGGACACGCTCCCGACCCGCCCCCCGACCACAGGGAGCCGCTGCAGCATACAGATGATGGTTGCTCAGTGTGTATGAACGACCATCATCTGCAGATATATCGCTTAGGTGTGCACCCACCTTGTGAAGGAGCTCCAATATTGACATCATCTCAGTGCCATTAGATAGGTACGCAGGAGCCAGAAGATTTAGATTTTAAATAGTTCAAAACCAGCTCATATCAAACAAAGGAATAAACATGAGTGTAATAGGAGCTAGCAATCTCATTCAAAGAACAGGGAGTGCATTCCTAGCAGTGAGGAAGATTCAGGTACTGCAACATGTGGGAGTAGGATGTGGACACCCACCTGCTGTAAGATGAGATGGGAGTGGGGGAAGGACTATATAATACACTCCCAGTGAATATGGCTGTGTTCTTAGGCAAAATTGTGAGTGAGCCCGTTCCCTTGGCTGAGAAGCAACCCCACACATGAATGGTGTCAGGATGCTTTACTGTTGGCATGACACAGGACTGATGGTAGCTGTGAGGAATATAGCGATATGGCACATGCGAATTATAGTTTTAATGTCATAACAGATTGGTAATTAAAAGCCATAGAATAAATGGGCTATCTCGTCAGGGCAATACGGGAGAGACGCTTGAGGAATGATCTGGTGGATCATATCCCCGCACCTCTTCTTAAATGGGGAGGTGTGAAGAATGTTCCCTAATAATTTGTTGTTGAGCTCTGGCCCCTCACTGATCAATAAGATGCTAATGTCATGACTCACATGATAATTATTCTTTGAAGTTTACAAGTCAGGAAACCTTTTTGTTAGAGTCTTGCCCAGGTAATGAAATTAACAGATACAGGCCAAGTTCCCACTAGCCTGGTAATGAAATTAGGAAATACTACACAGAGCTGTCTAGCTCAGAGCCCATGTGTGTGTCTACTCAACTATTTTTTTAATCCAATAATTTTTTATTGAGTTTTATATGCATAATAAATTTACATTATAAGAACATTGTACATAACACAATAAAAACTAAGTACATAAATCACGAAAAAAAAAAAAAACAGCAAAGAGTAATAAAAAAAAATAAAAAATATAGAAATATGTGTGGTCTCACTTGCCCACACCTTTCTTACATATACACACATTGGTATATATATATACCAAACGGCTCCAATTGTAGAAAAAGGAAACAGGACCAGCACTCCACAAATTACTTGACATTTAATACACCACCATGTATAGAAAGGTACATATGCCAACTGAGCACAAAAATAGAACGGGTAGTACTTAGCAGTTCAAATGCAGAATAATAACCGGGGAGCTGTGCTCTAGACCCGGACAAGCCCCGACGGCCGTTTCGTCAAGCTTCATCAAGGGACTGATATATATATATTGTGATAGAAGCACTGGAGAAGCCTGGGATGGCATATATGTGTGTCCCAGATTGCTTACATAGCGTTCCCGCTAGGCTGTTTTAGCGGGGCGCGGCGCCCTGCCCTCTTTCTGGAAGGCAAAAAGCGCCCTACCCTCCAGAAGGAGGGCAAAAAGCGTCCTGCCCTAACAGCATGCGGGAACTGTCTTCACCCGCGGGTCGCAGTGTCCCACGGGTGAAGAAATGTGCGGTGACCCGGTCACCACCGGAGAATAGACGCCGGGCGCATGCGCCTGGCATCTAATCTCCCTGTCTGCAGGGCTTGGGGGCTGCCCGGCGTGTCCGTAAGTGCCGGGCACGCCCCCAAGAGTGACAAAAAGGGGATGCATCTTATAGACACGCCCCCTTGTCGATGACCACGCACAAACGTGCCCTCTCTAGCTCCGGCGCCCTGCCTCGCGCCAGAGCTAGAGTGAACACTACTTACATAGGTGTTTTTAAAAAAAAAACAGGAAAAGTCTGTTATGCCAAACCAGAAGTGTCGGCTTTTGGTAAAAGCCAGATAAAGGGTCCTGGGGGTGTGGATGTGAGAAGAGAGGGAGGGCTCCATCCACAGGCCATTCCAGGTGTTGGGGCTTTCAGTCTGAGAGCAGGCTGATTAGTAGTTGCACCTGGAAGTAGCTCAGATAAGCTGTTAGGTTTTGGTTGAGTGTCTCACATACCTGGGGGAGAACAGACACTGAGGTTTGTTCAGAGACACTGTGATATTTGAAAGTGCTGTGTTTATGTTTGTGGTAAGGCAGTAGGCCCTGCCACTTGTAATGAGGGAATAACCTGTCTAGTTAGTGTCCAGATGGGCTAGGATTTATTTTTATATTTTGTTTATTTAGTGCTTTATATTGCACAATAAAAACTGGTTCTGACCAGCTTGCACGAAAACCCTGGACTGGTGTGCTGTTTCCTAGCTGCTGTGTGTAAGGAGGTGTCCATCTACCCCAGGAGAGGGACCCCTATCCCGACTAGATCACTATATATATATATATATTATATATATATATATATATATATATATACATACATACATACACACACACACACACAAACACACATACACACACAGTATATATATCTGCACGTACACCAACTTTATATACTAAGAGGACTCTGTTGTAGAATCTGCATTGAAGTTTATTTAGCAAGTGCATAGGGTAGTTCATTACTGGGATTAAAGTTAGAAATTAATTTCTGAGTTATTACTGTATACTGTATAATCTGCGTATTATTCACATGTAAACATCTACTACTTTGCAATTCCCATTTATGGAGTAAAATACTTTTTATATCATGTATATGGTCTTTAGATAACGAAGTATGATTTCAAGGTTTAATTAATATACAATAATACATTATGGGCAAAATTAATCAGGTGACGATGGATTTCGTCAAGGGATAGGTGGGCGTTATTGGCCCTGTAATAGCTTGCATGTTTAGCAAACATGGGGCTTTGGTTGTTATGCATATAGCATAACAAGGGCAACCCTCTGTCTGGGTTTTCATGATAAGAGACAGAAAAAGTAAGAAGACTGTATGGAAGATTAATAACGTAATCTAGGGGGTCACAGATGTAGCAATATCAGACAGAGAAAATAGATTAAAGGGGAAAATATCGTGTTATATTCCTATAATTAATCGTCACTATTGATGAAGAGAAGTTTTTGTGTAACTATTAGAGAGGAAAGGAGGTCGCGCAGACCACCAGAGAATACACTCTTACAGACCTACTTCTCCCGAAGAAGTGAGAAGAACGAAAATGAGAAGCTTTCGCCTTAGGAGCAGAGACCGGTAGGTAAGGGCTCTCACCCTCCATGGCTTGGGTGATAATCCTGGCAAGTTCTAGTCCAAGAAGGATGTCACCTTCATACCAGCCTCATGGATCTGATCCACTAAGGCCAGAAGATCGGACACATTGCTCTCTGACTGGAGCCCAGATGCCAACTGCTCCATCCAAGACTCAATAGCCTTATTGACCCAAGTAACGGCTAGAATGGGAGGAAGGTAGGCGACAGCGAAGGTAAATATAAATTTAAGCAATCCTTCACATTTTCCGTCTGTGTGATTCTTAAGCGCAATCGACTGCATTGTAGGAATAACAGTTACCTTAGCAAGTCTGGCTATGGGAGCATGAAGCTTAGGGGAGATCTCCTGAACCATTGCGTCACCCTCAGCAAAGGGGTAAAGGTTCTTAAGATTTCTAGGAACCTGAAATCTCTTAACCGGCTTAAGCCAAGCCTCCTTCAAAATGTCATCAAAATGAGACAAAACATGAAAAACCAAAATAGATTTCTCTTTACGTTTAAATAAAGACGCAGAAGCATTTCACTCACGAACTTCAATCTCCTGCAGATTTAAAGTCTGACACACTGCCTCAATTAAATCACGGATACCTAGACAAGCAGAGGCATCCTCCCAGTACGGATCTTCTCATTCTCCCTCCTCCTGAGAGAAAGCTGCCAACTCTGAGTCCCCTGTAGAAAAGGCTGAAGTCTGTGAAGTAGCCCTGTCTTGTGGACAACGTGATTGTGACTATACATACCGATCCGGTGATTTCCAAACAAAGTGTGACTATACATACCGATCCGGTGATTTCCAAACAAAGTGTGACTATACACTGGACGCCGTATGCTCTTCTGCTGATAGAAGTGACAGCCCGCTGCCTGCAGGCATAAAGTGATCTCAGCCAGCGCTGACTAGTTACACAGCAAATCAGCTGAAAATTTGGAGAAACTCCCCAGGAGGACAGAGGTCCTGAGCATAGGAACTATAAGGATCCCGCCTTAATGTGCGGTATACTGTGAGCACAAGTGACTGGGAAACTATCCGAAATTTTGTCCAGCCAAAGTGCTAATATGTATCAATATTACAGTGGTGTATATAAACAGACTGTTCAGCCTGATTAGTATTTAGGGTCTAAAGAGGAAAATCTATGGAACTGATTCGGCACCGGCAATATCTCCACTAAACAGCATTATTCTCAGGATGTCTGGGAACAATTATTATTGAACTTTTCATTACTCCAGACCCATTTGGTGTATACTGTATGTAGAGCTAAGTATATGTAACAGATAGAGCATTATTGACATTCGGAATTCCGCAAACACCCAGTGTTGAAACACTCATTCAAGGTTTTTTATGAACTGTTTTTGTTATATAATGTCAATTGTATGTATGTAATAATTGTTGTAAAATATTTTTATATGCGGATTTTATATTAAATAATGTGTGTATTTGACATAAGTATTGGAGTCCTGACTGATATTTTCTGCCATCTCACAATATTAAGATAAGCGCAGAGATACTTCTATCTTCAACAAAAATTACACCTTCCACGTGAGGTACTTGAAGTCTATTAAAACAAGCAGCTCAAAGTCTGGCTAGTGAAAAGCTAATAAAGTCAAATGAAAATTCCAAGGTCTCACTGGCAGAACATAAGGTGGTTGGAAATGCAACACATACCTGAAGGAATATTTTACTCCAAGAATGGAACCAATTTCCATTGAAAGAACATGGAAAGAGCTGAAAGCTGCACCGTTAGTGAGGCCAGATGTAACCCACTTTCTAGGCCATCTTGCAAGAACGACAAGAGGGGAGCCAAATTGAATGCTTAGATGTGTCCCGTCTCTTGCTTGTACCAAGAGATGTAAATCTTCCAAATATCGAAACGATGATTGGGGCCAAAAACTGGATATTCTTTGGTGGTGTAGAGTGGCTGGAGGAACTATAAGAGCTAGCATATGGTAACAAATACCCTGGTCTCTAAAGGGGTTTATAAACACCACATCTTATTCTATAAGGAGCATATAAACTTGTACGTTTCATTTAATTTACATCAAAGCCTCCTATATACGTTCATCTATATTTACATTCATTTACTTACTTATAGTATATTCAGCATCTGTGCTAGTTTTTTATGCTTTATGCCTGCCTCTTCTAGACTCCCTATCCCTGTAGGGACCACCGAAGGAGATACAAGAATAACCCCTGGAGGGAGGTCCCCTGGTTTAGCCATAGACCCAAAAGGACCAAAACAGCTGGCCCTTTGGTCTCACAGTCTTAACCAGAACAAAAGTGTTTTTTCCTGTCAAGGAATGCGCTATGATGGTGTCTAGCCCCGCCCCAAAAAAGGACAGAACTAATAAAGGTAATGGCTCTAAAGTAGGGGTGGGCAATAAGTGACCCCCCCCCAGCTGTTGTAGAACTACACATCCCACCATGCCCTGCCACAGTGTTGCTATCTGGACATGCTAAAACTGTTGCATGCTGGGATTTGTAGTTCAACAACAGCTGGAGGGCCGCTTAGAGCACATCAGCCATATACACCAGGACAATCATGGTCTGGCCCACCAAATGAAGCAGATGCAATCCTGAAGATCTGGAGTGAAACTTGGCACATAACTTTTCCACCCACCATTAGTCCAAGCAGCTGCTAAAACCAGCGAAAAAACGGTAAGGAAAACAGATTTGATCACCCTCTCACACTTACGATCCGAAACATAGATAGAACCACTTGGCCCATCTAATCTGTCCCTTGTGTACCCTTATGGTAACTTCGAACCCTATTTGATCCTTAGTTCTTTGTAAGGAATCCTCATGTCTATCCCATGCATGCTTAAATTGTTCTACTGATTACCCTATACCACCCCTGATGGGAGGCTGTGCCACTCATTCACTACCATGTCTGTACCTTCTATTCCCTCGTGTGCCCATGATATATTACAGGAGAGAAACAATTTCCAAAGGATGATGATAAGTATTAGAACACAAGGACATGCACTGAGACTGGGGAAATAAGACCAAAGGAAATCCAAAGCGTCCTTTATGGACAACAAATTCCTTTGGCAAGCTTGGAATGGAGGCATCAACCCGTGGTGGAAATTCCCATTAACCAAGTTCTTGGATGCAAAAGGGTACGTATAAACAAATCTACATGGCAACCGATACCCCATATCTAGCTTCTTCCATGCTTCCCTCAAGAACTCAGTACTATGACACAATCGAATAATATTCACACAGTCTTTAGTAGATAAGTCAGAAAATCAATCTTCTAAGAAACGGTTCTTATACATTAAGTATGGACAGAACACAACCAGCATGGAATGTAGTAAATAAACAATTGCTCACTATTCTGCAGTGCCGGGAAAGATTCAGCAGGGCTGTTTCAGGTGAGGCTAATCAGCAGGCTTGGATAGCAGGGAGAAAAGGCAGTCCAATTATTTTAAATAGAGAAGTGGTGATATGGCAAATTGAAGCAAATTAACTTGGAAAGGTAAATATTTGACAGCAAGGAAACTGTCAGACGATAAAATTTCCTGAAAACTTGTAGAGGTTTGAGATGATGCAGAAAGTGTTTATTTTGCTGAGGTGAATGAATGCAGACTGGAGATCCAGATTTCACTTACAGTCATGCACATGGAGAGGTAAAGATCCCATATGACAAACAGGTTCAGAGGTCTGTGGGAAACAAGAAATATCCAAACATGGTTCCAACCAGAAACAGTGAGCTGGATTGAAGCCCTTTAGCAACGCATCCAGACAAGAATACAACAGACTACGATAAACCGAGAAGTGTAATGCTGGATACACACTGGCCAACATATCGGCCGTTCAATTGAACGGCCGATATATATTGTATGCACGTCGCCCAGTGTGTACAGACGATATATCTGTGAACGAAGTCGTTCACAGACATTTTGTGTCGGTTGTGCAGAACATCGTTGGCAAATATATCTGCAGATATATCCGCTAATCGTGCTGTGTGTACGGGCGGTCAGCAGACAGCTTATACACTTACTGCACAAGCTGCCGGGGAAGGGAGTGGGACCCGTGCCAGATGATGGTTCTTCAGTGTGTATGAAAAACCATCATCTGCAGGTATATCTGTCAGGTATGTACCAAGCTTTAGTGAAACCAGGCTGTATAGAGCTAATTGTCCCACCTGGCTTACTCCTAAGATTCACACAATCAGCTGATCACTAAAGCTGGCCATACACTAGACCAACTTACATCCAACCAGCCAATTAGTTGATTGGTTGGAATGAAAATCTGGTAAGGTATGAAAGCAAATGACAATCAGCAATTTGCTCCCAAACGCTGGAAAATGGACAAAAACTGTTGTTTGAACAAATTGTTTAGATCAAACATTCAACAAACTTGTATAACGCCATTTTCATCTGTTTTCTGGCATTTAGGAGCAAATTGCTGATCATCAGTTACTCCCATACGTTACCAGATTTTAATTTCAACCAATCAACTAGTTGGCTGGTTGGATGTAAGTTGGTCTAGTATGTGGCCAGCTTTAGTGTTCACCAATGGCTACACCCATAACAATTATTCCTGGTAACCATGGCAAAACAGTCACAGCACAAGAAAGTTGTACAGCAAATAGAACCTGATTATTATTTCTGGGTCGCAGTGTCCTGACTCACACGGCCTCTCCCACAGGCTCTAACACTCAGTCAAGTGGAACATTTGACTTTTTATACCATTTAAGGAAAGACACAACAGGTATTCTATATGTTCCACCAGGTTCTCAAAGTCCAAAGCATGATGGCTTAATAAAATCAATTCCTCAATACCTCGATGCTGGGAGACACCTTTTACGCAGTGGATCTTCCAGATCCAAATCAGTGTGAACCTCACCCTACTCCACGCAGAGAGGCCCAAGCAGATTCCTCCAGTAAGGCCACCGGCAAAGCACCTTGGCAATTGGGAGAGGCCACAAGCCAGCGTGGCTCACACAGTCTGTCCAGTGAAGAGGTCATTTAGGCCATATTCCTCTGTATGGATGCACGCTAGGGGGGTTCCTGGATAACCCCTTGTGGCCCCTGTTGTAACAGTGTGATTGGTAGGCTTAGGGTTTACAATAGAAGGAGGGGATAGAGGGAGAACAATAGAAAAAGGGGCAACATGATATCCTAACAAAGCAGAAGGAGTAGTCTGGTGACTTACAGCACTAGGGTGCTCTGGCCTGTCCACCAGGTCTGCAATGGAGCATAAGATTATGCCAAGCTCATCTTCAGATGTGTGCAGACCACGGTCCTCGGCGGCATAAGATGCACAAAAGTCATTTGTACAGCCCTGATGCAATTTAGCATGGAAAGTTTAATGAAGCGTAATGAAACACCACTGACTGGCCAGAAAACTTGGATCTGGAAGTGGAACTTTTTTCAGACATAACGGAGACGTAAAAAAACAGAGCCCAAAATATAGCAGAACACAAACAAATACAATGAGAGTAAAGCAGCAGTGAAACACCCCTCTAATCTGTATGACAGTACAACTTTGCAAAATAAAACTGCAGACTTAGTAAAACAGTATCTATTTCTGTCAGGTTCAATGAGTCTAACTGTTAGAACAACTGAATACGACAGAAACAGACAGACAGGCTCCCAGCTCAAAAAAAATAAAAAGTCTAGTGCTCAGCAATGCACAGAAGAGCAAAAGCCGCCACCGGTAGTACCTAATATATCTCTAAAAGCAGCAGAAGGCAAAGAAGCAGGTGAGAAAGATGGCTGCCGCAGGAAAGAAAGAGGGAGGTCCCAAGGGATTTGTTCTGCCAAAGAGGAGATAGTTTGCTTCCTCCAAGAAATTATCCACCCCCGTGAGCAAGGAAGCATCCGCCCAATCGCTGTCCTGCAAGGCAATGAGTGGGTCCACAGCGGGGCCAGATGCAGTGTAAGCACCCCACACCGAAATCCTCCAATCCACGGCACTAGAGTTCCAGTCCTGCCAAACAATGGCCAAGGGCGGGGGAATGAGGATAACCACAGCATGCCCCATCTCAATGAGAGAGAGAGAGAGACAGGTCTACGCTGTAGCTCTGGCCACAGAGTCCCCGGGCTTTGTGACAGGTATTGAGGACAGTGACAGTCAACCGGAGGTGCCCAGTCCCCAAAACAGCCGAGAGTAAGACATGACCTCACCAGGAACTGAAGATCGCGTGGGCAGACAAGTTGCGGCGAGCGATGCTGCATGTCCCACTCAAGCAGCATGAGAATTGCACACGCACAAAATTAAAGCTAAAAATAGAAACGAAAGAGAAACTACTGAAAAAGCTACTGTGCCCACAACATGGGATGATCCCACTGGCTCCTTAGGGGCTGATAGACTGTAGAGGGGAAGAGCCAGCTATAAACAAGCTTAGTTCGATGTGCCAGTTCTTCACCGTGCCCTGTACACCCCATATTTGGCAGTCCCCTAGAAGGATGACAATAATACAAACCCTGTGCTCCTGTATATTTTCTAGTCTGTAAATGGAGTTTAGTGTCTTTTATTTGAACAACTGAGAAAGTGCCTGTTTTATCCCAGCTATCACCATTTCCTTAAAATGTGTATGGTGTCCTATGATGACATCGGCGAGCAAACCACTGTCCGAATAGCATGTCACAAGATTGTTGCTGGTATATTTGAGAACCCCTAGGACTGACGTTGTGTGGATTTTGCTTGTCATTTAATGTTAAACTAGGATTTGGCATATTTTATCCCATTTCTCTGATAGACCAGCAGAAGACTGAAGTCTGTCACACAGACAGACGGACAGAAATCTCTTACCTCTTGCACCATTTCCTTAATAAGTTTGTTAGCAGCTCGTAAATCCTCTGGGTGAGTGCTCTTCAGCAGACGGGCCAGCATCTGGAGATGAAGAGGATACCATATGAAATAAGGGAAGAGGGCAAAAGCCGGAAACATAGTAAATGTATTGAAAAAGCCGGAAATCCATAGTAAATGTATTAGAAAAGCCGGAAATCATAGTAAGTGTATTAGAAAAGCCAGAAATCCAGAGTAAATGTATTAGAAAAGCCGGAAATCATAGTAAATGTATTAGAAAAGCCAGAAATCCATAGTAAATGTATGATTGCCGGCTTTTTCAATACATGTAATATGATTTCCAGCTTTTCTCATACATTTTCTATGGATTTCCGGCTTTTTCAATACACTTTACATTGTTTCCGGCTTTTACCCACACCCTGAAATAAGTAGTTTTTACATCTTTCAGACCCCAAAAGGTGCATTAGAATGAAAAAACAATACAAAGAGAAATCGACAGAAAATGAAATAAGTGGAAGGTGCAGTGAGTGTGTGCACATTGGGGCTCATAATCTGGTAGATGGGTTAGCAGCAGAATTTATTTTACAAATATTCCACAGAGTACAATTATTTTTTTAATTGTAAAAGGTGCATAACTTTATATAACAAAGGTACAAAGACATTTTCCCTTCAGTGTAAAAGAAGCAGTAAGTAGCCCATCAAACGATTCCTTTACTTCTACCATTTATGGAAATTTTCAGGCAAATCAGGCTCATCAGTGTTTCACTGGCAGCAAGGCTAGGGGACACTGGACGATGGGATTTCAGGTTGGTGCTGGAGCTGGCACGTAAACTATACTGTAGATTTAAAATTAAATTCCTCCTCCCCCCTGCAACCCCATAATGGCAGTCTTATTAAGGTGCCTTATGGAGTAGGGCACGTTTTGGGTGGGCTGCTATGCAGCCCTTGTTGAAGGTATTTATTTATGTTTGTTTTTTGTGATATTTGTGTTTTTTTATTCTATTTAGGGTCTGTGCGCTGCTTGTAGCAGCGCACAGTATCAGTGCTGGCGGTTGCAGGAGCCGTCAGTCAGCTAGCCACTCTGCAGCCACGGAAGGGGGAGTGTGCTCAGTGGGACCCCCCACATACAGTGCATCTGGAAAGTATTCACAACGCTTCCCTTTTTCCACATTTTGTTATGTTACAGCCTTATTCCAAAATGGATTCATTTTTGTCCTCAAAATTCTACACACAATACCCCATAATGACAACATGTAAAAAGTTTTTTTGAGATTATTGCAAATTTAATAAAAAAAATAAAAAAATAAAAAAAAACGAAGAATTCACATGTACAGAAGTATTCACAGCCTTTGCCATGAAGCTCAAAATTGAGCTCAGGTGCATGCTGTTTCCACTGATCATCCTTGAGATGTTCCTACAGCTTAATTGGAGTCCACCTGTGGTAAATTCAGTTGATTGGACATGATTTTGAAAGGCATACACCTGTCTATATAAGGTCCCACACTTGACAGTGCATGTCAGAGCACAAACCAAGCATGAAGTCCAAGGAATTGTCTGTAGACCTCTGAGACAGGATTGTCTCGAGGCACAAATCTGTGGAAGGGCACAGAAAAATATCTGCTGCTTTGAAGATCCCAATGAGCACAGTGGCCTCCATCATCCGTAATTGGAAAAAGTTCGGAACCACCAGGACTCTTCCTAGAGTTGGCCGGCCGTCTAAACTGAGTGATTGTGGGAGAAGGGCCCTAGTCAGGGAGGTGACCAAGAACCCAATGGTCACTCTGTCAGAGCTACAGCATACCTCTGTGGAGAGAGGAGAACCTTCCAGAAGGACAACCCTCTCTTCAGCAATCCACCAATCAGGCCTGTATGGTAGAGTGGCCAGACAGAAGCCACTCCTTATTAAAAAGCACATGGCAGCCCGTCTGGAGTTGCCAAAATGCACTTGAAGGACTCTCAGACCATGAGAAACAAAATCCTCTGGTCTGATGAGACAAAGATTGAACTCTTTAGCGTGAATGCCAGGCGTTATGTTTTGAGGAAACCAAGCACCGCTCACCATCAGGCCAATACCATGCCTACAGTGAAGCATGGTGGTAGCAGCATCATGTTGTGGGATGTTTTTCAGCGGCAGGAACTGGGAGATTAGTCAGGATAGAGGGAAAGATGCATGCAGCAATGAACAGAGACATACTGGATGAAAACCTGCTCCAGAGCGCTCTTGATCTCAGACTGGGGCGACAGTTCATCTTTCAGCAGGACAACGACCCTAAGCACACAGCCAAGATATCAAAGGAGTGGCTTCAGGACAACTCTGTGAATGTCCTTGAGTGGCCCAGCCAGAGCCCAGACTTGAATCCGATTGAACATCTCTGGAGAGATTTGAAAATGGCTGTGCACCGACGCTAGAGCGAAACTGCCTAAAGATAGGTGTGCCAAGTTTGAGGCATCATATTCAAAAAGACTTGAAGTTGTAATTGCTGCCAAAGGTGCATCAACAAAATATTGAGCAAAGGTTGTGAATACTTATGTACATGTGATTTCTTAGTTTTATTTTTTAAATTAATGTAGAATTTTGAGGACATAAATTAATTTATTCCATTTTGAAATAAGGCTGTAACATAACAAAATGTGGAAAAAGTGAAGCGCTGTGAATACTTTCCGGATGCACTGTAGTGCTCCGGTCTCAGTAAGAGACCATCTGGACCCCGGGACAGAATGCTACATCACACTTTTAGAGGGGCTGGACGGCAGCACTGTCCTAGATGGCAGAGTCATGTTGGATGGGTTTTCCTGACGGCGGCTCCCTTGCAGGGAGTGTGCGCCTCACAGGCAGCTCCTGCAAGGAAACTGCAAAAAACACAAGAACAGCGCTGCGGATGAGAGAATATTAGGAACTGTAAATGTGTCCAAAAAAATGTTACAATTTATTACATATATGTGATAAAAAACAGATGCATCTGTAGCACAATCATGTAAATTGTAGCAAATATAAATAACAAAAAATATCAATTATATTTGTTGTATCGATATATATCCACTATACATTAGGAATAATCTGTATAAAAAAACTTGTATATGCACTATAAATTAGACAGGATTAATCTGTATAAAAAATTTGTATATCCCGAACACATAAGAAATTGATAAGATTGATTGAGTCAGCATTCACACGTCTAGCTCAGTAAAGAACTTCACAGAACCATGTCCAGCTGTAGGTTCAGTGATTTAATTGCAATCCAGTTGTGAGCTAATTTGTTCACTCACTAGAATCACTTCTGGAATTTCAGCTACAACCATCTCAGCTCGGAGACCCTTTGGCTCCGCTCTTGGAGTGCGGATTCAGTATGTAGGCCACTGACTTTTTGGCCTCCCTAGTTATCAGGGATGCGTACCTTCATGTTCTGCTTTGCATCGGATCCCATCACTATCTGTTCCAGGCCTTACCTTTCGGTATAGCTCCAGCTCTGTGTGTTTTCACCTAGATCATGTCAGTATTGGCAAGCTTGAAGGTATCGCAATCAAACCTTATTTTGCCGATCTTCTCAAATATGCTTCCAAGTGCTTCAAGATCACGGCTGGATCCTAATTTCCGAGAAGTATCACCTAATCCCTTGTCAGCACCTTCAATTTCTGGAGGTGGTCTTTGACATCTCTCTTCAGCGAGTTTTCTTGGTTTCATGATGGAGCTGTCGGTGCCTCACCCGTCGATTTTGTTGTGCATAAGGTTATTGGGCACATTGGTCTCCACCTTAGTGGCCATTCAGTATGACAGGTTCCACTTCTGAGAATTCCAGTGGGAGATTCTCCACTTTTGGACGGTGTGCTCAGTGTCCCTCTCTTCTCCAGGGTTAATCCGGATTGAGTCATTGTGACCACAGAGTCTCCTGGGTTGGAGGTGCCATAACTTTACATCTTCGGCTCCAAGGCCTATGTTCACTATCGGATATGTTTCTTTTGATCAATGTGCTCAAGCTCCAAGCCATCTATCTGGCCCTCTTGGGAGCGCAGTCTGTCCTGGCTGGCCGGCCAGTTTGGATTCAGTTGGACAATGCCACGACAGTGGCATATATCAATCATAGAGGCACGAAGAGCGCCGCAGCAATTGCGGAGGCAGCCTGAATCCTTTTTTGGGCAGAGACTTTGTTCCAACACACTCAGCGGTGTTCATACGTGGAGTGGAAAATTGGGAAGCGGACTTCCTCAGCAGAACCATTTTTCTAATGAGGGAGTAGTCTCTCAACCTGGAAGGTTTCTAACAGTTGGTTTGGAAGTGAGGCCTTTCACAAGTGGATTTCATGGCTTCTCGACACAACTTCAACATCTCCATACCTCTTTTCCACTGCCCCTATGTTGCCTTGGGTACTCAAATGGCATCACGGATCAACGGGTGTCGGTAATTCTGGTGGCTAGAGACTGACCACGCAGGTCGTGGTATGCCGACATTCTCAAAATGACGATAGGTGGCGTCTTCCATTTCAAGCAGACCTGCTGCAACAAGGTCCGTTTTTACACGAGGACCTTCCTGGGGCTGGATTTAACGGCCTGGCTTTTGTGATCTAGCTTTTAAGGGCTAATTGTTTTTCTCTATGTGTGGTATGTACTATGCTGTGAGCTCAGGAAACAGGTTTTGTCACGTAATTACCACTGGGTATGGAACATTTACATCTTGTGGTATGAAAAGCGAGGGGGTCCATACCTCCAAGTTTTGCGCCTCTCGTTTCTTGGCCTTCCTTCAATGGGGTTTGAAGGCTAAAACTTTGTTCTTTAAAAGTTAAAATTTCAGCCTTGTCTGTCTATTTACTTCCAGTGGCGATTAGCCCTTCTTCCGGAAGATCAAACCTATTTACAGGGCGTGGTGTGTATTCAACCACCGTTTCGTCCGCCAGTTGCACCATGGGATCTTAATCTGGTCCTATCAGCTCTCAAACGGGCTCTGTTGAGCCTTTGAATTCAGCCGAGCTTCAGTTTGTTACTTGGAAGCTGGTTTTTCTTATGGCTATTACCTCTGCTTGGCAGGTGCTGAGCTGGGGGCTTTGTCTAGCCAGCTGCCATTTCTCGTATTCCATGAAGATGGAGCAGTTCTCCGAACGATTCCTAAATTACAGCCAAAGGTTGCATCAGCTTTTTACTTAAAGCTGAAAATTGTCTTTACTGTTTTTCCTTCCTCCACGACTACCCGACAACAGGATAATCTGGCTCTAGTCTATGTCATCCAAGCTCTGTGGTTTTACTTGGACAGCAGCACCTAACAGCAGTTCGGCAGAAGCCTAAATTTGCACAAAACTGTGCACAAAATGTATCAAATTCAGCCTGAAAGAGGGCAGCTAGGGGGTGCGAGTTGCGGTGTCGTTGCTGGCCTTTGAACGCTGTTGCAAAGGCAACACGCACCCGATTCGGGTGTGTGTTTGTTGTAATCAGCAGCCGATGAGAGTCAGTCAGACTCTTATCGGCAGCTGCTGCTCCCACTGCGGGAGCCATCTTCCGGCTCCCGCAGTGGGTAATGGAAGACACGTCATGACGACGTCTCTCCCATAATGCAAAGCGGCCGGAGGAGCTGATAACAGCGTCGGGACAAGGAGCGGGGTTTCAGATGTTTTTTTTTTTTTAGGACTACTGGGGGCAATACCAGGGGGGGATTACTTCTGGGGGAACTCCCAGGGGGGGGGGGGGGATTACTTCAGGGGGCACTACCAGGGGGGGATTACTACTGGGGGCACTACCAGGGGGGGATTACTACTGGGGGCACTACCAGGGGGGGATTACTACTGGGGGCACTACCAGGGGGGGATTACTTCTGGGGGAACTAGCAGGGGGGGGGGGATTACTTCTGGGGGAACTACCAGGGGGGGGGGATTACTTCTGGGGGAACTACCAGGGGGGGGGATTACTACTGGGGGCAATACCAGGGGGGGGGGGGGATTACTACTGGGGGCACTACCAGGGGGGGGATTACTACTGGGGGCACTACCAGGGGGAATTAATTCTGGGGGCACTACCAGGGGGGGATTACTACTGGGGGCACTACCAGCTGCTGCATTTCCCACCCTAGGCTTATACTCAAATCAATAAGTTTTCCCAGTTTTTTGGGGTAAAATTAGGTACCTCGGCTTATATTCGGGTCGACTTATACTCGAGTATATACGGTATATCATCTGTCTTGATATGTGGCTCATAGGCATTAGATATTGTGTTCTTTTATGTCTGCAATTTGAAGTCCATTGATGAAGAATGAAGAGAAAAGGTGGAATAGTGGAGGGTGTGGGGAATCTTTTGCAGTATGCCCTCCTTCAGGAGTTGCTATGGTGAACCTTGTTAGGGGTGTTTAATTGATGCGTCTACTTCCTCCTTCGATGGGATATTGTCAGCTTCTCTTCTCAACCCAAAGGGAAAACAACCAATGTTCCTGAGAGGTCTCCCATCTCAGTACTTATCAGGGCCTTCCCTGCTTCCAGGTTCGGAAGTAGTTGAGCGTTTCCAGGGAGGAATTTCAGTAGGAATCCCCAAGGTGTTATAACCTCCTAAGGGATATTTGAGAGGCTGTTACCCACCCTATGTTTAAGTATCTCAGTTCTTCAGGAAGTTTGAAAGCTTGATATCAATGTTGAGGCCTCTTGGTAGTAAAGTCTTCAGACCGTTGATCCATCTGGTTTCTTCCTGCGACATCAACTTAATGTGGTCTCCTCCCCTCCATGGTATCTTCACTTTATTATGGCTTGGAATGATAGAAGGCTTGGGTCACTATTGTGTACAGCAGGGCACACTAACAGTCCAGGTTTTAAGGATAGGCATACTTAAACTCAGGTGTCTTAATTAGTACTGCAGTTATTTTGATTTAACCATCTGTGCTGAAGCATAGATATCACTAAAACCTGGACTGTTAGTATGCCTTAAGGACCGAGGTTGGGAAACACTGGTGTATGGTGTTAAAATGATCAGCTATACTGTGAACTTCAAACTTTTGTTCAACGTTCCTGATGTGCTCCCTTACACAGAGTTTTCTTGCAGTGCAGCTTACATATTGAAGGCCGCACGGACAAGACAGCAGATATTTGACTCCTTTAGTTTCCTTGATTTTGTCTCTCTTCCTTGTTCAGATTGATGTAAACTGCAGTATTAGGGTGGTATGTTCTTTCCTGTGGTTT
Source organism: Taudactylus pleione (assembly GCA_031769625.1). Taxonomy (NCBI): domain Eukaryota; kingdom Metazoa; phylum Chordata; class Amphibia; order Anura; family Myobatrachidae; genus Taudactylus; species Taudactylus pleione. The sequence goes on along the minus strand of JAUIMM010001350.1, from coordinate 2,255 downwards.
TAACAAATAGTAAAAAGGAAAAAGGGAATTGGGAAAAAAGACTACTGCACTAGTTCTTTAAGCGACACACTCTACTAGAACTGCTGATCATAATATACTGGTGAGAAGGTATTCACATTTTACCCTCTATGATTTAAGAGTCCTTTAGGTTACCACACAACAATAAACACAGTGTAGACAATTAATCATGTGGTATAAAATTTATTAACGCATTACGCTGATTACACAAATCATAAATTTTATGTAGGTCACAGTTACCAACAATAATACTATGTGACCAAGAACATTGCACACACAGTGTTACATTGTGTGTTCACCATTTTTTTTTATTTTTCACCTTTACACACTTACTACTTTTAAAAATTTCACAGTACAGGTAATAGGCTTTTTAACAAGGTATTTAATAAAAAAAAAAGGAGATAATATGGTGAAACTTACCCTTGTTAACTCTTTTTCTTTGAAGTCCATAGGGTCCACAGGGGTACAATGGGGTGTAGGTGGTACTTGGAGTACCGGACACCAACAGCAAAGCTTTTTTCTATCCCAGGATGCTTCGGTCCTTCCCACTATACCCCACCCATAGCCTGAAGGCAACTCAGTTTTGTTAACAAGCCCAAGGCAGGAGCAGGATAGGAGAGAAGGACGACTGGTACACTGAAGAATCACAATCCCACACAAAGAAGGAAACAAGTGACCAAGAGAAGAAACCCATAGAAGCCAGGTGCGTCAGGGTGGGAGCCCTGTGGACCCTATGTACTTCGAAGAAAGAGTTAACAAGGGTAAGTTTTACCATAACACTCCTTTTCTTCATGGTCCATAGGGCTCCACAGGGAGACAATGGGGATGTCCCAAAGCAGTTGTTTTCAAGGGCGGGGACGCTCCTGAGCTGAGAGGAGAACCCGGTGCAGGAAGGAAGCATCCTGAGAGGCAAATGTATCAAAGGCATAGAACCTAAGAAAGGTGTGGACAGAAGACCACGTGGCCGCCTTGCATAGTTGTTCGGCAGTCGCGCTATGGTGGGCTGCCTACGAGGGACCCACAGATTGAGTAGAATGAGCAGATACTGTAGCTGGCAGAGGAAGGCCAGCCTGTGTGTAAGCCTGTGAGATAGTCATGCAAAGCCTTCTGGCCAGAGTCGGTTTGTTAGCTGGCCATCCCTTCTTGTGGAATCCATATAGGACAAAGAGGAAGTCCGATTTAATGATGGAACCAGTACGGTCCACGTAGATCTTCAGAGCACGGACCACATCCAAAGAGGCCTCACCTGCCAAGAGGTCTGGTGATTGAAAGGCCGTAACCACAATTTCCTCATTAAGGTGGAAACGAAAGACCACCTTGGGAAGGAATCCAGGGTGCGTGCGAAGAACAGCCCTGTCCTGACGAAAGATCAGAAATGGGGAGTGACAAGAGAGTGCCCCTAAATCCGATACCCTACGGACAGATGTTACAGCCAGAAGAAAAAGTCTTCGCAGTGAGCCATTTGACGTTTACTGAATCCAGGGGTTCAAATGGAGGCTCCTGAAGTGCGTGGAGAACGATTGACAAATCCCATGGAGCCACAGGAGGGACAAATGGTAGACACATGGTTTCATTTTTCTAACCCTAAAAAAACAGACAAACGTGTCAACCATTTATGTTGCGACCATTTTTGTGTCGACAGTTTGGCCCGGTCATCCATTTTCACATGTCAACCTTTACTGTGTTGACCTATTGCCTGTCTAACATCTGGTGTCTATCGAGACATTGTCGACCATTTAACTATCTATAGTCCGGATACCACGTGTATGAGGGATGAATCTGCGACAGTCTGCCGGCATCAATACACATCAATAACATAGCTTTAGTGAAGTGACGTTTCAGCGCCTTTAATAGCGCTTTTATCAAGCTTGTTATATTATTATAAAAGCGCGATTAAAGGTGCTGAAACGTCGCTTCATTAAAGCTATGTGATTGATTTGTATTTTTTCCGGAGTGCCGCCGTTTGGATTTGTATATGGCAGTGAAGATGTTTTCAAGGTGCATTGTGGAGGGCACCCGGGCTGATTATTTTCATAACCAGTGAGTGCTGGATCGTGGATGTTTGCCATGGACTCAAAATTTCGATGCTTTGTTCCCCGAGACACTTGGTTATCACTTTTGCCTTATGGCAATGTGCTCATCGAAATTTTGGGTCCATGGCCAGGAAACTCCCCAGACCTTAATCCCATTGAGAACTCTTTGCATAAACTTAATGTAATTGTCAATAAAAGCCTTTG